>JXOR01000141.1:244945-581219 GCA_001014335.1 Coboldia fuscipes | reverse complement strand
AAAAAAAAAAAAAAACAACAAAACATAACAAAAAAATCAATAGAATCCATATGGAAAGATCAAAGAAAATAGAAAATTTGTAATTGTTTCTTCCAAATACGAGTGATTCTTAAGAAGAGCTGCGAATTTATAGAATACGGAATACAATTTTATAATTTCAAGTATCTGTGGAGCACCTGGATTCTCAATAAAAAAAATATTAAATTCACGGGTAAGTAAAATAATAAATCATAAATGAATTTATCTCACCTCACCAGGTTATAACCAACCAAATAAAATTAAAAGAACGTGAATTACTTGTATGCGAAAAAATTATTTTAATAATTAGAGAATCACGGCAAAGAAAACGCTTGTAACAAAATTCCATAAACAATAAAATAACAAAAATACTTGAGACAAACATATTAAATTAGTTTTTACTTAAAAGAATTTCCATGTATTCAAGTGTTTCAACTAAGAGTCATTTTGTATATTTGAATCTAAACCGATTCATATGTGTGTTAACCGTAATCAGAGTAATTAACAAAATATTAAAACCCATAAAGAAAAATTATGAATTCTAGAAATTTTAACTAACGAACAAAAATATGAAACAAAAATTTTCCAAATGAATCTGTGCTGGACTTAAAATTCAAATAGCAACAGATTTTAAGTATTGTTTTTTGATGTTAGAAAGTAAATAAACTGGATTATTAGAGACCCACATATTAGCAACATAAATCACAGATATGCCAGTAAATGCATAACTAAAAATCTTGATTCTCCAGATCGGGATATTATGCAATTACGTTTATCATATTGAACGATGGAACAGGAAGATAATATTTTATTGCATTGATGTCGTTCCATTTATGTCATATGTTGTCTAACCCGTTAATATTTGTTCATATCAAATGTGAATTACATAAATTCATAATAAAACATAAAAACAATCACTCTGCAATGAATCTTTGTGGTACAATACTACAATACAGCTGCTACTGGTGCATTAATGGTCACAAATATTTTTCTGCATTAGAAAATTTAGAAATTCCATAATGTTTATGGATATAATAGAAACGATTGTTTGAATAGAATTGATTGATCTAAATGTTGTGGCTGTGACTCCCCCTTCTTGTTGGTGAGAAGAATTTATTTTTTCTAATCATGTGTAGGAAGTAGAGAGAATTATGAATAGACACGATTGTAATTCATTTCAATTGTAAAGAATAATACGGTCATGCATGTAAGTCTTATCAATAAATTATCTAAATTAGCATGCAATACATTACGATATTCTCACTGCATTTGATTGCCTTAGCTCAACGATGTTATTTATTATTTTGGGAAAATTCATGATTGTTGTTGTTTTATAAATCACCATACTGAGATTTAATAAACTTTTAATCATCTTTTTGTTTTAAGTTTTTTTTTTTTTTTTATATTTAATTTCTTAAAGATAGAAACAAAAAACAACGAAATTTTGCATTCACATGATAAACAGAAATTAAAATAATATCATTAGAAGAAAAGTTATGTTTTGTATTTTAGAAAATTTTTATTTTATCTTTTTTTTGAAAGCAATTTGGTTCATCCACATTGATGTTTTGGAATGGACATCATTTTGAACCGAATTATCATTCTTGTTGGATCCAAACAAAACAAAAACAAAATTAAGAGTACAACAGAATAGTATCCACAACGTACATCACTCCATCGTGAAATTGTAAAATATGTGCTAAACTTGAAAAATTGAACAATAAAATTCAAATATAAATAGCAACATTAGCATGGAGTAATTTCATATGTAGATACGCTGTTTTAATAAGAGATTTTCTTTATTAAATTTGACACCCTTTAAGTATATGAAACCAAATTGTGATAGATAGTAAAGAAGGGATTTATATAAAACGTATTAAGATTCAAAAAATTATAAGCACCGTTTGGGAACTATTTCGAATCCCACTAGTCATCCTTGGCTTTTGTTCGTGGGTACCCAGTTTATTGCTCATATTGGACTTCAAATAATGTATCACCGATCCAAATTTGGGCAACTGGTATCCCCAATATCAAGTCAAATGCCTGGCGACAACGGAAACAGGACAGATGCATCCTTTTCGTAAAATGCATTTCCTATCCGTTTTCAGACATTATACCCCGAAAAACAAAATCGCTTTTTAGAGAAATTGCAATATACATCTCTCGCAAAGTGATGTATAAAAAATTACAAAAAAACATGAAAGTTTTATTCTCTCTATCACTCTCGTATCCAATAGCAAAATAACCATTTCTTTCTTATTAAATTTATTTTGAAGAGATTTAAATTGTTATTTTTTTTTTGTTCCATCCATTTCTATTTCTTCTTTTAAACCGATTTAAATCATTAAAAACATTTAAAGTTTTAGTGTTTCTTCTTCTATGTTTTAGTTTTAATATTATTATTTTTACTTTTATTATGAATCATGAATAAATGATTTTGACAAGTGCAGAACATTTAAATGAGTTTAAATAATTTTGTTTTTTTTTTTTTGTTCACCTAGAATTTATATCAAAATTTTGTTTATATGAAAAGTTAATGATGAAATGAATGAACAGTTTTGTTTTCTGGCTTCTTTCGAGCGGAATTAAAAGTCTTCAAGACGAAAAATAGAGAGAAAAAACATTAAATAAATTCAGTGTATTTTGGTAGCAGAGTTCATATTTAATATGAATCATTACGTTAGTTTAATTGAACTAAAGATTTGTACGTTTTGTTTTCTATATTTCATCCAATTCACCAATGGCTCATCTTATGATGCCAAATGTGATGTTTTTATTATTATTTTACTCAGTTATCGTGAATACTTAATTTTATTTTGAGAATTAAGCTTTGGTTCGGTGACACTGTCAAGCCACGTAAATGATTGGTGTTTTAAAAATGTTCAAAGTTTTCGGAATTTATCGCTGAACGAATGTTATAATGAGATCATTTCTTTCAGGTGAAAATTTAAACATCATGTATACAACAGTTTAATATGAACCACAGTGTAACTACAATTTATGGTATTCTTGTAAAAGTCACTACACAAATTACTAGAAAAAATTATTGTGAAATTAAATGAATTTTTACTGTAAACAATCAACTCTAATTTAATGATAATAATTAAGTACCAAAGGGCAATTATGGTTACGTACACTTTCATTTCTATTTCACTTTCGACTGTTCCTTCACCAATTAAATACTATTACATCAATTAATCGGAATGCCTTTATGTCATGTTAACTGATTTCAAATTTATCTCAATAGTGATATCAATTAAAGTTCAACGTTTTTTTTTTTTTCAAATAATTCCGTATCGATAAAACGGAGTGAAACAATAAAAATTCGTAGAAATTTATCGATTTTCTATCAACCAATAAACATGGTGATAGTGTCTTGTATCAATTGGATTGCTAATCAAATTGTACCATATCCAATGAATTACACATATTCATTGCATACCACAAATTAAAACTTGTGCTCATATAAATGTTTCACCAAAATGTTGGATTCAATCAATTAAAAAAAAAATGAACGAAAAAAAAGTTTTTTTTTTTTTTTTTTTTTAAATAAAACGAACTAACAAATGGACCACAATACCTGAACGAATTTTTGTGTACCGTAATCAATTGTTTTATATCGTAGTTTTGTACACTAAATTTCACATATTAATTAAATGCTTCACAGAATCACATGACTATATTTCATTGGAACTGATGAGTTTTTCACTACAAAGTAAACAGTATTTTCATCAATTTAATTATCCGGTATCAACGGTTACATTCAACATCATCTGAGTATTGCTTCTAGTATTATTCTTGATTATTCTTATCGGAATTTCATTAAATTTTTATGCTAATGCCATGTGGTATTAAATACCAACGAAGAAATCATCATAAAAACTTGATTATCCGTTAGATTTTATTGGAAATGTATAATTCTTAGTTGATTTTTATTTTCATTATACAGCATTCGATAGAATCAAAACTCATTTAGATTTCTATTGTAATTTATTTCGATTACAACGATATCAACATTAATGATTCCATATGTGAACTCATTTATTTAATTCCGATACATTGTTCAAAAAAAAATACAAAAATAATTATATGCAAAAATCAATATGATCATTAGTAAGAATACAAAATTCCGCAAAATGGAAAGTTCTTCTATACGTATTACTGTTAGAGATACCGACTAGAACTGTTTATGATATATGCAACATTAATTATTATGTTAATTATGAATCGGGGTAATAATTATTTCACAAAAAAAAAAAATCAGAAAAACAGAAAATACATAAAGTTCAACGAATGTTATTCTTTAATTATATGGGCCCCGATTATCAGAATCATTAGACGGTAAATTATGATTCTTATACACAATACCTTAATATTCTAAATGTAATTTGAAATCAACTTGTGTTCATACCATCTGGAACCAAATACGTAATCTTTCTGTTATCCGGTTATTGTTGAATCATCGACTTTAATTGAGAATTGTTATCCGTTTACAGGAAGATAATTATAAATACGAAAACAAAAAACTGATCAACTAATGACGGTATTTTTCGACAATCCATTGTGGGATGCTGAGAACTTTGCAGTCATTCGTACTTTTATTCAGTCGTCAGTTGCAGTAGCAAATTCACATTTAACGAATCCCATTTATGCAGATAAATAGTCTGTTCTCAGCATGTGTTCCCATTAGGTGGGCAAATTGTGAAATTGAATTGTATCTTTTTTTTAATAAACATCCACGATACACCTGCTATTATCATATTACCAACACGGTGTAACTCTTCCGTATAAAGAGTACTTATGTACCGCTTATTGCCATCGTATATCATCGCATATTCTACAACTTTTTGCAACATATTCGGTATTTAATCAAGTGGAAATATTAATAATTCTACAATGAAATAATTGGCCAGACAACAATATAATTCTATTGTAATTCATTTCATGCTCTCTTTAAATCATCATTTCAATGTTATTTACATTTATCTTAGTTTTCATTTAAATTATTCAATGAGTTTTCAAACCATTTCTTTTTCATTACCATTGAAAAACATTGAATTCACAATGAAATTTTCAAACATGAAACCAAATAATCATGTCACTTAAATGAAATGAATTCATCATTGCTACTAATGAAAAATGAACAATTTTTATATGAAACGCTTCAATCAAATGTATAAACTAACGTGTATCAATTGCAATAAAGTAATAAAGGTGTAATTGAAACAATTGTTGACATTGAAGTGATGATAATGATTAAAAACAACAACAAAACGTAACACATTTCACTGATCGATTACTTTATAGTCATTGAAATTTGATTGGTTACCATGTGATCCATTATCTATTTAGTTACTAATCAATTGATAACATTTATTCATTGTATCAGTTTATATTGGATGATAATGTAATTATCAATAATTTATTATAAAAAAAAAGTGGAAATTCTTTTATTTTATCACTCTGTATTACTAATCTTTCGTACTGATAATGTTGAAACTAAAAATGACTAACCAAGTGCAATGATAATTTTTATTTCATTCAAATGTGGATTTTGTCGGTAATGAAAGTAATTACTAATGACGTAATGTAAGTCACACCGTGTATTAAACACAATACCCAAATGAATATAGATTACCTGCAACTTATATGAAATTCACGATCAAATTACAGTTCCTAATTAAATTTACCATTGACGGGTGTTCAATAAACGCATAAATCCCCAATACACGAATAAAACAATTACGGTCAGGTGTATAATCTCATTAAGTTAATTAACTTCAATACACAATTGTATTCAATACAAATTGCAATTCTTCTTTCTATTTCATATTTTTGCTTACAATTTCATATACATACGATTGGAATAAATCGGTTTCATAATTATTGCCAAAAGAAGAAAAAAAAAACAAATTATTCAATCATTAAAATGCGATTTTTATTTCTTTACTGCAAATATACCGCATTATAGTTCTAAAATAACTAGGTGAAAATTGTTATATTGAAGTAAAAACAATAAAATTGAACTGATATTGCAGTTCAGACTAGTTGTTATTTAATACTCTAACGAATAAGAGGTTACTGTCCGACCGTCCGCAACGAAAGAACCAAATATAAAGCAAAAGAAAAAAAACAAATTTCAATGTTCACGGTGTTCTTCATACAATTTCAGTTCGGATTTTATATTACCGCGAATATAGAGTGATTTTATGATGAGTCTTCATGTAATTCACATTCATCTGTGTGTGGATACATTAAACCATTACAATTTATTGTAACAAGAAATCAAAGTACAGTGAAGAAAAACATAAGATTACCAGAGAATTGTGATTAAACCGCAACAATATTCAATGGATTATTTTAGTAAGAATTTAACGTTTGTATCAGTAACAATATAGTGCAATCGAATATCAAGAGTGTTTAAGGTTAAAATAAAAATAATATGATTCAAGCATTTAACTACATAACATCATAATATTAAATAAAATTATTATTTGTTTTATTCTTTATTATACTGACGTGACTTAAATGCATATTAATAATTATGTGAATCTGAGCATCATTAGATTTATTAGAATGGAACAATAACCTCAAAATAAGAATTGAATGGAAAGTGTTATTATTTGATGATTAAAGTGAAAGAATGTAATCACAAAGTTATAAATGAATTTTTTTTAATGAATAAATTTACACTTCT
Organism: Coboldia fuscipes; assembly: GCA_001014335.1. NCBI lineage: Eukaryota > Metazoa > Arthropoda > Insecta > Diptera > Scatopsidae > Coboldia > Coboldia fuscipes. Next base: position 574,504 of record JXOR01000141.1, on the reverse strand, counting down.
GTTGTGGCATTTCAATTCAACTAAAGCCTAATAAAGGATTTAATAAACATGTCATCAGATCAAAAAGGAAACGATAACAATGTAGAACCAACAAATCCCAGTGACGAGTAAGTTCAGTCACACCTCAAGGTGTCTAGTGTACAAAAAAAAAAACCGATACCACAAAATCTTTGTTCCTTGGATTATTAAATGATATGCATCTGCTTCCGTAACCATCTCTCATAGCCACATAGTTTGTTAGGAATCATATCATAAAAACCATTAAAATATCTTCTTCTAGAATTAATGAGAATTTCAACCATAAGAGTTAACAAAAAAAGCCTTGATATGAGATGCGGTATTGTCTTATCGTTATATACGTTTACTAACTAAAACAATTGTTTGATGGCCAAAACCAAAACCAAAAAGTTTAAAACAAAAAAAAATTAAAATTTATTGTAATAACAAGACGATATTGTGCTAAAGCAAAAACAAAGTTCTTCTTAAACTTCTATTGTATCTTTTAATTATTCATAAGCGGCTGGTTCAGGGAACTATATAAGCATTAAACCGATACATCATATTACTTCTATTCAACTGAAATAACATTATTACCACTGAATCTAATAATTTATGATGGTATAACGAAGAGTTTAAATAGAAAATTGAATAAACGTTAAAGGTTCTAAATGTTATTATAAACTAAAGTGAATAGCGTTCAGCATTAAACTCTTTATTTTTACCATACAAAAGGCATTTTTGCATTTATATAGTGTCTCTTATGTAGGTCATCAGAGCATAGAATTATCATACTGGTTAGCAAAACAATGGTTTTTTATTTTTTTCATTATTTACATTAAAACTTCTTCAGCACATTATAAAAATGGGTAATGTAGTTAAAGACCCAATGTAAATTGTATACCACATCTACACCACAGTTATAAGTAAATGATGATGATAACGACCGCAAATATCTTTGTTAACACCTTAGGACGCCACCATGAATAAAGCAAAACACAAATGAATAATTTTAACATTTAAATTTTACGGTAATTCAATGTAAACGAAATAAAGAAAAACACCTCGTGATATCTTACGAGTCATCACATTAACCAACACAAAAAGTTTAGCAAAGCTAAATAAAAATTTAATTGAAAATGGACGCATAAGAAGTGATTGTTATTTGCTACTTTAAGATTTATTAATCAAGTGAGTGGAATCTAATTAATGAGTACACGGCATTGTTGACCAGCATATAACAATCATTATAACATTAAGTAATCATGTTAAGAGGTGTTTTACTAAAAAAACCCAAAACATACACTAAATGAAACATCCAAACAATTAGATTGATTTCAAAATGATGTTTGTTAATAATGTGCGAATTATCGCTTGATAAATATTTTTTTAAATGAAATCTCATTCAATTGTGGACGAATCAAGTTCTCTTGTGTAACAACAGTTGGTACAATTCACTAGCGCCTAATGATGACCATCGTCAGTAATTATTGGTCCAATGAACGTTTGCATTCTTCACGCAAATTACCGTTATGAAATAAGATAAAAACGCATTTAATAAATTGTGTATTTAATAACATCTAAATGGCTTTCATGTTGATTTTAAGCACAACATTAAATCTTTTATGCCATATTATTATGAAAACCGCCAAAGCTCTTGGTTTACATTCTATGACAAACAATAAACTCTATGATTCATTGTATCACGAATAGAAGTATTGCATGTTACTTACATCTTTTTCAATTCATAATAAATTGAAGTGAAAAACTATTATTCTCTTTCGTTCATATTTTTGTCATTTTTATTTTTAATATCAGTCACGGTTTCAAGGTAAAAAATAGTATAAGAATTGTTAAATAAAAAACTAGCACATAAAGGTTAAATAATAGAGACAGAGGAATAATAAAAAAAATTGTGTGCATAGAAAAGCGTTTGAAAAGAACTATGGGATAAAAGAAAAATTTATGACAACAACTTGATTGTCATTTTGCGAGAAAAAAAGCTCATCACATACATATCAAGTACTGTAGAATATTTAGAAGTGCAACAGAATAGTATGTATGACGAATAATGTACATCACTCCATGTTAAAATTGTAAATCGTTTGCAGAAATTGAAGATTTAATCGAACTACCATTAGTTATAGTTCGGTAGTATTGTACTTCAGATGATCTATCCCATATCCAGATTTGGTTTCTTTTAGACAACTGGTATTTCCAATATAATGTCAAATACCCGGCGATACCGGACATAGGACAGAGATGAACCTTTTTTCCAGAAAATGCATTTTCTATTCGTTTCAAGATATATACGATCTGAAAAACGATCTGAAAATCGAGTTTTATGGCGAATACAAAATACATCTCTCACTGAGTGATGTACAGAAATAGCATGCAGAATAATCTAAGTGCATTCTATGAATGGTCTTATTTCTGTCAATTCCTCTATGCCCATTAGAGTTATACTCAACAATTTCAAGAATAATGGATTTACCATACCGGAAAACATACATTGAATAGAAAAGATTAATGTTATTTAGAAATAAAAGAAATGAATCAACGCATTCGTGTATTAAATCCATGAGCTATATTTTATATTGTTGAATGTTTTATATTCTGTTAGTGATGTCGCATCATGTTTTATGCTTCATGTAATTATGTATTTGGCCAATTACAACTATTCGAAATTTGCATAACATCGTATAAATTCGTTCAGAAAATAAGTCCGCTATAACGTTGACGGTTAGAAATTAGCAAATTGCAATAAAACGGTAATTCGGATTTTCTTTTTTTTTCCTCATATTAATTTCAATATTCTTTTAGCTGTAGCTGTTAAAATACAAGAGCATGAGACAGTAGATAACTTATTAAGAATTATGGTACAGAAAACCTTCAATTAAGTTTGAATAATAAAAATCTAAAAATAATCAGATCATGGTTAGACAATAATAAAAATTACTATGGTTTTAATGAAATTATGAATTTCGACCGTACACTCTTTCAATCGCCCATGAATTGCGGTACATTTTTTTTGTGTTTGGTTTGGTTTTTGGGTTTTCAAAATGAAATTATTATTCGATACGGTTATGAGAATAATAATAAATAAACTACGATACTATGTTGAGGTATCATCAGCCGCCTCCCGCAATTATGGTGAAAGTTTTTGATTAAGAAAAAGAATCTAAAATTATTATACTTTGGACGGAATAATGAGTAATGAACTAAACTCAAACTTACTTACCCATGTGGAGATGATTTTCAGCAGGTGGGTCCACTTGAAGTCAACGGTGTATTCCCGACTGTGTCATTAAATCGTTCAACTTTTGTTATTAATTGCATGTTCAGTTTCACATTTAAGTACTGGCCAATTGTATGGCCTTTCTACGTACACACAAGATTAATGGATCATAATACGATATATAAAATTTATACAATTAAAACTATTAAATCGATGGTACAAATGAAACCATCCCTGAAGGGAATCACTATTATTTGAACAATTAAAAAGTTCACCGAAATTAAACACACACACTCACTGCAAACAATTTTATTTGTATCGGATGTGATGGTCATTAAGCATCACTTGAATGATAATAAATTATGCGATCATAGTAAAGCACTACTCAATAATCAAATTCAATTGAACTTATTAATTGCAATTAATTATTTGATTAATAAAATGACAGTTCCAATCAGAATTGAGTTGGTGATAAAATGTCATTCGATTGTTTATAACCTCAAATTAATGTGAATCGTAAAATTGCATACCGATAACAATTGAAAGTATTCTAAGAATGTGATCAAAGTGTTTCGTTTATTTTTGGTGACACAATATGAAAACAATTATTTGGTATACGATGGAAATTTTCAAATAAATAAAAGTGTTTCATTGAATTTTTCCGCTCTGAAGGTGAACGCTAATAAACACCATAATTCACACGGTTGAGTAATTTCACAAAATGCCACTAACAAATAGCACCTGTGATTTTATGCTTAATTCGTGGGTACACCGATTAAATTTGGTCTATATGGTATTTTTAAAAGGTAATTTATTATTGCATGTGTCTCTCTATTTAAACTATTTTCAGTCAATTTGGAAAATAAGCTTCAATTTTAGACAAATAAATCCAGTAGTTGCGCTATCTGGGCTGGAGGAAAAAAAAAAGTAAACAATAATGTACAACACTTCTTATGGCTTTGGTATAAACAATTAGTCGTTATACAACAGTTACGCATAAAAATAGTAATGCTAGTTGATTATATAATCTAGCCGAGTCATAATTAATTGATTTCGGAAGCCCCAAAATTAGCTAAAAGCAATAATGAAATTCTGGTTGTTGGTGAATTTTGGCTTTAAAATTAATCCTCCAAGTTATTATTTTATTTTTTTTTTGGATATCAACAATATGCGGAAGCAGTCATGAAATGAATCAACACCGTACACACATTATGTGTTGATTGCATATCATTCAATAATGCACTACGGTTATATGAACTCCGAAAAAAAAAACAACACAACATTAAATACCATCATTTATCGAGCTTTTCGTAATGCGTGTTTTATGTATTGCCAGTCGTAATTATTAACTTTATAATAGACTACGATTATATTCGCGAAATATTACGACCTGTCTAATAGCAATTATGGCTTTAATTACAGACATTAAATCAATTTAACAATGTAATTAAATGCTTTTATTATACTATGATTGATGAAATATTATTCGAAACATTGCCCATTGATATCGGTTTTCAATGCCTTGGCGAATCTATCTCTCACGATACTTTGATATTTGAAGACATTACCCATGTAATCAATATGCTATTCATAACACTCTTTCGGCAATGTCTAAGTACAGCACATTTTGGTACAACAGACAATTAGTATTGTGGTGTATGGCAATTCTTTCCGCTGGAAGAAAGAGTTTTTCGGTGATTTGGTAATTGTAAGCGGCTATATCTCAATTCAACTAGAAAATGTGGATAAAATTAAAACGAAATTGTCTTTCAATCAACGAAATGAAAATAACTCGGAAATAATAATTTTCTATTTGGTGGAATTTTATAGCTTTACATAATTGTAATTTGATGTGTAATTATCTTCTTATTGTAATGATATAATTGTTAGTTTCCTACAATCGGTTTTGGCATCTTCAAAATAAATACCGGAACGATAGTGCAATGTCTTTATTCATAATTAAATGAGTCTACGACTACAGATTATTCGAATCAGTATACAATAGTGATGATGAATAAAATTGATTGTAATTAAGAATTTTGTGGCATAACCAACATGATAGCAGATCATCTGCATTTCTCATTGTGACTTCAATGGATAGTTGTTATTCTCACAGAGCAGCTCATCACCAATTCCAATGAAATTATTCATTGAGAAAATACGAAGAAATGAATAGTATTGTATCAATGTTTTGTCGTCTAATACTGTTGGTTTGTACAAATACCATTCCTTATTTTTAACACGGAATGTTAATCAGAAAAAAACTTGAAATGCTCTCTGGTTTACTGGAAATCAAAAGATTTAATTAAATTAAATTTAGAGAATTCACTTGAGGCGAAAATTAATTGAAATAAAAAATGAAATAAAATTGATAAACAATATAAAGTGTGTAGACATACTTAATGTGATGAGAAATGCATTCACTGTCCTGGATTTTATGTGTCGTTGGTGCTATGCACTTATTAATTATAGATAAATAAGCCGCAGGGGGTTAAATGTTATTAACAAATTACATAGATATATTGATAATTTATCTTATGAATAATTGGTGATAATGAGAATGAAGCGAAATTGTCGATGACTTCGATAATCTTTTTGTTATTAAACGCTTTTGTTAGAAAAAATCAATTAGTTGCGTATAAATGTATAGTGATGATGTGAAAATTCAATTATAAATTTATGGTATCTCAGTATTCGGTTATTCTTCGTCTGAATTTTCACTTTAATTTTAAATGAAAAACAAATTTCATATCTCATTTATTACTTGGCGGTCGATTATGATCACAATTAGATGAAACTAAACGTAATTTGTTAAAAGAACCATTAATATTTTAATTAAATATTCATTAAGTCTTAATGGTAATTGATGTCAACCACCGTTTTATAACAATTATGATTTGTTTTTTTTTTTTGTATAACATTTTAGAATCATTTGTAAAATGATTTTATATTGTGGAGGTCGTCAGATATTTTACATCTCGTTTAACAGGTACATGTCCATTGGTTATTGCAATTTATTTTGGTTAGGAGGTCAGACCTCACAATGGGATTTAAAAATTGATGCTAGAACGATTGAAAAGTGAACATTTTTCTAACCAACAATTCAATTCATATTCTGGACAAACGATGATAAACTGAAATTTGAGTGCCGAGAAAGTGACTTCATATATAAATTGTGATATCGTTTAATTGATATGGTCCTCTCTATTATTTTTACTATCATAATAAAAAAAAACGTTAGCAATTAAATGTTATCGTAGTAAAAACATTCAAAAAATATAGATTCAGTGAAATCGTACAAGGTCTATAATTACTTTGTCTACTGGACATACGAATTAAATTGTTATTATCTAAAGTACGTGGTTGATGGGTCTCTAATCCGGCTTTTATAGATCAAATGTTAAATTACATTTGTAATGGTAATCATATGAAAACATTTTATGTTTTTTAATTCATAGTACACATACATTTTTGTTAAATGAAAATTTTGAAAATAAAATTGTCTCATCGGTACGCAAATTTCAAGTTCAAATGGATTAACATATTGTAAACATAAAAACGTATATGTAATTTGTTGTGGTCACGCTCTCATGGAAATTGTAAAAATAACGAAAAAAATTAATTAGTTCAAAAATTGTACATCGTATAGCATAAATTAAATGAATTTTTATGTACAATTGTTTGTCTCTTTTGCTATTTATGAAGTGACAAAACTACGATAACTGTTTTCGCGAAATATTTTCATTACGTTTCTTATCAACTTCTAAAGTGAAAGTAATAAATTTTGTGTAACTGTAAATTCCATACGGTGACGGGAATTCAGTATTAAAAGGGCTCATATACTCTGTATTTGATGCATATTAATCTACGGAAATTAAATGCACTCTATGATTGAATCACAATAAGAGGAAACACAGAACACTTACGCTGCACCTTTCTATTTCACATTGTATTGTTATCGATCACATAACACCCCCATCGTCAAGACTGTTGTTATTTTTCTATATTCCGTTACTGTTGTTATTTTATTGATACAGTAAAACAACAGTGCAAATTTAAATCAATATGTGATTTCCGTTTCACAGAAGCCATTCAAGGTATGCCAAAGATTCATGTAAAACAATGTTGAACGATATGTAAAGTAGGATATGTGTGAACATAGTTAAATAGTAATGATGAAAAACACAGACAATGAATGATTTGTTTTTTACTTTTTTTTTTTTTTTTAAATTAAATTTAGTACTTGTTGTTGTTTTTTTTTCTAGATTGGTTACCGATCCGATTCAATATGTAGCTGTGTGTCTCATTTGGGATGATAATTTGTTAGTTTACTTTGGGCTATGAAACAATCAAGAAGGGAAATTTTGTTTGTTTTAATATTCGCCCATAGAAATATTTGTCGTTATCAATTTTGTGATACAAAAGCAAAAAATAAACAATAAAACAACCAGAAAAAAATAAACAATTAAATTTCTAGTGCGTGATTAAAGAGAACTCGGGGGAACAATAATTACGGTGTTGACTAATTGAACGCACCTCTTTAGGTGAAGTGTCGTGATATTTATAACTAGTAATTAAGTGATCTTATCAAGGGAATAACAGGGCGTTAAATATAATAGCCATACTAATTTTAGTGTGTTTAGATAACAAAGAAACATATAAAAACAAACTACTAAAATTTAACTGGAACAGTTATAAGAAGGTACATAAAGAGAATTTTAAAATTTTTACCTCAATCTAGAGTAATTATAAAAATGTATGTTTTAATTATTATGAAGCATGATTGTTTATGTCTTTACGCAAAAACAATTATGTTAATTTTAAATGGTTATGGTGATTTAAAATTTTTGTAATTTCATTTAAACATTTTGCAATTCGTAATTTGCATGTCCATGGTTAGTTTAACATAAAATACAGAGTTAAATAGAGAGAACTAAATACATGATGCTGTTTATTTGTTGACGAGATATCCATTACCTAACGGATGCAATCAATGAATCCAGTATATCATGTAACCATGATTTTCCATTTTCATTAAAACGTTCGAATAGTTTTCAGCAAGAATGAATAAATCCTAACATTTGAGAGTTGAATGCATCACTTAAGATTTTTGTCTTTAATCTGAAATCGATTGTGAAGTAAACGAAAGAGAGAGATGGAAAAAAAAACGAAACATAAAGTGATTTTCCAAATTAAAATGAAGGTGTTTGATTTTATAATGTGGCGTTTTTATAAATTGTTTGCAAATCACTTTTCCATTTCAATTGCAATGTTACATGAACAACAAGAGAAAAAACAACAACAAAATTTTCAATTTTTATAATTCGTATTTCGTAAAGAAACTTCTATGCAACTAGAAGTGAAACAATTTACAATAGGCTTTTCCATATTGTAATGTAATCAAATTAAAGGCCTCATTAGCAAATACAAATGGTATGACATGCGAAAGTGTAATTAGTAAGTAGTAATTCATGTAAATATGAGTATGAACATCGACAATTGTTCGTTCATTATCCCGTGTCCATAATATTACTTTTTATGTCTGGGGTTGTTTGTGGTGCGGTAACGCGAGAAGAGGAGCATGATAATTGATGTATTTAAGATTACAATCAATATGTGTACATTGAATTGAATTTTCCAATTGAAGATTTTTATGAAAGTGAAATTAAATGGACTTGTTTACCATATTTTTATAATACTAATGAGATCCATATTTGTAAATAATATTAAATGAGATGTTTAATGTTTTTGTTTTTACTTTTTTTGAATTCAATTAATTTATAGTGAAATGGCTGCATATATTGGATTATCGCAACATATAAATTTTGCACGTTTACCATCACCGGGTGATCGATATGAGTTGAAGGAGCTAATTGGTGAAGGCACTTATGGTGAAGTATACAGTGCCAGAGACCGTAATACTGGACAATGGGTGGCCGTTAAAATTCTGGAACAAATCACAGACAATCTTGAAGAGATTGAAGAGGAATATCTTGTGTTACGTGATTTATCCAAACACCCAAATATACCATCATTTATTGGTATATTCCTAAAGCGTGGCATCACAATGGAAGATGATCAATTGTGGTTCATTATGGAGGTAAATATTTGTATACCCGTCACATCATTGTAATTATATTCAACAAAATTCCTCAATATACTTATTCAAATTGTTTTATGAATTATTCAAATGTATTATGATAGAATAGTCAAATGATATTACACAATAATTCATTTTGATATGGTACAGTTTCTATGTTACTATTTCTTCTATTCATTCATTAATAATTACGTATTGTTTTCGATACTAAAACTGCATAACCGTTTTTAATATGGAAAACACTATACTTTTTTTTTAGTTTGAAAACAATAATGAATATTAACAGATATAGAATAAAAAGGTGTTGTACACAACTGGTACACAAAATAACATAAAAATGTGATATGCAAAAGCATTAAATATTATGATTAAACCAAATTGAAAATATGTAGGGCATTAAATTTCACTTTGTTTTATTTGCATACCAGAATATGTTTTTTCTGTATGTTATTCAAATTTTAAAGTAAAAAATACGGGAAAAGATAAGTTGGAATCTATTGTATTCTGGTTACAGTTTTGTTTTAATATTGCCATTTATTATATAGAATACAATTGAAAGTATTTTATTAAAACAGTTGTGATTCCTATCTGTCTTCATAATAATCATAATAATTGGTCATCAGTGGCAATGCAATGAGGACTGAATTGTAATTATGGCATTCATTATAATAGTTCACATTATACATAATAAGCCTGAATACTTTCTCTTTATTTGTCTATTGATAATAAATTATCGATTTATTTGAAGTTATGCACTGGTGGTTCGGTGACCGACCTTGTTCAAGGATTAAGGGCTCGTGGTCAGCGACTCAGTGAACATCAGATTGTCTATATTTTACGAGAAACCATTGAAGCATTAATATTTTTACATAAGAATCATTGTATGCATCGTGATGTTAAAGGTATGTTAAATTGCATTCGAAACCATAAAGATGTAGTTGTCATAATACATCTTCTTGTAATTGTTCATTTGTCTTTTATTTTCTAAATCATTAGGTCACAATATCTTATTAACCGATGAAGGACATGTGAAATTAGTGGACTTCGGTGTTAGTTCACATTTGGCGGCCACAATGGCGCGAAGAAATACAAGCGTTGGTACACCGTATTGGATGGCACCAGAAGTAATTGCATGCGAACAGCAATTGGATCAGTCATACGATTGTCGTTGTGATGTTTGGTCATTGGGAATAACAGCAATTGAATTAGCTGAAGGTGATCCGCCACTGTGTGATATACATCCAATGCGTGCACTATTTCAAATACCTAGGAATCCACCACCATCGCTGACTAGACCTGAACTATATTCAAGCCGTTTACAAGATTTTATTTCACTGTGTTTAATTAAGGATCTGGAAAAGCGACCGTTTGCTAAAGCATTGTTGACCCATTCATTGTTTCGTAGTATTACATCGAATGAGGATAAAATACGAAAACAATTGACAAATGAAATTCAATCGCAACGATCAAATGGCCATCCGAAACACCAACAACAAGAGCCACGTAAACCAGAAATAACAACAAAACAAGGAAAATTAAAATCAGATAGGAAATCGCGACCAGAAAAAATGTACATGGATGATTTGGCAGCACTCGATAGTTTAACAGAGGATAGTATAGTTGATCAATTGGAGAAAAGGTTCGATGGGAACCAAATATATACGTATATTGGTGATATTCTGGTTGCTGTGAATCCATTTAATAATCTTGGTCTTTATACGGGTCAACATCAACGGCGTTACTGTGGTCGGTCACGTTCTGAGAATCCACCGCATATATTTGCTGTGGCTGATGCAGCCCATCAATCGTTGGTGCACCAAAAACAAAATCAGGCCATTGTGATATCGGGTGAAAGTGGTTCAGGAAAAACAGAAAGTGCCAATTTGTTACTTAAACAATTGGTTTATCTGGGAAAGGTAAAAACTACTAGAATTATAAATACGATGTGTGTGCCCGTTAACTATATTTGTATTCATGTTCAATTGTAATTTATTTATTCTCATCTATTCGGCTTAAATGAAGTGAACTCTTCACTTTATGTTACTTGTTTTTATGGGTTTCGTTTCGACAAATTTACAATTCATTCAATTCGTTTTTTTTTTTTTTGCTGAGTTAAAGTCACTGATGTTCAGACAATTTTGGTTTTTATAACTTCCCATTTTCTTTTTTGTTCTTTTTTTGCAGGCACCAAATCGTAATCTGGAGGAACGTATACTCCAAGTAAATCCAATTATGGAAGCATTTGGTAACGCACGGACTGGCATTAATTCAAACAGTTCACGTTTTGGTAAATATTTGGAGCTGACAATGACGGGAACTGGTAAAGTGACTGGTGCACGAATGTCAGTTTATTTGTTGGAACAGAGTCGTGTTGTCCAGCAGGCAGAGTAATTATTCAAATTAATTTGATTCTATTATTAGTTTATTCGTCTCTAATGATTTTTTTATTATTCTATGACCAAAAATGTATTCTCTGTTTTTACTGTTTTTTTATTGAAATGGTAAAAATATGTAAATTAAAATTAATTAATTTGATCTTATCTTGAATTTTATGTTAGATCGGAGGGTAATTTCCACATATTCTATTATTTGTATGATGGATTAGAGGCGGAAGGGAAATTGAATGAATACCACCTGGATCCGTCGTACCGTAAACATCATCGATATTTGTCAACGACTACGAATTCACCAAAATCAAATGTGGATAAATGGAATCAATTGAAAGAGAGTTTTCGTATGCTTGGTTTTCGTGATGAGGAAGTGAAAACGATTCATCGTATATTGGCTGCCATTCTTAATTTAGGTGATTTAGAATTTGGTGAGGTGGTTAGCCATGATAATACTGATAACAAGGCAAAAGTAATTGATGTGGCTCCAATGCATCGGGTGGCACGTTTATTGGGCGTAGAATCACATGAATTGCTTGAGGCACTCACGTCAAATTCTGTTGTGACACGTGGAGAAACCATCACAAGAAATAATTCGGTTGTAGAAGCGGCCGTAACTCGTGATGCCATGGCCAAGGGCCTGTATGGACGTTTATTTGATTGGATGGTAAATCAAATAAATCTGTTGTTAACTTACAACAAATCAACAAAGTGAGTTTGCATGTTATTTAAGTTTCATTCGGAATTTCGATTTAACTAATTATTTTGTGTTACTCTCTTTACTGTTTTACTAATATAGTGATCAACCGATTGTGGGACTTCTGGATATCTTTGGGTTCGAGAATTTTCCAAACAATTCTTTTGAACAGTTATGTATCAATATTGCAAATGAACAGATTCAATACTATTTTAATCAACATATTTTCACCTGGGAGCAACAGGTAAATTGATATTTTCAATTGTATTCAATGAAAAGCCATTCAACTCACGTTTGTATTAAGACGATGAATGAGATGAATGTAACGTAAATGAGTAAGCAATTTTACGATATTATTATTGATGTTTTTAATAGGAATATATGGCTGAAGGGATACCAGTGAATCTAGTTGAGTTTGCTGATAATAGACCGGTACTGGATATGTTGTTAAGCCGCCCAATGGGATTATTGGCGTTATTGGATGAAGAGAGTCGTTTTCCGCGTGCCACCGATAAATCATTAATCGGTAACATGATATGTTGTTTATTGAATTTTCCTTTCCTTACTATTGTATGCCACAAAGTCCTTTTTGCAAACGCAAGAGAAAAGTACATATTTTCTTTTCTTCACATGTTTGCCTACTGTTAATACGTTGGAATTGTGGCCAATGGTTTCAAATATCAAACTAATTAAATATCAAATTCCATTTGCAGAAAAATGTCATAATAATATAAAGTCTAAGTTTTATGTGCGACCAAAGTCTGATGCCATATGTTTTGCGATTCATCATTTTGCTGGACGTGTTGTTTATAATGCTGATGGATTTTTAGAAAAGAATCGTAATTTCTTACCGGCTGAGGTGATCCATTTGGTCCGGCAAAGCAAATTTGATGTTGTACAATATTTATTTCAATGTCCAATAACGAAAACGGGTAATCTATATTCAGCATTTAGTGATACGACAAATTCAACACGACAAAAATTAACAAAAATCGATACAAAGGTAAATATATTCATTCAGATGTGACCAGAAGATGAACCATCAAATATTGGTTTTCTTACAATGTTATTTGCTTAATATTTCATAAATATTTATAGGAACGGTATAATTCACGTGGTTTAGCGTCACAATCACGGGCACAGCAAACGGTCGCAACTTATTTCCGATTTTCATTGATGGATTTATTGCAAAAAATGGTAGCTGGTTCACCACAATTTGTACGTTGTATTAAACCAAACGATATAAAGGCACCGAAACGATTTGAAAGTGAAAAGGTATTGAAACAGTTGAGGTATACGGGTGTCCTGGAAACGATTAGGATACGACAACAGGGATTCAGTCATAGATTTTTATTTGCTGATTTTCTTAAACGTTATGGTTTCTTAGCATTTGGTTTTAATGAAAAAGTTATTGCAAACCGTGAAAGCTGTCGTTTATTTTTAATAAAACTGAAGTTTGATGGATGGGCACTTGGGAAATCTAAAGTTTTCCTCAAGTACTATCATGTTGAGTTTCTAGCCAAATTATATGAAGATCAGGTGAGCTTATGAGTGTTTCAGCACTATAGTACTGGGTCCAATAAATATAATTTATTCTCGGTAATAATTTTTCCTCTTTTTCTTTTTATGTTTTCTGTATCATAATCATCTAGATTCGGAAAATAGTTTTGGTTCAAGCTTGCGTACGTCGTTGGTTGGCTCGCCTGAAATATCGTAAATCTCAGACGAAGGCAGCACAGAGTGCGATTACATTGCAGAGACACGTTCGGGGATGGTTAACTAGACGTAGTTATCAAGCTTTGCTGGCCAGGGAGGCATTGAAACGCAAAGAAGAGGAAAAACTTCGTCGTCAACATGAAGAGGAACAGCAAAAACTTCTGCAAAAACTAGCGGCAGAACGTAGAGGTAAAACATATGAATTGAAAAAGAAATACTATGATAAACATTAATTAGTAATTTAATGAACCATGAAGCAGACTGTTAATTAAATGTTCTGTTATAACTGATGCTGTATAATTTTAGAAAAACAATTGCAACCAGCACGAAAAACCAAAGCAAATGAAAAAGTACATCAGAAATTAATCAGTAACAAGGAGAATGTACATCAAGAGAAAGCAGCTGCTGTTATACAAAATTGTAATTCTAAAATGAAATGAAAAATTTAAAATGGTAATCTTGAAATGGGTTTTTATTATCATTTTAAGGTTTCCGAAATTATTCAATGCGAAAAATGAAATGGAATCCCCAAACAGAAGCGAAAGTAAAACTGATTATTAATTCATCAAGAGATCGTGCTGAATGTTTGCGACTGTTGCAGCATGAAGGATTCAAATTGGATGAATCACAGCGTATTATTCAACGTTTTTATAAACCACCAAAATACCGTGCACAAGCACTAGAGCAAAAACAAGTGAATAAAGTAGTACCAAAGAATGATTCCAGTCCATCGTTGAAAGAACAACGTCAAGATGTTATGACATTTGCTCAACAAGTAAGAGAAATGGCAATATACAAAAAAATATTAAAACGGGTTTTATGGTCATGATCTAATCTAATTTAATTTCTCTCTTATTTTTCTGTAGTTGCATAACTACAACAATTTGGTCCACAAGGATTTGTGGCGAAACCGTGAAGGAGTAACACTGGTGAACCTTGATCGATTACCAGCTGAATATCGTCGTCCTTCTGGATTTTATTATATGCCTGAAATGATAGCAATGTCATCAAGTAGTTCAAATGATGGCCATTCAAATAGTTCGGACTTAGCATTTGCCAATTTATATCATGCTCAGCAATTGGCAAGGTAAGCGGATCAGAGAAAAACTTTCTTAAATCAATATTTCTTTACTAGTCAGAGTAATATACTGAACAAAAATATTATGTGTATCTTTGAATTTAATGCTTTCAAAATGGGAAATCACTATTTATGGTAAATAGTGTCGATAAAGAGAAATGGGATTATCCGTTCCGTGAAAAACAGAGAAGGATGAGCCAAGAATTATTGTAGTTCAAATATTTATTTAAACGCTGAGTATACGGTGGAAAAGTTTTATTAATGTGATTCTTTTTAATTACTACACAGACGGCAACAATCCACCGAAGAAATTCATATGGATCGTAATGAAATTCTCAGGGGTCGAATTAACGATAAATTCGGTAACAAAAATTTATCAATGGCTTGGCATCAGGCAGTTAATGGAAACAATGATCCCAATCTGTTAAAAGCGCCTATGAAGTAAGTTGTTTGTTCCAATTTGTTTAATTATACATTATTTATCTGTTATTATATGGGATGTATTGATAAATATTCTGTGGCTAATTTATTACTATCCAATTTTTATGATTTAATCAAATTAAATTGAATTAAGTGCATTCATGAGAAATTATAGAAGACAGTGGGTACGAAATTATTCTCTATTTAAGCTTAAATATTTCTATTTAATTTGATTTTAATTTATATGCAAATGTTGAAGCACCCAATGAATTATCTCTAATAAATTTTTTATTGTTTTTTCTCTTCCCATGTATTTAGTAAAATCCCTGTGTTCAGTTACTTGAGTCCAAGCTCTCAATTTCGTCCTATGTCAGCGGAAATACGTGAAATCCTAAGAAACTCACCGAACAATTTGAATAAGCAGCAACAACAAAAGCTCATTGAGAACAACAATAAACGTAATATGGTGAAGGAGCCAAGTCCAACGCGTAGCAGCTATTTTGGATTTAATTTCTTAAACAAAAATAAGGATAAAGTCGATGAAAAGAATTTAAAGAATATAAAGAAAAAGGACAAGGACAAAGGAAATAAATTGAAAAAGACCACAAAGAATGGTAAATCAAATGAGAACATTAACGGTGGCAGTAATAAAACTCATTCACCCGTTGTACCAATGAAACGTAACATCGAACATCATGAATATCAAAATATAAATGACAAAGAAAAGCAATTGATGGATAAGAAACGGATACCAATATATCGGAAATTTGGTGATACAAATGCTTTAGCAAAAAGTAAAAAGAATTTGAACAATTTGAATCGTAAAGAGATTCAATCACAAAAGTATTCACCGAATATAACGACATTCGTAGAAATTGAGTCATCAAGGAATTCATCTTTAATTGGTAATAAAACTGATTCGGGTAAAGGGAATAGTCTATCAAGTCTTGAATTGGAGTACAATAAAAAGTATGGTATACACGTATCAAAATATCTGAATGTTGAGTCACGAAGTCCGTCCAATTTGAATTATAAGTATTTGGGTGGTAGTACACCAAACATAAGTTGCAGTTCAAGTGACATAAACAGTTTAGATTCAATGGAACAAGAGATTATACATCGTCCAGCGGCTGGCCAAAGCTCTTATTTGGGTCCATTTAATTTCCGTCAATTATTACGACCGACTCAAGGTCCCACCGAATCACTGAGAAAACGTAAAAGTCCACCAGCATCAACACCACCGCCTCTTCAAAAGGGTAAATGTTAATTTGAACAGCGTACTCTAAATAAAGCGTCGGAACTTTTCAAATGATACCTTTAATTATAATTTTAATGTACATAATATAACTTTATACAAAATCACTGTATTTATAGGCATTAGTTATATTAGTTTGTTGGTTACGAGACATACAATTTATTTTTAATTAATACGATATTCAAATTGCGCGCCTAAAATTGCATCCTAATTTTTTTGTGGAGAATTTAAGAAAAAATTTATCCGATGCAATTGTTTAGTGCAATGTAACTGATTAAGGATTGATGATTCTTTATTGTGATTGATCAATTATATGATCTGGTGGACTAAAATGTCCTAAAAGAACAAAATATTGATTAAAATAATCTGCAATAATATTGTCAACAAAAATCCTTGATTGTGATTGGTTGATTTTTATGGCGTGATTAATTGTGTCAAAATCACATCACAAAGAGATCAATATTATCAGTAATTAATTAAAATCGGACGACGCAATGTGTTACCAAGTGTACTCTTGAATTTAATTATCGACGATAAGTTGAACAGTATAATCAAATATAAATTAAATTTAAATAATAATGAAACTTTTATTTATTATAAATGAAATTTTGATATAGAATTAAGTGATGAAATTGATTTAATAAAATCAATGGTAAAACAAAGTCAAATTTAAATGAGAAGTTTTAATGATAATTAGTGAATTTTCCGTATCTTTAGTGTAGTTGTTAAGTGTGAGCAAAATTATATTGTTGGTAGTTGCCATTCAGTCTCTCTTATTGCATGCAGTGTTTGATTACGTTCGGTTGTTTTGTAGCATAAAACATCTGGCTGACAGAATCATACAGTGACATCATGCTGTGTCTTGAGAAGATTCTTTCCACTCGTTGTGGAGCAATAATGTGATGCCATCGTACAACACATCTGGTAGGTACTATGAATATTCTAATACGAGATAGTATCCATACCGTCGCTGAATCTAAACAAATTTTCATACAAATAAATTAACTAGCACCAGCATGAGTTGGGTTCGTCACTCACCACAAAAATAATGAAAATGCCGAGAATATCTATTGGAGGCGCCTCCACGAAAATTAATTTTTACAAGTAGTTTTCCTCTAATCTGTGTATAACGTATTTTCATTGTGTGGTGGCAAAATTCCAATTACATTGAGACTTTTAAATTCAATATTCATTTCAGTTCTTCGGGTTTTCTTTTTTCAATATTTCCAAATGAATTTAGTTTAATTCAATGGCTCAAAGTGTCGAGAACATTTATTTGTATTGTGTCGTTTCATTTGTTCGGACAGTGTTAAGTGAATTGATAATCTATCTTAAATATTTAAATTGAAAAGTGTTATCAGTTAGTGTTTTGATTAAATTCTGAAAGTGTATCATGTGCAATTGAAAATGTGTATTGGAGATCGTGTTAAGTGTAAAGGATATTAAATAATTCATTTGTTGTTTGAGTTTTACCGTATTGCATTTGTGGCTGGATTGAATTTTATTACGAATAGATGATGGCTGAGTATACTGTTGACCACAAAGAGGAGTATGTTATCAAATTAAAATCTATTGAACGTACCTTGCTACCATTAATTAAACAGGTGAGTACCATTACATGTACATATTATATGGCATAATTTAAATGAATTGTTCCTGCGGTATTAATTTCTTTAAATAAATTTTACTAAATGAATGAGCAAAGGGATGGGTTACTGTACACAATATCATACAGAATGCAATTTCTAACAAAATGACCTCGACTTGACGTTAGATGCATACAGAATTTGTTGTTTGTGGTGCAGAATTTTGTCTATTGAGATTTGGGCTCGACGCCAATATGTTGTTTTCCATTTAAATATCATAATTTAATTTGGAGAAAATGCATTAAAATCGTCCTCGTTAGCTTGTGACTACTGAAAATTTTTAATACGGTCCAAATGGTTCTGCTTCAATTAATTTCATTTTCAATGTTTTACCGTCCATCTATAAAACTCTATTTAGTTATTCTATACAATATCACTATGTAAATTTTCTATAATTAGAAATTGATGTTATACATTTGCCTCATCGTTACTCACACTACACGATCATTATTTTGTGAGAACGGGAAGGAAATTCATTGATGGGCTAACACAATACATGAAATCAATTGTCGGATTCATTCAAAGCGCAAAGTAAATATTGGAGTTTTATGTTGGATTACAATATTATGTGTATATTTTTCTCTGTTTAATTCATTATTAATTGTCTAGTTAACGCTCCCCCGCAAATACGGACATTAAATGAGTTGGTTAATTGTTATTGAACTGTTGAACAAATTACAAATGAAAATTGTTCATTTACACGATTAATTTTATGTTTTCGATATCATCAATTTCTATTTTAAATATTCTCATTCCATTGTATGGAAGACTGTTGTGTACTGTCTTGGGGCCAATTGGGCAATAGAAAATCATCATGTTGTATAACTTAATAATTTCCTATTTGAATAATTTTATTGCTATACCATCCTGTTTTATGTGACTTTATTGATACGGTTCAATAATTTTTTGAATTTTGGCAAAGAATCATCAAAGAAACTAAATACGTAAATATTGAATTGTTAGAATACCGACAGTTGATAGAATGTTATAATAACAAACAATGATGAATTTTAATATCACATCACTGTTAAATTGAAAACTATTTTGAAACGAAGATACCTATATTGTGGTACTGAAATGCAATAACTAAATGCACGTGCCAGATCTTCGAACAACGCATGCGTTTAACTTAAATGCTTCATTCTGTTGGTTCGTATCTGTTGCACTCCAGTATGTGGAGCCTCTCTTCTGATTGCTCTCGTGATTTACCAAAGAGATAAGAGAGAGCGGAGAAAATTTGCTAAATTCCTTTCCAGTTTATTGATTGTGTATGGAATAATTGAATGGAAAAGCTCCGGATAAAGATGAAAAGCTTTGTGTAACTACAATTCACTACCAATTATCAATCTAGACAAAACGGTAAATAAAAGTTTTCTTCTTTCTGTTTCATGCTCGTTTCGATATTTGAGATCAATAGACTGTCGAATTGAAGAATATGAAGGGAGTTTTCTTTTTCAATGTGTCCTTTTCTCATAGCTCTAGTATTAAAAGAAAATTGTAGGAAAGTAACGAGATGCCATCAAGCTTTCGATTAGAAATTCTCTTCGTGTCTGTGTATTTCCAGTACAAACGATATTATTGCTATGCCAAAAAAATAGAAAGAAAAAAAAAAGTTTTTCATTGAGCCTCCCTTGAATTGCTTGCCCTAAAAAAATACGGTCCATTTACATACTTTTTCTTTTTCCATGGGCTAAAAATAGCATTCAATATGAATGTGGTGTCAGATGAAAAGGATATAGCCCACCTTGGTGTTGTTAAAGTAGATATTATGAGTGTGGTTGTAAAGCAGCTTCGTGTACATTGAAATAGGTGGAAATAATCGTTCCGCAACAAACAGTATATTGGCTGAAGTGTTCTAAATTCTCTTTTTATTCTATCGTAATATTTAACGGTGAATAGGATAGTAGTTGCATGCACCTTAAAACTGGGTAATCGAATGATAAAGGCGGCTGTGTTTATCTTAGCATCATTTTTGCGTAACAAGACAAAAAATTAAACTGAGGAGAATAGATATATTTGAATTGATAATAGAATTGTGTGGATAGAGAATGGATTGGGGGTGGCAGTAAGTTCGTTCACGCTCTGGGCATTGTGAATGTAGTTTGAGACAAAAATGAATGAAATAAGGGTATAAAATGCTTTTTGCATACCTATTACATGTTTATGTCTCATTGTATGATGAGAATGTGATTGTATGATGGTGTTGAGCTGATATTCAATTTCATTATCACAGGTGTGGCTGGTTTTAAAATATACTCGTTTGCATACCATCACGATACTGTAAATACCATAAGAACAATAACTTTATGGTGTATGATAACAGTATCTACGACACGGTGAATTTTCTGATACGTTGGTCACATGTAACGGGACGATGCAAAAGGAATTTTAATAAAATTGATTGCAATATTTGCTATAAAAAGAAAAAGAAGTTAGAAATGTTTAGTGTGAGATATTAGATCACAGCAGTAATGAATATTCGAGCTGGATGATGTACTATTTGTATCAAAGGGTGATGATGCGAGAAAATCCATCATTTTGAATCTGAGCTATCGTGTGATATAAAAGGAAAAAAGAGATGAAGTTTTTATCGTTGGAATAAGACACTAGTGATTTAGTTCTTTTCTTTGATAGTATGCGATATTATTGAAAAATCGGAGTTTATTTCTTATTAGGTTCATCCAACTGTTATACACTTCGTTTGAACTTAAAGTCTAAACAAACAGACAAGCGATTATCAGTTTGATTGGTATGGATCTATAGAATTACGATTCATTTAACAATTGAATTGTTGTGTAATCGAATACCAACCCCCCTGGCAATAGACTGAAAACTATTTGTACTAGAGCGGATAAAATTAGGAATTAAATTCCACTTGAATGCAAAAATCCGACTAAGTTTTTATATCTCATCTTAATTTTATGTTTTGTTCTTTGCAAAAATGTTTTAAATAGAATTTTTTGATCCGCAGATATTCATTGAGCTTGAATTTCAGCATAAAAAGGGAAAAGTCTGAAATGTAAAAACAAAAATTTCATTTAAAATGAATTTTCAATTGGGAAATGATGTTGTGGGGGATGTAAAATGAAAATATTTTTGCACTGTACAGTGATTTTACTGTTTTTGGTTGTACTGTTATCGTTTGTTTTTTTTTTTTTTTGGTGGCTGGATATTATGAGAATCATCGTTGTTTCATGGACCGTTGAATATCATTGTAGCTTTTGAATATTTGTGCGATTTTATGAATTTCTGTTGGTGTATTATGTATAAAAAATTTATGTAACATGAAATGTTTTTCTTTTACTGTTTGTTTCCAATCTATTTTCATCTATTCGGTTATTTTATTCGTTTAGATTTTTGTTTCGGTTTCGTTTATATTTCTCTTTGCCACTTTTTTTTTTCTTTTGGTTTTGTTTTGTTTTCTTGGGATAAAACGACGGTTTGTACATGGAAATAAAGTGAAAGTTAATGATAAAATATTGTATTTGGTGGTGTATGGAATTCTGGAAGTGAGAGTCTAGTTGTAAGTAATTGACAATCATTTGGTTTTGGCTTACTGTGTATACCGCAGAGAGAGAGAAAGAGAGAATGTATGTGTGTGTGATGACGGTGACGTTTTAGAGCTTTTCTGTCCGGGGGCTGCAAAAAGAAAATGTAAACGGTAAAAAATTTTCATCGGTGCGACTCTCTAACGAGTTTCGTGTTGAGGGTGTGCTAAAATACGACAACTGCTGAGTTTTCGTTTTTCCCATGTTTTTGCATCGGGTGAAAATAAAACGAGAGTATTAGCTACTTCCAGTCTGTTATAGTTTCAGTTGCAAACCGTCTTTCAACCGCAACGGAACACCGTGAAAATTTTCGCTGAATAAAAATACTGAGTTTTTTTTCCTTCTTGTTTTATATTTTAAAGTATCAAATGCAAAATAAAGAAACAAATTTGATAGTATTTTCATTATCAATATTGCATTTGTTTTTTCGCATACCGATTTATTGCAGTGTTTGACGGTGCAAACGTGTTTTAATAAAATTCGCATATCTTTCGTGGTTTTTTCTTCTCTTTAGTTTTTGTAACAAATTGAAAATTGCGAATATTTACAAGTAAATGAATAAAATAAAAGAAGCATTTAAGTGTGATGAAAATTCATTGAATTGTGTGAATTGAAATAGTGAGAGGGACTGAAAAATCAAAGGACCAAAGTGATTTTGGTATCATTAAACATATCGAGTGTTGTGTCTGTATTAAGTGATGAAAGTGGAATTGTGATTTAAATGTTGTCTATTTGGGTTTTGCTTGTGATTTAATTCCATCGTACAAAAGGAAGCGTGACAAATTAAAACAAACGTAACCAAAGAAAAGAACTAAATCATTTTATCTGCCCACCAGAAATTAAAGGCATAACATAACGAAGAGAAAATTATGAATATCATGCGTTATTGTTATCAAACTAATGATGCGTATGAACATAAATAGAAAGGTTAATGATTAGTATTTATAGAGCTTAAAGTCTCAATAATATGACCATTTAGGTTTGCCATTCAATAGTAATGTTCTGGCTATTCTTTTTTTTTTTCTTGGTTTTGGGGTGGAAAATTAATTTTTATAAAGAGCCATTGGAATTGTTGTTAAAAGGAAATTTAAATATAGAAATAAACAATGGGGTTTTTAAGGCGAGGTTTCCGGGATTAAAATGCGAATAAAAATATCATAAGTTGATGAGAATGTATTATACGTTGTGTGCTTTACATAATAAATTCACATTTATTTTTGGTTAAATAGATGTGCCTTCATTCATCTTTTCTCAAAAAAAATAAAAAGCATCTGCCAGAAAGCTTTTACTTTTCTTTATAGAATTTTATTCTTAAATAAATTCCACATCTAATGAATGATAGCTGTTCATGAAAATGTTTTGTAGGCAAAAGGAGAAAACCAAGCAAAAAAGGAAAATGAATACGAAATTCTTTTCTGTTATTCATCTTGTGATTTTGTTACAGAATAGAACTGATTTCGTTTGTGTTTTCGTAAGCTATTTTTATGCAACAAAGAATTTCTGGGAAATAGAAAAAAAAGTTTAAAAGATAGGCAACTTATCCTACTCAGTTGATTTGATAACTCATCAGAGTTGAAATATTTATCGAATCTGTTTAGAACAAGAATAAATGAGAAAATTATCTTTGGATGGTAAAACGAAACATCCCCATACACCTTTATACAGTTTACCTTACGTATAGGATATTAAAAATGAATGGTAAATATCCGTCGGAAAACATAATGTTTAATATGTTTTTGCAGACACACTCATTTTGACATGTTTTCCTGTTGCCAATCGCAGTAGTGTAGTATTAAGAGTATGAGACACCTAAATAACACGAACCTGAAAATGGAAACGAAGTGATGTCTTCCTGATCAAAGGCTCTGACAAAACAGAAAAAAAAGTAAATAATAATAATAATAGAAGATATGCCAGTATGATGAAACAAAATTGTATACATTAAATGTATTGTGGGTAGAAAATGAGGCCACACAGTCTCTTAGATTCATTGAACGAGTGAGAATTTCATGGAATTTCTGTTTAAATTTTGTGTACAAAACAAAAATGTATGTATTTTTAGCGGTTTTATTCGTATCGCTACTTATCGACAAAGATATCATTCGCATAGAAAAGTTTTAATTTGAATGTAAATACATTCGGAAAATGCGTAAATAACAAGCAGTCTAATGCTAAGAACTTTCCTTTTTTTCTCAATATTTTCCCTCGTATTTTTTTTTTACTTTCGTTCAAATAAAAGTCCTTTGGTTGTCTAGTAACTCGAGGGTAATGGTTCATTGTTGGCAAACAGTAATGGTTTAGTGTGTTGCTTATTCCAATGTTGTCATACGTTTAGTAGAAATTTTGTCTGTATTTTTCCATCATCGAACAAAAAGGAAAGTAACAGAAAAATAATTTTTGGTGAAAAACATAATTTTAGATTGAAAAATAAGAAAGAAATTTACATATAAATGTTTCCGGGAAAATGTATATGACCTTTTATACCAATAACGCTTAATTTCCACGTACTCTTATTTAGCATAATCAATATGTCAGTATGGGGATTGAAAATGAAAGAGTATTCAACCATAAAAATATTAACCACAAATGTGTGTATTAGGTAGACTCTTGGTGTTGTTTGAAAACAAAACTGAACTATATTAGAGACGTGAACTTTTATGAGTAATAACGGCGGTATTTTTTCCTGATGATGAACTTCAAAAAAAAGTAAGGAAATATGGGTCACGAACTGATACACACCAAATAGGTTTATACAAATAATTCCCTAGAAAATCATCAACGAAGTGGTTTCGCATGTTCTATTACCTTAGCTACCTTAGTCAGGTGAAATTATTTAAGTCTTAACCTTCAATTCAATTTTTCTAAGCGGTTTTTTGAAATTTCCCTTTCTCAGTAATTGTTACTTCCGTACTGTAAAACAAATGTGGGAAACATGAAAGTGAATGTGGAAAATTTTTCCAATTATATCCATTGGTGCCTAGAAAAGCCTTCCTTAGGAAATTGTCAGTGTTGTATGACCTTGTAAATTTTCATGAAAATAATAAAAAAGAAAACTTGAAAAATGAAATTGATGAAACGGAATCAATCAAATGTATTTAACTGATTTGCCTCCATCGAATGTAAACATAAATAAATTATGATTATATTATTATGTGGAATCGGGGTGAATATGCAGGTTCCCATTGAATATGTGTATTTTGAGGGCCGTTCAAATATGAACGATTACATCCTGTTCGTTGCCTCCAAAACCGATATAAAATAATAATCTGGTATAATAATAAGTTGTGTGCCTTGATGTAAAAGGCAACATACTCGTCACACATCATCGTGTTGTCAATAATATCTGCTATCTATCGAAATCATATGTATTTATGCTGTATTTGCATATAATTTTTATAATATTACATCGAATCCTAAGATTCGCACATCAACATTTTATTACATATCGTAATGGGGTAAACGAAAAAGAAGAAGAAAATCGAAATTACATTCGATATAATTCAAATTCTTATATTATTTCAACTGGGGATATGTGTAACATTCAATGGGGGATTGAATGTAAAGGAGAAAAAAAAAGAACTCGTTATCATAAACATAAGTTGATTCCAATTTTTACATTTTGAATTATGTCTACACTTCAGCTGTGTTATCAGTGATATAGAGGGGTGCCCGTTTGATTCATATCAATTTTGTGTGATGAATTTCAAATATAATAAAATCCATATATATTTTGAGCCAATGGGGGTTTTCTTTAAACGAAAACACCCGCGCTCACCAATAATAACGGTTATGTGATGAAGGAGTCAGGTTGTATGTTGGGTAAATGAAAATATGCAAAATTTTTATATAAATGTTGGATGAAAATGAGATTTGAAAATACAATTTAGTGTAATAATGTTGCCCTATTAAAGTCAAAAAGGAAAGAAGAAAAAAATGTTGGTTACCACCGTTCTGCTCCATATCCAACGGCCTCTGCTGAATGTCTGGGTGCATGTTAGTGGTATGAGCCCATTGAGATTGTCAAAAATTGTGTTTTTGTAGCTCATTTTCTTTAAGTCATTTACCAGAATATATCCGTTTCTCATGCTGTGGTTGAAGATGCACACTGAAAACGGGAGAAAATTCTGTTTGGGATGTCTACTCTATTCAAATGTTCATGAGGTACATTTTAAAAGTAATTTATTTAACTTTATCCAAAATGAGAAAAGAAAAAGGAAAAACCGCAAAGACGGCATATGGGATTTCTTATAAAATGAATCATTATTTTAATTAAGTTTACCGCTTAAGCTTAACATTTACTGAATTGAACATTTTGAGACTGGTAACGGTGTAAAGTTTATCCATATGACAGTTGAATCATCATCATTATCTCATGGTGGTTGCCTATGTTGATTAAGTTAGTCCCTTCTCTAGGTTCCCTTTTTTTGTATTGCTGTCGTTTTGTGGATTCCTATATGATTTCAATGGTTATTATTCACTGGAGACCAGTTGTGAAGTTTTTAATCCTTAAAATCTGGCTAAAAGATTCATATTAATCGTTGGCACGAGCCCATTCCGATTGTAATAATTTCTGTATATTTGAATGAAATTTTATGAAAATTAACATTTTGTGAATGGTACCAGTACTGATTGACGTCTACCAAATTCGATTTGAAATTATATAGTTGTTTGTTTGATTGAGGGCTAACTTTGAAATGGCAGTTAGAGTTTAATTAATTTACTACCCGTAACCATGAATTATGGTAATGAAGTGTATGTAATTCATAAATTTCACACGATATTTGCATAATAATTCAGATATATCAATTATGATATTATAAATATGTACATACAATTTTAGCTATCCCTGCTGTGTATAAATAGAAAGGAGAAAAAAAAAACTACTAAAATAATTGTATTATTTTGACCAAAAATAAACTGTTTCAAATGCAGAGTACATAAATTGCTAATTATATTAGACGGGTTTTATGTATGTGTGTTGTTTCAACATAATAATATAGGTGCTACCCACATACTGTGGGATTAGGAAACTTCATGTCAACATTAATGGGGGTGAATTTGGTATAATTTTTTTATTGTTGTTATTATTCGTTTGATACGATATATAAGAAAAGCTTAGGGAAAAAAAATGTGATTTAATGAAAGTAACTTTGTGACTTGAATAATGGAAAATAAAGTAATGAAAATATCTGAGAATTATAGTTAACACCAACGTATTGTTATGAATGAAAATTGTAGGATTAACGCAATGCTACTCGCATACACTATATGGCAAGTGTGGCTAGTAAAACACTTGTAATTCAATGAATTTTTCCTCAATTAGTCATTATAATAAAACGACACCGAAACACTATGAAGTTGACCTTCATAGGTGACACGTGATTTGAAAACGATGAAAACAGAATTAATTTAATTTCTTATTTCGAATTTATAAAAAGAAAGAAAATAATGTGTTTCTTCATTGATGGGTGGGTTTGGAGTGATTTAATTGGATTAAATATGATGATAATTGTTGGGTATCACTTAAGCTACTATTTTGTAATCAATAAGAGCGCCCCCTCATGATCGTTTAGTGTATGTCAATGAAGACTTTTAAAGACTTGATGGGTCATTGTTTCTTGAAAATTTCATTAGATTAGCACGCATTTCCGTTGTGTAATAAAACGGACTTGATGATTTTTATCGTATTTTGATATTTTCTTTTGTCATCAAATGGAAATTATTTTACTAGAGTGACATATTAAAGAGCAGTGTAATAAATTGTTGTACAATATAAATAATAAAATTGACTGGAAATCAACGAGAAATAAGAATTTATAGTGAGAAAAATAGTGATGAATTGAAAGAGGGAACATATAAAAGAAAACTACTGAGTCATGATCTAATCATTTCATCAGTTTTCTAAGTAATCGAATTATTTTTAGTGAATAGAGAAAGAAATGTTATGAAATATCGAATGAATGGAAAATGGAAATAGAAAAAGAAAGGAAAATAAATGAGTAAAGAAAGGAAATCAAAAACACTGACTGGGTTTGATCTATATAGGCGAATTGAAGGCACTGAATTCAACCTTATTGTCTCTAAATAACATCATTTCAATGGATCAGAACTTTTTTTTTATTCTTTCGTCGATATGGTGTGTACATGTCTGTTATCAGATGTGAATGTTGAATGAAATCATTCTTCTTCAGTGATTATTCGTTTATAAAAGTGATCCATAAATTGCATGGATATTTATTCCAATTGATAAGCAACAGTATTTTTTGGGTTGACATGATTAATGAACAAATGTCATAGATCAGAATAGAAGATTTTCATAAAGAATGACAATATTCGAACAGAATAAAATCAAAAAAAAAGAAAGAAAAGGAAAGTTTTTCTTTTCTATATTGGGAAATTCTCCCAATCGTGTGGTGTTACTGATTGCGACACCCGGTGAATAGAACACAAATTTTCGGTATTCTATAAAACGAAAGTCAAAAATGATTTGTTCAAGTTTATTTTTCTAGGTCAAGTTGTATGTGAATAGATTAAATGATACCGAGTGGCATAAAAGCTACTATACTATAAGTGCATACATAAGAATTTGAATTTCCTTAGTAACCCGATATAGACGATTCATAATATGACGGAGTGAATGCAGTTGAAAGAATTAAATTGTGTTCGCCACTTTGAATACCAATGGCCTTTCAACTAAATAGGAAGGAAAGCGCCAGTCAATGGAATAGCAAGTGTATAAGGGAAAACAGCCCAGATATGTTGAAGTCTCATTCCATTTTGATTTAACGGTTGCAATTTATGATACTTTGTAAATGTCGATATTAATTTTCTTTCGTTACAAATAATCCAGATTATTATATAAGAAAAGATAGGAAGAGAGAGAGAGAGTTTGGATTTCGGGAAATTCTTATGGAAATTGTCAGCTGAAAAGTTTATTTTTTTTAGATCGATTTTATGATGCATATAGACAGTGTTTAAGATATCCAATTAGAGTATAAAGTTATAAAGTTCTATTGACACAACTTAGGTGGAATTTAAACTTCATTTTTAACTATGCCATTCAATTTTGCTTGGATAAACTATAAAAGAGAATCAGAACGTAAAAGGTGAAAGGTGACTATTTATTGACTTCATCGTTTGATAAAGTTTTGTTCATATGAGAATACAGGGAAACGTCATATGACGCTAGATTGGATAAGGTGCAACGGTGTTGATTTCGTATTACAATTCATGATCAATTTTAAAGTAATCAACGATACTGATTATTATAATTTTCCAATCACTTTGTGTCATTCGATACATAATTGATGATAGAAAATATTGTATGGGAATAAGTGAATAGTGCGGGTAGTTTATTGTATAAACTAAAACGATTTCGTCTATTAACCCATACTGTCGTTGGCAATTGCTAACCATATAATTGACTATTCAATATTTAATGGAATCATTTTAAATGGTTGAGACTAGTATTTTGCAATTCATGTTTTTTTTAGTAGGAAATCAACGGTATTGCAATGTGTAGAGTATATCTATAATCAACATTTGATTACAGTTGAACTATTTTGTTATTTAATTGAATCATTAGGCGATATGCAAGTTTTATAAAACAATTTACTTATGATAAACCTTTTCTTTAGCCATTTGATATCTGTAATGATATAAACGGGAGGTAGAACGATTGTATTCGTGCAAATATCACATTTTTCATTCTCAATTTTATTATTGACTACAATAGTAACAATTAAGTGGGATTTTCTTTTCTTTAAAGTCAAATGGTAAATAGTAATTTAATGTAATGATTGTAAGAAACCGTTGAATTTTCTATTTCGTTATCAGTTGTATCTTTGTGAAGAAAGAAACCTTTTCAATGGACAAATGGCACTGAATTTCAAGGGAAAAACGTTGAAAAGAAAAAATAATTTCATAAAAACCATTTTAATTTTCGTAAAAGTGAATTATAAGTTTAGTGTTTGGCTTAAAGATTATCGTCTATGGTGGACTGTGCCCGTGTTCTTAATCCATAATTCTATTATCACTGGACTTCGATTACAGTCACTGGATTTTTATTTTGGTTTTAAACAGTCTATAAGCTCCACTTTGGATTTATTGAACAGGGAGAGATTTTCCATTTTCCGTACACAACAATCGATTGGAATTAATGCTTTTTGCATGGCATAAAGCAATTCAATGTACGTTTGAATAGTAAAGAGAGAGAGTAAAAGTTTTTTTTTATCGGATTTGGGTGTGTTTTGTTACTTTGTTGGACAGTGATATTAGACCATCCAATTAATATTTATGCATAGAACAAACCAACTAATTTTTATCTGTGATTTATTGCTGGATTATGGTAGAAAGTGGACAAATAGAAAAAAACTGTAAGCGAAGTAAAATGGAACACTGAAATACGACTAATCGAATTTAATTAGATTTAATGTAAACCATTGGATTTTATTATGGGAATGTTTGCTTATGGGGTATTTTTCTATTTCAGGTGTCCTTATGCTGGGACAAAACATAAATCAATATGATTAAAGTGAATTATGTTTCAACAATAATTATAATCTAATCTACATACGAATTGTTCTTATAAGAATTACTTTATGTAATATAACATTCGGCAAAGAAAATTCATTTGAAACATGAAATGATTATCATTTTAACTAATAATCGTTTTTGTATACTTTTAATAAAAAATTTAACAATAGAAAATCAATAAGGAAACCGTCAACACTATCTGAAATAAAGCACAATCGTATAATAAGTATCAATCAATTTATGATAATCGTTAAGTAGTAAATTAATAATTTAATAATTTCATGTGTAGTAACATCACATATTGTTTTTGATCGGTTATTCATAATTGTTACCGTTCTCACATTTATTCTATTTGGTTATTTCAAACAGGTGGTATATGATTAAAAGTTTCAAAAATGTATAATTCTACTTAATCCGGTATATTCATTAATACATATTTCAATTTGGATAAAATGAATAAGAAATTAGTTGTGATTGAACTGTTGAATCAAATCCATTCACTATACGGATTATGAACCAGATAATAATATTAGTGAATGTAATGAAGAAAACCGTTAAAATAAATGAATGTGCAGTTAATTAAACATTTAGTTAATAGTTAATATTGTGTTCTTGGTTGTTTTCTTGAAAAGAAATCACAGTACATTCAACAATCGGAAGGTAATCGGAAGTGAATCCTAAGTGAAATTTTTAGTTTTCGTTTCAATTTGGTATCTAGAGAGAATTGAATGTGATTACACGTTTTTTGTATTCGGTTATTGGGTACAATGGCAACAACATACAGTAGTAGATCGGTAAGTGAATTAAAATTCAACAATAAAGTGTATCTAGTAATTTTGTTACTTGTTTATTTCGTTATACCCATTCGCAATTGGTTGTGAGCTCATATAAGAGAACCATAAATGTTTAATGGACTACATGAAGTAGAGAGATATGAATGAGAGTTTCAATTTAATTCG
Source organism: Coboldia fuscipes (assembly GCA_001014335.1). Taxonomy (NCBI): domain Eukaryota; kingdom Metazoa; phylum Arthropoda; class Insecta; order Diptera; family Scatopsidae; genus Coboldia; species Coboldia fuscipes. The sequence continues at coordinate 542,928 of JXOR01000141.1, read as the reverse complement.
AATATCTTCTCTATTGCTTGTTGTATGGGGGTAGGAATAAGAAAAATACAATGAAAATCATTTTTGAATTGAAAATGTTCACAAAAGGTTTTACAATATTCTGTAACTCTAATAGGATTGATATTGAAATAGAATGTGTTACATTTCCACTGTATAACAAAATCTGACAAAAATGAAAAGCTCTGTGCCTGTGAAATAGACTGAAGGGAATGAAGGGGAGTGAATGGTTACAATGGCATTAACATAATTTGCGTATACTTTTATATGTTGAAAGGCCATATAAATTTTCATCTTATCATCCCTGATTATTTGAGCATACACAGACACATTGTTGTTGTTAGTTGTCTAACCATTTGTAGTATATCATTCAAACTAGGTATCCAATATTCTTTTACTTATTTTCTGTTGAGAAATGGTCCCCACCATTTAAAATTCCACTCTTTTTTTTCTATATAACGATGTATATTTTAAATCCCTATTGTTTGAAAATTTATGTCTGAATGTTTTGGTTTTCTAACCGGAAAAATACACATAGAAATACCATCAACATAAACATACTGAATATGGTTGATGGGAACTGTCCCTTTACATTATACACCCGGTTATGTTACCCCATAGCGTTTAAATGAGTGGAATGAAGAAATGAAATAAAAGTTTTATATTCATTTTCCACTGTGCTTTTTTTTTTCACTGTTATCCTTCGGTAAAGTTTTAGTATGTTGTCCTGGGCCAACATAAAATTCGTTTTACTATGGCCAGAAAAGAGAGACAGTTTGTCTCCAAGCACAAAAAAAAAATAAAACAATTTTTTTAATGATTATTAGAAGGAAAAATAAGTGCGTCATTTACGGGAGCCTCGGATTTTCTGTTGCTGTTCGGGTGTGCGTATAGATAACGGGACGCGGGTGGTTGTCAGTATAGAAGTACAGACAACATGATTTTCAGATGAACGCATTCAGTGTTACTGTACAGATCTATCATATTCATCGTTTCACCCCAGTGTGTACTGTTTGAACCATTTAAGCTGTCTCTATGCTTTAGGGTTGTGTAATATTCAAATCAATAAATTGTCGGTGCTGCGAAATAGAAAATTTCTTATTTTTATGGTTGCTTAAAAGCGTTGCTGTTTATGTACACAGACAAACCGCTGTGAATGATGTCGGCTCTTCGTAGTCAAACTGTCTCCCCCTTAGTATAACAATCTTGCCAATATATTCAGAAAAATTTATTCTGACAAAGTTCTTCGGATCCAAATGAGTAAGAGGCAAGAAATAAAGAGACAGCAAAAAGAAATCCATTACACCGAATCCACAATAACAAAACGATTGTATAAGACAGTTGAAGTCTTTCAAGGATAATAAAAGATGAGAATCAAAATTCCATTTTTATTCCATTTCTTTGTCGCTTTTATTTATCTTTTTTTGGTCTTCATACTTGACTCAATTGTTTTATTGATTTTTTATTTTATATTCTCACGGAAAATAAAATAAAGATGAATATATTGCAAGACGAAGAAATATTTTAAAGGAATAGAGCAAAAAGTAAAGAAAAAAGAAAAGTTATGATGAAAGAATCTTAAGATGAACGAACCAGAGAGCTTTTAAAATGAAAGCCAAAAATTTCATTCTTTTGTATATAAACAGAGATGATATTGAAAATTTCAGTTTTGCTTCACTAACAAAAGATTATTGCTCATGATTTTGTTTGGGAAAGAAATGGTTCAACAACCTTATTTTACTTCTTATTTCGCTTGATTTTCTTTGGTTGAGAAAATATTTTTTTTTTTTTTATTTAAATTGAGTTGGTTTGATTATATGTTTGAGATAAAGAAACTGTTACAACAGTTAGACGATGGTTAATGGTACTATAGGTGTGTTAGTCCGTATTTTTTTGTTGGATGAAAAGAATTTATTAGTTGAAAAAGAATTTTTGTGTTCTCACAATTCAAGTCGTTAGCATGGAAGCTGTACGACGGTAGTGTAGATGCGTAAAAGGTGAAGTGAAAACGAGACGGTAATTTTCGTAATTACGCACAAATAAGATTTGATATGAAAAGGTGTCTGAAGCACGCATACATTTCTTTGACACGATAAAATGTGGATAAAACGTCGGTCGACGTTTTAAAGGAATCGAAATCATTTATCTTGAGTATGTTTCATACCAGAAAATCGCTCATTAGAGGGATGTTGATGGTAAATGAAATGAGCATAGTAAGACGTTGGTAAGAAAAACCCAGCATGAATTTTCCATTCTCATCATTAAATTGTGATATTCATTAAGGATGAAATTCAGCTGATTCATTGGAGCTTTGTTATTGAATGGTTTCTTATATGAAGGGATGAAAAGAAATCGGTATTCCGTAATAATATTTGAATGGGGAAATAATCGACAAATGTTCATAAATCAAACAGGAAATCTAATTATGATACGAGTATGTGAATATGTATGAAATTGTTGATTGTATGAAACATTTTTTTTGTCTGTTCAAAGACTTCAATGATGATATTCTAAATGGTAGCTTAATTACGCAATAAACGTATCTTCAAGTTCTTTGTGAGCCTTTATTTTATATGTATGAGTGTTTAAATGGGCTGCCAAAAGTGCAAAACCACCTCCCTAAACGAATAAAAATGGGAAACAACTAAATGATATGGACAAAATGAAGTGGAAAAACTGGTATTTTTATGTATTTTATACTTCATTGTTGATAACACCGTAACAGTATGAATATGTATAATAAAATATACGATTTTTACGTTAAAATGGCATTATCAAATGTTCAACTGTTTCTCATGTTAATATCTACATTACGGTACGCTATTCAGCAATGGTTTCACTTAACCGTTCGCATACTCACTTTCAATACAATGGCGAAACAACCCGTAAGAATTTTTTTTTTCCATTTAAGAGGAAAAGCGGGAGTTGTTGGTCCTATGGAAAATCATCAGGACCATTCGTATACACAATTGACAATAACGAATGGCAACCATAAATGTAAATCACATTTTATTATTTTCATTTTTTTGGCTTGTTTTGTTCTCTCCCTTTCACTAGCCTCATAGAACTTTATGTGTCAATGATGTATCTTATGGTAGTTTGGGCAGGCATTTAGCATTTATGAAAAGAACTTGGCTTACTGGGTAGAGTGGTGATTTTTCCTTGAATTTTTGATGGGTAATTTCACATCCACAGTATGACCATTTTGATAAATACCAAAATGGAAAATTGTGTATCAGACAATAAATTTGGCTCTTATGACTTGATAACATTTACATTCAGCATAGAGCAAAATAAAAAAATAACGAAAGCAAGAAAATATAAAAAGGAATTTCTGTTTACAATAAGAAAAGCTTCGTACAAGAATTATTATCACTGTTTGACTCTCTTAAACGGAACTGTGAATAAGAATCACTTTCTGAAGTGCACCCTCCGGTTCTAAAGATAGTGAGTGTAGAAGACAAGAAAGAAAAAAAAAGTCACAAACTGCAGTGCACCACTCATCATCAACAGTTTAATTCCTTGGTTCACATGTAATGTAGAAGAGATCACATGAAGCTTAAGTGGTTATAGTACATAGAAATGCTCACTATGTCTGTTGTTCATTTAGTAGTATCAGTCAGTATATGGTAGAAGTTTTGAATTTGTCTACGTGAATTAAATGACGCGTCAGTACTGATAAGATTCTGTGTTCTTTAATGGGGGTGGTGGCTGTCAAGAGTTTTTTCTTTCTTCATCAGTTATACTCTGATGAACTTTGGTTGTTAATTTATCACCATTACTTAATGTCTCGTCTAAAAATTTTCAATTCTAAAAACTGCATTGCTGAATTTTCTTAATGCAAAGAATCGGTGTAACATTAAAAGGAAAACCACACCGTTGATTTATAATTATATTTGTTTATTCATTTTCATATAAGAACTGCTTCATATCTGAGTATTAAATGAATTATGAGCTTTCAGTAGGATTCATAAAACAAAATGTTGGTGTCATAAGCGATAATTTTGCAAAGAAACGTTTTAGGATTTTGGACATTTGTTTTTTATCTAATCGTTAGTGTTTGGGGTTCAATGCTTTTATTTCGTCAATATGATCCATAACTGTAAAGGAACCAACAAAATGATTATTTTACATTTAAAATCTAATAAAAACTGTTGAAAAATACTGATGCTGATGAACCCCAACAATTCACAGATACTTACAACTGAATTGCGTTCAATATTCTTTATTTTATATTTTATTATTACGTCCTGGATTTAATTGAGCCACTCGTTTATTGTATAAGTAAACATAAAAAGGCATCGTAAAATTACTTACGAGCCATTTAATTTTTCAGTTTAACTATAGAATTCATTTTATTATAATAAAATATTTAACACTAAAAACCGATTATTGTGTCTTTGAACTTTTGAGATGGATGATGGTTTCTATATTTCCTTTTTAATCGCATGTACCAATTTGATTCAGCGTACAAAAGAAAAACAGTAAAGTGATAAGAAGAGACAAGAGTTATGTCTTTACGGTTTTTTTGTAAATGGATATCATGTCGGAAACTTCCTGTTCTAAATCCTTTTGAATTAAATCAGTGTTCCATTGCATGCGCCTAAAAATCGCATTAATAATTTATCAGTAATTTTACAGTAAAAAGCATCACATTAACGCATTAAAGTTTTTTTGTTTTAAACTTTTCATCATAACCAACATTGAATATACGATGGATATTGTAATGAATAAAGCTAATTAGTCACCATATAACTCAATTCGGCTGTAGAATATTCTGTTTTAGCATTGTAAAGTTTTTTCCAATATATCTTGTGTGCTCAGAAAACTAAATTTTCCTTTATTGGAAATTGTGTGAAAATCAAATTTCTCATTTTAATTCAACGTGGTTTCCCACTATACTTTCATGAGAGAAATCAAAAGAATTATCGAAGAGCTTTAGTGAGACATGTAAAAAAAATCACAACCGCATAAAATGAAGACAAAAGATTTGTAATTTATATTAATGTTTGATATTGAAACGTGTAACACTAAACTCAATTCATGTGAATAAAGTGATAAGGATAATTTCCTAACCTTGGATGTTATTTTAGGATATTCATGTATATTTATGGTTATGCTCTTATGCACATGAAAAATTTAAATACAGGGAAAAAAAAAAACATCAACGAATTTAAATATTCACGTAAATATCGTATGGTAATCTAATTTTTGCAACTTGGAAACATTCAATTGTTTGGGATGTGTTGATAAAAAGTTTAATGTTTTATGTATTAACGATGGGTTATATGTGTGGTTTCCTCTTGTAAGTCATACATCAACTGTTTACTAAAAACAGCACTGTGAGGCATTTTAAATGACTGCAATCGAATACACCAAAAACAAGAATAATAAAAGTGTTCAACCATTGTCTTAATGGGTTTTTCATTTGGGACTCTAATTGAAAGCACATGCGCTCAATTCTTGATTAATAAAATTTCACCTGAACACACTGATTGTAATAGATAGGGATATATTCATTTTAATAAAAATGTTTATGTTATCCTTCACGGATTGTTGATTATTGAAAATATCCGTTGCATTTATACAACGTTTAACCATTATGGAACTTTGTTCAATGTAAACGGATGAATTTTATTACGATTTTCGTTCAATAAATACTTTCATGGTAATGGCTGTTAATAATATAAAAGGAAACGGATAATACACATCAATGACGATTAACTGTTTTTAGTAAAAGATTTTATGTTCCCCTCGATTTCAATAATATCAGATAAGAATGACGTAATGAATCCAGTACGATGGTTTTGGGACCAGTAAAAGCTCACTAATTTCGCTGATGGTTATCAATAAAAAGAATACTGAAATGTTCTTTCACTGTATCATGATGGATAGTCAAAATGTGTTTAGAAGAACGTTACTCAATGCAATCTAATCAATATTACCTGAATTGTTAGTCTGTTTCCTTCTTTTTTTATTTCAATTTTCCCTGAAATGGTCAAGGTAAACTTTAACTATAATTTTTTCCAATTCATTTTATTTCCAGATATCAACATTAATACAACATCGTTCTGAACGGCCGCATGCTACATCACAACGTACAATGCGTGCCATTGGTCGAGTTGGACAAGCAGTTAATTTAGCAGTAGAACGATTTGTTACAGTCGGTGAAACAATAGCAGATGACAATCCAGAGATAAAGAGGGATATGTATGATGCCTGCAAGGAAGCTCGTTCAGCTGGTGAGTTAAACAATTTAAAGTATAAAACAGACGTACACACAATGATTGGTACCAAAAAGAATTTCCATTTTGTTTAAAATGTTCATCAACGGTTGATGACTGTAGGGCCCATTGTTTTGGTGTAGCTCCAACTACCACATTGAATCAGTCTCTAATTGATGATGAACAACTCTTGATGAATTTTCCACTCAGTATTTTATGTTTTCTGCTTGTCTTTTTACCGTTCAACTTGTTCACTTTCTCACTTGTTACTGTTATTCGGGTATGAATACAAAAAACAAGTTCTTTTTCTCTAATTACTTGTGTGTTTCAAAAAGTCTGTGCTACGTAATTTATCATTGCGGCAAATACCCGGTTCTAAATGTCTTAATTAGATTAAGATAATCCATTTGGTGGAAAATATAGAAAAGCGCGACAAATTAAAATGAAAATGAAGAGAAAACATAAAAGACAGTGTTTGTCATTCCAATTATTATATCGACCGTTAACTGAAGTGTTATTTATTATTGTCCAGCATTAGTGAATATCCATAATGATTATCGAATTGTATAATATTTTCATTCAAATATCATCTAATATGTTTTTTTCCAACACTCCTAATTAGATTAGTTCAATTACAATGTGTCCATTGAAGCGTTATCGTTGAATTCTAATTAAATGCATTCATTTGTATTTTTGTGTAATGTAAATCATAACGGAAATACCAAAACTGATAGAGAATAATATTCAATTTGAAATGGAGAATAATACCGATGTTCATTATGCAGTGTAAACCGTAACTTTGCTTCATTTGGCTTAATCTCCATGTGGTAATTTTCATAAATATCATGGAAATTGAACAATGACTATGTGTATGTAATATGAAAAACATTATTGATTTCATTTGCCTCAGAATTAAGATCATAAATGATACTGAAACGTAGTGAATCTCTGATTACCCGGAAGGCGACGGGATTCAATGGAATCAGATGGTTTCTATATGGATACAATTCTGTGTATTTGATTTTTTTTTTATTGTCTAACGTTCTGATTCTCTGCAGTAATTTCGTTGTCCGAAAGTATGTGTACATGATGACGTTCCATTTTGGTCCATTTGGATAATATGGATCGTTATGGTATTCCCACAGTCCCTTGACATCTGATATCCACAGCATCAGTTGATGTTGATTTTTTTTCCCTCTACTCTATGAGCTCTGGTTTCATTCGTTTATGGACATTATCAAAAAAGAATTTTTATGTGGCTAATTAAATATAATGTGAAACAATGTTACACATTATGTTAGTTTGAAATTCCAAATCAAATGAGATGTTTTATATTTTCATTCATTTTGATTTTGTGTTTGGTTTTTTTTTTTGTGTTACTTTGGTTGATTTACAACTATGATGAGTTTTCATTACCCCTTGGGCATGTGGGTAGATAAAAATGAAAACATTATAGAATCTGTGTAATGAAAAACGATTTATAAAATTTAATGTTGGTTAAAATGATCATTGTATATGGAACATCAAATGGCATTTAATATTACAACAGCAGTTGACATTTTTATGGAATTTTCATGTAACAAATTGTGATGACTTTAAGAGTAATTAAGAAGGATTCAGGAAATCTATTACTGGAATGTTATAAATAGTTTATAATTGAAACTCAATAGAAGGAGTTCTGTAGGCAATTTTTTACATGTTTCATTAATATGCAAATGAGGCGTTCATCCTTTAGCTAAACTTTTGTTTCGTAGTAAATAAGTTAAGTTATTGTTCTTGTGTAGTTGACTGAAAGAAAAAAAAAATGTTGATTATCTTGAAACAAACTGATAAACTAAACTTTAAAATTCAATTCAATCGTGACCAATTGAATGGTCCAGATAAAAAATAAATGGAAGAAAGAAGGAGAATTATAGTTCTGTTGAGTGGTCATGAAATTGAGGTATAACATCCCATATAACTTTTTCTTTCATTTTGTGCTGTTGATGGAAAAAACTTGGTTGTCTTCAATTTACCCTTCTTGTATGATATCAAATGTGTTTTTCATTGTTTTTATGTGACTGTTTCAGATGACCATAAAAACGTAAATTATAGTACAATGATTTTCCAATCTTTTACATGACATTGTACAGTATCTTAATATGTTTCACTTCAATTATTGTACAAGAAGCTATTTTGTAGGCGTCAAAAACCTGCACAATATATGAGTCCGGTCCAAAGTCACATTGAAAATAACATGAAAACAATGTTTTTGTGCCAATTTCTGTTTTTCGTATTTTTTTTTTTATAACTCACTTGATGTGTTAAGGTAAAAGAACGGAATAAACATAAAAATGATAACAAGAAAAGTTCGGTTTCCATTCACTGAATTCAATAGTGTTCATGTGTTGTACTGGTGTGTCTCATAACAAATTCAATCCTCCGTATGTTGTTACGATGGGGACGGTCGATATCCATTACCAATAAATTTTATTCAGATCCTAATATTCCACCTGACAGTTGAGTATTTCTTTTTTTTTTGGTTGATGTAGGCATTGTGTTATTTGTTATTTATGCTTCGGCGGTTCAATGGTATTAAAAAAAAATATTCACAATCATGGCAAACAGAAACCATATGCGAATTTGGTTTTATCTTCACACGGATAAATTATTTGTGGTCCTTTTTTTATATACCACCAGAGCTTTTCTGGTTCAATTGGAAGTTTCACAATATTCATAATCCTCAATCGAATTGTCTCTCACGTTTGGTTTCTTTGTTTCTCATTGAGGGAAAACAAGTGAAAATCAGTAGAATTTGTAAGAAAAAACGTAAATGCGGAAACAAATCCTCATTACAAACAGACGAGTGAGTAACCCACAGAAATAAAAAAAAGAAAATTTCACCCAAGAACAAATGAGGTTCTGTCTATGAGTCTGAGCATTGAGGCATTGAGTGGTGTGGTGTTCATGATGTGAGAAGAAAGCAGAATAACTTGACCCACATTACCTACCAGTTCTAGTCCCAATTATGGAATAACAAGAGAATTACGATATGGTTTTGTTTGTTAAGGCGCATGTTGAGACATCACTGAATTAGATTTTGTTTTTTTTGGTTTCATGAAATTGTTGCTATTTATTCACATATTGTACTATTATTTATTTGAATATCCTCGTGTTCTCAATAAAGTCAAGTGGGAATCATCAAACTACAAAAAAATAAAAGGAAAACGTGTCAAATGCAACATCTCAGCATTGGCTAAGGGTATCATATTTCTCTGTTTCTCTTATTCCACTAAAAAAAATGAACACTGAAAACTTTTATTTTCTATTTTCATATCATTTCTGTGGAACTGAAAGGTTTTTTTTTCTTTCATTTTATGTTTTCTTTTTTGTGGAAAACAAATAAATATTGTATGATTTGTTTAACAATGTTAAATTATATTTGCACCCACCAGTGATGTTCTATGTTGATCCATGTTCATCATGTTTTTGTAGAAGAATGATGGAATTATTTTAAAAGACCTTAGATTGAATGACGTAAAACAGTGTTAAATGATCATTATTGTTAAGGAGTGTTGGTGTTTTTGGTCCACCTTTAAAATTCTATTGTGGGATGGTGAATAACTCGACAAAAATGTTATTTTTGTTTCATCAATTTTAATGAAGAGTACGGTAACTTTTGAGTCTCTGCTGATTTGATTAAAACATTTTAATGAGTTATGAATAATTAATGAATACGAATATATTCCTAAACAAAAAAATAGAAAATATTTTCAATGAATTTTTTATTTAAACATTTTTCCACCTGTACGGTTGTATGAATAGGGTTTTTAGGATTCAATGCACATGGTGAACAATTAAACCTACATTACTACACGTATTTTATTCTATCAAGAATTAATTTCATTTTACTGATGTGAACATAAGGATGGTTCAATTAAAGATAGATAATTAAATTTTTGCTCATCTTTAAGAAAGTGTCTATTAATTATTCTATGCTTTTCGTATATGAGAGAAAAAATTGATGATATCACAGCTGAATATTATTTTGTATAAAACAGAATTGTAATAAAAAAAATGTTGAAGGGATGATAATAGAAGAAAAAGTTTAATAAAATTTTATTAAATTCATTCATTTCATCACCCTTTAACTAGGTCACATGAAGAGGTTGTTTCATAAAGCTTTAGCTGAATTTAATTGTGACTATTCTCTTGTATGTCTACATGTAATGGGTTAGATTATAATACCAGACATTCAACTTATTTAATGGGAACACACGGAAGAGTATAAGGAAACATAAATGTGGATTGATATGGAAAGTTAAAGATCTCTATATTCGAATGTGCTCTTATAAAATCAGCGACAAGTTCGTAAGATTGTGAAAAGTCTAATGCATTTTTATAATTCCTTAATGTTGAACAGTTTGTTTTTTACTTTAAAGTGGCAGAATGAAGTGAACTTATTCATTGTAATTGTCGTTTTTTTAATATCGTATCGTTAGTAATTTCATTTTGAGGAATACAAAAAAATTACAGTTGAGTGTTATGAAGTAAGCTCACCAATTCAGTTATTTGTTGGTTAAGAGTAATTTACAATTCTGTGTATGTTTTTTCTCAATAGTTGAGTGTCCTTAGTCATATGCTCTCATACATTTTAATGGGAACATTTACAATGGATTAAAATGTTTCCCAGATACCCAGAAACATTGGAAATATCATCGCTTGCATAACTGAGATAATTAATATAATTGCGTTTGTCCAATTTCCAATATTTTCAATTTTAAGAGAAAATTTGATATCAATAACAGAAGTTATTGGATTCAATACAGATCATATTCCAAGAGACTTTAATTATTATTATTATTATTTGAAGAGAGGAATTTGATTTGATTAATAATTTGTGTAATCACAAGAATGTGAACTCAAATAGATTGATTGTATTGATCCATCTTCTTGATTACTCTTAATAGGGATGCAATAATCCTCCCTTAAAGAACTGAACTTCATCGATTGCTTATTGATACTAATCGTACCAACCAAACAGAAAAAACCTGATATCCGGAAAACGATTTACTTATCTTCGGAGAAAAAATATTAGTCTCTATCATTGAATTCAATTGCCACATTATTTTTCCTTCACCCAAAATGACATATACACAACAAAGAAGTTCATCGAGAAGTTCTTAGAGTATTTTGTCATTTTGTCGAAAACTTTCATTGAATTCAAGTATGTAAGGAACAAGTTGTAAATCAACTCGAAATGTCCAAAAGAATAGGAAAACCACAAGAAATGAAAATGGATATCCAATCAAAGTTAACGAAAAATATAAGAAAAAAAACTTTCCGTTGATGTTCTCCACTTTCTTAATAGTTGATGAAAATTTTAACGAATTCTATAGTTTATTTGTTGTTGATGGTATCCATAAAGTGAAAAGTTCTAAAGGCTTCGATTTACTTGATCAAAATTGGGTCATCATCAGCCCACAAAAGCCTATATGAGACAATCAATAAATTTCCATATCCCCGTTCAATGTGATACATTAAAACATTGATGGTGGGAAAAAAATCTATAAGCATCTCTTTATCCGCAGTGAATTGTTATTGATTCAATATTCATGTATACAGCGTTAGTAATGAGATGAAATTGTTTCCAGTTTCAATAAAATTGTGTGAATATACCGTTTAAGTTATCATCCAGTTTGTAGGATAAAATTAATTTAATGGTCGTAGATTCGCTTAATCGAATGATTAAACATCAATGAAACAATGGTTGATTGTGTATCATCTAGTTATCCCATTCAATGATGATGGGAATTATATATTCCGTTGTATTTTTATTATTCGATTTAATAGATCAATAAAATTTAATTAATGGCCGATAGTGTTGAGGATGGAATTTTAAAAACGGATTTTATTAATAAAAATTCCATAAAATTTATATGGAACCCATGATGTTGAGATAAAGAATGCCATGGGATATTTCAATGACATTTTTCTTGTTGGGTACTTCATTTTAAATTGAAATATTTTTCTTTTTATTATTTTTTTTTTTGAATAAATATCGGCAATATATTAAATTCTTTTTATATTTAAAGTCATTCTTCAATAACCTCTTTGTTATTAAACAAATCAAAAAAAAATTAAAAAAGTGAATATTAAGAGATATCTGATACTTAATGAAAAATCGTAAAATTAATGAATTCATCTTTGACCTGAACTGAAGAATAATAAAAATGCAATTTCGGTTACTAGTAGCTAGTGGTGTTGTTCTGCTAGCAAGTTTAGCATCGTTTTCCATTACCAAGTTTCAATATGGAAAATCGATTGTATCTGATCCAATACCATTAACAGAAGATTTGGGTGATGTGCATAAATATGTTGGTCTTATGACATCAATGGCCAGTCTATTTATTATAATTGCTTTATCAGTGGTGTCGTACATCTCATGCAGAAGAATGAAAACTATTATTCCACCATATTTAGAAATTACAGTGAGTGATGAAAGTGACAATGAACCATTGGATTATAGAAATACCGTTGAGACTTAAAGAATTTATGATCTTCAATATGAATAGCCCATAAGAAGTCTTTTAGTTCAGATAAAATTATGGACTATTATTTATATTTAAATTTATTTTGTTCTTTTCTATTTCGTTCTTATAAAAATTTCTGGTCTTTACAATCTTTGGTGTTTATTGGATAGGTTGACTCTGGTTTTAATGGGGGTTAACAATGAAACTATTAAATTTCTCTGAGTGTTTTAAATAAAAAATAACTATTTTTAATATCCAATACGTTCCTTATTTCTTCTAATGCATAGAACTGCAAGTACAGTTTTCACTGTTACATTCAGGTGAATTGCTTTAATCTATGAAGATTATAACGAGAAGTTGTGGCAATAAAAATCTCTAAATCTCAATGTACATTTTCCGGACACTCAGGTATCATCTAAACCAAGAAGTTAGAGCCAAAAGCCATGTAGAAAGTTTTTTATTGCTTTCAATGTTGTTTTCTTTTTAAATACTAAAGACTCTGTCAGATATGAGATATTAAATTCACTATGAGTTCAGTTATTTGCATGTGTTTACTGGAGTCCATAAAAACCACATCTTGAATAATTGGAAAGGTGTGAGAGTCTGTGAGAGTCAGCAATAATTTGCATTTATCTTCTTATAACAATCGCCATCACAATTTTATTTCTAACCAAATCTATCGTTTCTATTGTTACGGAAAGCATTTTGACCAAAAATTTTCTCTACTTTTCGGTTTTTATCACTTTTCCCACGTAAATATGATCATTGGTGCTAAGCTACTACGGTGTCATGGCGCCTTAATTTCTTTCTCAACCATTTTTAGGTCTTTTGTATGAATAATGTCACATAGCCATAAGATATGAATATGATAAAAATTTATTATGGAAATTTTCCTTCTTCTAAATATAATACCCCGGTATAAGAAAACGAAAAGAATTTCAATTCGAATGATGTGGAATAAGCATTCAAACGGATGAATATGTGGAGGGTGTAAATATTTCGGTGGCATTGTTATGTGAGGTTTTTATCCTATACGCATAGACTGCCAATAATAACCAATAATTTGCAGGTGAACGTTATAGCACAACTAAAAATGGGGGATTTTAATATTTGACGGTTCAACAAAATTTTTGTTGGGCGCGTTATTACTTCTTCTGTTGCTGTGCTAAAATGTTATGTGGCCCTACCCTAAAAGACTAAGAAAATTCTTCTAATAAAATTCGTCTCGAAATGAAAGATATCAATTCTAAGCCAATAACTAAGTAACGGTGAGAAGAAAAATGAAATAAAACCGGGAAAAATTTCGTATCAAAATGGAAAATCAATTTTGTGAAAATTCATAATGAATGTTGAAGGTATGTGTGTGCGTAAATGGTTAGAGACTAGAATGACATTGAAAAGAGAAAATGAATACATTTGGACAGACTGATGAGACAAAACCAGGTGCCATCTTGCCTACTCAAACCAATAAAGGTACCATTTTAATCTATCCGGTTTTTTCCTCATTTTTTTGCTTTACTGGTCGCTGATGGAAACGACTTTCGTTTTTTTTATTTTGATTCTTTCTATATTGAAAATAGGGAAATGAGATTATCAAAAAGAAATTGGCTTTGTCTAATAAAAAATAATGATGAAATTTGCTTATCATCGAAAAGAATCGGCAATTATTTCCGTTCCATTATAGACCCGGTGATCGTTTAGATACTCATCTTTTGATTTTTCTTTACTTTCTCTGTGGCCTTATTCTGTTGGGTTTCCAATTTCTATCAATTTTTTTTGCTGTTGAATTTTTCCTTTTATCCATTTGCCACATTCACCGTTTAACCATCATTATTGTGGGGAGAATGTTATTTTTAAGGTTTGTCACGGTTACCATGAAACATATAAAAATTCATTTGGTTTTCATTGTTCTGGTAAGAGAATTATTCTTTTTTCTTTTGAATCAAATAAAACAAAAAATTAGATGGTAGATACTTTCATCAAACATTTGGGTCACTGATGAACCATTTCAATAATGAACAAATAATCGGTGGAACCAACGATATCTACGTTAATCAAATTAGAATTCATTAGTATAATGCTATTTCACGTTATCATGGTAACATTAAACTAGGTAATAATACTCTGAAACTGGGTATCAAAAAGGTTAATTTGAAGTCAATTATGATAAATGCAATTTAGAGAGAATTGAAGATAAAATTATAAAAAAAAAGTGTTTGTATCAATAAGAGTTTCATATTCCTAAGAGGATGAAGTTCTGTTTTATGTGGTAATCGTTTGTTTAATGAAATCGTTGATATGAGTGAGAGTTAGAAAGTTAAATGTGTTGTTTGTTGCATACACTTGAGTACAATTATTATGTTTAACATAAACATCTAAAACTTCTGGTTTAACCAATGCTAATGATGAATGTGATTGCAATTGAAACTTTATCTAGAAATTTTAACAAATTAACACACCATAGAGTTCGAATATAACGTTTAAGCTGATATAATTCAACTGATTGCATTATTGCATTTTGAAAGTATAATAGCAATTCCTTGAATTTCGTCCAGATCAAAGAAGAGAGTTTATAAATAAATTGCAATAAACAAACAATATACTTTGCTTACTGATACATTCTTAGAAACAATTCAATTCATTTTCATTCTTTTCGCAAAAGAAAATATAAAATATTCTTCTGTGACATAAACATATTTGTTTCATAAATAATCATAAACCATTTTATAAAAATTTTCAATCTTGGAAAAAGCTAAACTCCTCCGTTATAACAAAGCCAAAAGAAAAAGGAAAACGAAATGTGAGTAAAATTGTTAGTAATTTTCGGTAAAAGGTTTAAAGCTCTTGTGCACATTGGTTTCATTCATGTGGTGAATCACAATAAACACACACTTTTGTGGGTTCGCTTCTGTATACATGACACATCTGGTGTACTACCACCCAATTATTCTCTTATCAATCGCCAGCATCCAGTAGAGCCCATGAGAAAAGCGACTAATAGAAGAAAAGTGAAAAACACTTTTAAATATTACGTGAATAAAACTGGTTTTGGTGGTTTTAATATGGTTTTACAGCCTCCACACATTTTATGGTTGAAATATTTAGAGTTTTCTTATTCCCCAGCACAAGTCTATATTTGGTAACAACAGTGGCTGTATGTTGTAGTCAAAAAGAAAAAAAAAAATCAACGATCATAAAATAAAAAATATTATCAAATATGTTACCCTGTATTCACTGTGTATTCCAACAGAATAATCTTATTGGGAAATGGTGTGTGATGGGGTCTTGGTAGAAAAGAGAACAAGTGAAAAGTTCAGAATTTGGATATTCACAGTGAATGAAAAACTAATCAAAAGTAAAATCACATACTCAACATCATAAATATTGCAATGAAATTTTTTGTGCGATTTTCTTTTTTGATTTCTTATATATCTGGAATCATAATAATGATGTAATCTGTGCTATGTTGTACATGATTTACTGATGGCGTTGGAAGATTATTTTGAGTCGATGTAATGTACTTTTTTTTAGTGTGTGAAAATTGAAAATTGAATCTTTAAATGCGACTTTTCAGTTATACCGTTGCTATGCACTATGTGATTAGTTTAAATTTTAATCCAAACGAATTAAATGCATCGGTTCAATAAATGAGAGATTTTCATTGAATTAATCCGGAAGGAGAGCTTCCCATCCATTTTTCATTCATACATCATTATAATCGGAATCTATTTTCAATGAATTCAGTCGTTCGTTTTGCTTTCTATTTGTACTATCTGAATATGGAAATCTGTTTTTCTAAGAATCAGTTTATTATAAAATTTTGGAAATGAATTTCCATTAAAAGTAAAGATAGAGAAGTACTATGTTCAAGGATATTTCTTTCGTATTCTTATGTTTTTCACTAAAACCCAAATGGCTTTGAATACATCATCTATTTTCTATTTATTTCTACGAAAATAAATTTTACTTCTTTTTAATTTTCCATCAAATATATTGCTGGAGGGAAATGGAATGATTTTTTTCTTGTTTATTTTTTATTAAAGAAAAACAAACATAAAAATAGAAAATTGATTTAAAATTTGAAGTGATTTCGTTTGAATTACACCTTCAGCTTTGGGGATTGAAACATTGCGAGAGAAAATAAATAACAAATGAATAAAAAAATGGATTCTATTTTCTTATTTAAATATCTTCTAGGCATAACAATTGAACGTTTATGTGAGGTAACAGCAACAGATCCATTAGGTTATCCACCACCTGATGGACCATTGGCAGAACGTGGCGCTATGGTCAGAGCAGCCCGTTCTTTACTCTCATCTGTTACACGTGTATTATTGTTAGCTGATATTGCTGTCGTTAAGCAATTATTACTCGTCAAGGATAAGGTAAACAATCAGTCGTTTAATAAAATTGACACAGTTGAAAATAAAAATGATTTTTAATTAATTTCAGGTGAACAATTCGTTATTACGGTTAGAAAGTGTTGCCAATTTCACTGAATTCGTAAAAGCGTTCTCTGTATTCGGTGCTGAAATGGTTGAGCTGGCACATGTCACAGGTATATTTGCAAATTCTATTAAACGTTCACATATAACAGAAATTCAATTTCAACTATCATCCTGTTAGCTTACATATAAAAAATGAGATTTAAATTGAAAAAACCAGTACACATTACATACACCCCCATATCTGTTATCTATCATAAGCAGACGTTGTGATTTTGTTGTTTAATCATATTCAATTCATCCACATGTAATATTAATGATACAAAGTTACTGATTTATAAATTTTCTACGATGATTTATCGTCGTATTCATGTTTCATATCCGTTAAAATTGAATAGAACATTTTAAAATATGTTTTACCCGCTAATTAAATGCAATATATCATAATGCATGAAACCAACGCGTAAATGAAATATAAAAATAATTTAAATTTTACTTTAAAAACTCTTTGTTTGGTTTCATCATTCACCTATTTTAGGCGATAGACAAAATGATTTAAAGGATGAGCGTCGTCGTGCTCAGATGGCAGCTGCACGTCAGGTATTGGAACGTTCCACAATGATGCTGTTGACCTCATCAAAAACTTGTATACGTCATCCCGAATGTCAATATTCCCGGGAAAATCGTGATACCGTATTTTGTCAAATGCGACGTGCCATGGATCAAATACATTACGTAGTTAAAGATGGTATGGAGGGTGCTGTATTTAGTCGTCGTGGTTCGAGAACCACCAAAGATTTAGATATCGATCGATTAACTGCATATGCAGCGTTAAAAAAATTTAATCGTCTTATGGAATTTGCCCGACCAAAATATGAAACAACGAATTCATCAATCCAAAAGTCTGGGATCAAAGACATATCAGGTGGTGGCGGTGGTGGCCATGGTAAAGATCCAACATCAACGGTGGTACATGAAATGACTGATAGCCGTAACAGTAGAGAATTAATACGTAGTAAAAGTGAAAAGGACCGTCATATGGCTGGTGGACGTTTAAAGGGACGCACTTACCTGAGTATGGAACGTGAAATGCCAACAATGACGACACGGGGCGAAGCAATCAATCATGAATTTTCTATATTGTCAGCTGAGACACGGGAACATTTAATGTTGGCGCTTGATCAAGTGATTGAAACTACCCAAGACTTTACTGATTCAGCATACACAAGCCATGAAAATCGTGAAAATATTTTATTGTTATGTGATCGTGCTAAATTAGAATTAAATTCATGTTTTCGTATGGCAAATAGTATGGAACGTAATGTTGGTTTACATATTGATATTGATGCATTAATTGATAGTGTATTGTTAGCAACACAAGATATATGCCAACAATTAGCAATATCAGTGGCAGATCAAACAGCTGAATTAAATCAAATTATGAAATTGGGTATTGAATTAGTAAATACGCTCAGGACAATTGCCTTAAACCAAGAAATTGATAGACTGCAGGAGGCCGCTGATCGTTTTCATGATTACATAGATCATTTATTAGAGGTATGTTGAAACATTGTGAGATGGATCATTGAAATATTATCATCTCAAATGACCGTCAATCAATTTCTTTTCTTTTTTGTTCTTTCTAAAAATGTATCATTTTTATTTTTGATGTTTTGTAGATCTGTAAACTGTTGCGACATGTTGCCTTATCTGAATCACTACAAATTCAAGCTAAAAATATTGAAAGTAACCTGAGAATTTATGGGCCTCAGGTGATTACATCAACACGTGCCCTATCAACGCACCCGCAAAGTAAAATTGCTAAAGAAAATGTTGAAGTATTTGTTGATATGTGGCAATGGTTATCGAGTGACATAGCATCAATTGCTAAAGAAATATTGGATACAGCTCAGGCACATGTACGCTCTGATAAATCGGAATATTTAAGTTTACCACGGCCAGGGGTAAGTGGATTGTATTTTATCAATTTGGATAAGGGCAAATGAAATTAATTATGTAAATTAAAATTTAATCAATCAAATTTATTCGGTTTTGTTTTTATTTTATTTGTCTGTATAGAAACATGGTACAACAGCGAAACCATTAAAACCATCGACATTGGATCAAGAGGAACAAGAAAAAATAGCAAAGTCTGGTCTCGAGATGAAAATGTTAACAAATGAAATGGACGCTGAAACAGATAAATGGAATAGCATGTCAGATGAAAATAATGACATATTAATACGTGCCAAAAATATGTCTGGTATGGCATTCACAATGTATCAATTTACGAAAGGTGAAGGTAAACTGAAAACCACCCAAGAGTTATTTACACAAGCGGAATATTTTGCTGAAGAGGCGAATCGTCTGTACAAAGTTGTTCGATTATTTTCATATCAAGTAAGTGGATATTAAAATAAAAATTTCTAATTTTATCAAATATCAGTTGGTCTGTAGCCGCCTTCTCTAATTTTGTGTAAAGTTGTGCGGAGGCATTTAAGTGATATTTAAACAATATTCTTCTGATATCATTGATTAATGGATATGAATTGTTTTCTTGTTTTTATTATCTGATTTATAATGATAGGTGCCCGCTGGTCAACCGAAAAAGGAGTTACTTGATTATTTAGAACACGTACCAACGTATGTACAAACATTACAGTTCACTGTTAAGGAGCACACCGTTGGTAAAGCGGCTACATTTATAAAAGTCGATCACGTAATTAGAGACACCAAGAACTTAATGAATGTTACAAATAAATTGGTAACCACTTGTTTCGACTTGGCCAGTAAAGTGAGTATTACATTTTGTTTATATCTTTTATTCCTGTTGGATGCATTGGCTATACTATGTTTTGCCGCAAAAATGTAATTTAGTATACCATGAGCCATTTAAAGCGTTGCAATTGTTCTTGCTACATTAGCAATTGATGATGGCAAATGCTTAGGAAAAAATGAAAAGCAAAAGTCTGTTGAGAATAAACTAACATGTTTTCTAACAATGGATTCGATTTTGCATTGAAACACTGTGGATAAATTGGTGATAGTGACCATTAATGTCAATTGGCAAATGCTTTACGTCCATTACTAAAACATATCTAATACAACATGAAATCCAATTTATTGTATTCTTTCACGGCTGTAACAAAAACTAATATTGCTTTCATTGCTGCTGTAATAACTAAAGCATCGCTCCGTATTGTACTCTATGAATCTAATGTTTTAATTCATTTTGATTGCAACACAAAAGTTTTTCCTCACCATTAAATTTCATTTTATTTTTCATTCTTGCTTTGTTTGTTATAAATTTTAAAGTTTTTCTTCTCTTTTCTTTTTTGTGTTTGTTGATAATACAAAAGCAAGTTTTGCAGAGTTGAAACATATAAATTAAGATATTTTAACTTGTTAATATATTCTTTTAAATTTTACTTTTATTTATTTGTTGTTATTTTCTTTTATTTTCATTTTCTCTCCTTAATACACAGCACAATCTTACAATGCCAGTACAAGTGTACATTTAGAGAAGCCAATAATTTCCAAACAAATTAAAAGAAACTATTTAATAGAAAGACCATTCCTGTTTTCAACATACAAAATATTATGAAATATGATTTATTAGATGGTTAAACGTCCAATACACAATTATGATTTGATATTTGGTGCATATAAAACAACGTGTATGCTACACCAACACAATACAATTTAAAGAATTTATAACTCAAATGTCTGGGATAGTGAAATTAATAACCATTTCATAATGGTTTTTAATCATTTTTATTATGAAACCGTACGTAGAGACACTTATTTTGTTTTTTTAATTTTAAATTCTTAACACAATCACTATGGAAAATTTAATTTCTCTTCTTTAATTGATAAATTTAATTTCCGTTTTGAATTGTTAACAGTGGAATTAATATGTTGATTGGTTGTTATTTCATTCACAGTATAAATTAGATTTTAGTGGTCTGTCGGGTAGAACGGTATCAGGTAGTTCACGAGATGAGGATGGTACATCGAGTGGTCAAGGTGATACTAAGGGATCAACGACAAGCACTGAGGGAGGCATGTGACAGTACGGGATGGCCCGAAGGGGCAAAGGTGATGCCAGACGAACAAGAGTATCATTCTTATTGTTTTAAATATAAAACGCATAAGCGAATACTCAATGACAAATTAGTTCGTTTCGGAACGCCATGCACTTGACGTTTAATTAATTGTTCTGGCTAGAGCGACACACACACATAGGGAGAGGAATAAATTGTGAAATCAATTGCAGTTACGAATTGATAAGACAGAGACCACTGCTATAAATTATAACGTGAACAAATGTGTGGAGCAAATACAACAAAATTAATAAGGTATGTTCACTGATTTGTATTAAATTGTATGTCACATTTATATGTTGGCCACATCATATAACAAGTCAACAGTGGTACTTTATTGAAAAGTTTATTTGCCATTTTGAAAAGTCAGAATCGAATTAAACCGACAATGGGTCAACATTTCACCCGCCACAGTCACTTACACAATGTTAACTAGCAATTGATTTTTTTTAAAAAAAAGAATGAGAAAAAGCTAGAAATACAGTTACAGAGAGGAAAAATTGAAATAAATATAAAAATGAAATTTTCCTTTTGGTTAGATGAAAAATGATTTACTAATTCGATCATAAAACGATGAAATCAGAAACCATCTCTCCTCTTACTGTGCTTGTTTTCCGCTTGGCTTACAGTTGACATCATTATGGATTGGAGAAAAATCATTAAATTTGATTTCAACATAAATTTCATTAAATTTATCTGATTTCTAACTCTCGTATTGGTTTTGTTGTATAATAAATAATAAATCTTAAACTAAATGATGTAATAAACAAGACACATTGTGTATCGTCTAGTATTTATTAGTGTTCGATTAACTAAAAATTCAATCAATAATGAATGTAATTTAAATTGAATCTTAGAAGGTGTCATGAATTATTTAGCATGTCTTCCAAATAATAATAACTTCTCTATTTCATAAAAAGAAAAAAAAAAAGAAAAGGAAATGAGAACTTAACTAAACATTATTGATTTATGGTACAAGCAAGATATACACGTAAGAAATAATATTTTGGAATAAATGTTACCAATCGAATATGGAATTTTATTGCGATAATGAGAATCGTATGATGATGTTTTATGTGGTAACCAAATGACATTTAAATGTTATTTGCAACCAAAATTAAATTCAATGATAATAAGATGTTAGATGGGTGGTAAATCAACTGTTTAATAATCGTGTTCAATAATCAGCTGTTAACTAGATATATAAAATACTAAGAATAATAATGATGAAAAGTATATAAGAATAATTGTAAAACACCATTAAACCATTTAAATGAAAACTTTTTAAAAAAAAGAAGAAATTAAATTGCATCGTTCCCACCCCCCCACGTAATTGTAGTCACTGTATCGATGGCTATAGATTTCTATTTACAATATTCCTTGGCATTTTTTTTAAATTATGAATTACCAAAGTACACTATTTAACTAAAATGGAAGATTATTTAATTGTGAACAAATGAGATATTTATTCACCGAAAATTAGAATAGCAACTGAATCAGATTGGTAACAATGAAACATTTGTGTGTATGAGAATAAAACTTGTTTTTTGTTTCTATTAAATTCATCTGATCCAGTTTAAAACAGTTGTTAGATAAAACTCAATGGTTGTTCTTGAATGTTTTTTTTTTATTATAATCGATATACCAGAGGTCGTGTAATAATTTATTAGATTTTTTATTCGTTTCTCTTCTTTTAACTTTTCTCTGTCTCTATCGCAATAGTCAAATAGTTTCCTTCTGAAATCCAATTACTTTGTCATTTAAAAGTGTGAAAAGGAGCAAAGAAAAAAATGAAATTTATGATTATTAAAAGTTTAACTTTGACAACAAAAAAAAAAAATTATTTCCTAGTGATTTAACTTTGGTAACTAAGAAGCAAAGAAATAATAGAAAGTTGATTCCGGAACCATTAGAATGGGTCATCTCGTTTATGATTTTTAATTGGCTTCAGGTTATTGCATACATTTTTAATGAACCGTTTTTCCGGACAGTAATGAATTTGAATTTTATTTTTTGTTCCGTTTCATGTTATTAAGTAGTCGTGTACTTTAAGACTTTGGCCCCTTTAATTGAATAATTAAATCATTGAACCATTTACTTCTAAGATTTATAAGGAATTCTGGTTTTTAGAAAATTGTAATTTCCAAATCAGTTGAATCAATTGAAATGAGAATCCAAATTGAATAGATAAACAGCATAATTTTTCAACATAATCTCGTCAATAATTTAAAACTAATTAAACGTTATGTAGATTTTAAAATCAAAATAAAATGAAGAAAAATTAAGATATAAAAATGATCTATTTAAATATGTGAATTATATTAATTGTTGATGTATACCAATTGATTAGAAAATTGTATATTTTAAATAACAACGTACCGTATTTATGGATAAAATTAAAAAAAAAAAACTACATCATTCAAGTTAATGAATTTAGTGTAAATAGATAAAAATTAATTTGATTATTTAATTAAAATACATAAAGAATAAAATGAACATTGTATTACACACTAATGAACAATCCAATTGATGGGATATCTATATTTTCTAGGAAAATATTTATTAAAAACAGAAAAGAAAATTCAATACAAATAAATGAACGAATCCTATTTATTATTCTCCTATAGTAGAGAAGTAAATCATCTTCAATAAATTAAAGAAAAATGAAAGAAAGTTTATCTAAGAAGAAGATAAGAAAACATTTGGAAATTAAAATTGTGAAACATTTGTTTTTTTGCAAAAGAATATTATTAATCTTAATTGATAAATCGATATTTATGGTATAGGTAAACATTATTACATATAAAAAATTAATTGTCAAAAACGTTTATGATAAAGTCTTAAATTAGAAATTCTTTTGTCTCCGTTTTTATTAGAATGATTAATGTAATTCAATGACAAAAATCAATTTGGATGTTTAAAATTGAATTGAAAAAAAAAAAAATGGTAAACTAAACCAAGAACATTTATTCAAAAAGAAAAACTTACTTAAACTTAGTGATTTAGCAAATTGTAATGAATGTGAACATGATTAAGATAATTTTTATTAATTTTACTTATGGATCGAATTAAATACGATTAATATATAAATATTAAATAAAACTTTAGAATTATGTGTACGTTAGGTGAACAGTAATACAAAGAAAAAAAAAAAACTTTTTTATATTCCAAAGTATAAGGGAAAATCATAATGAACTAAATATTTAAACAATAATGCAAAATATGAATACAATTTAATGATATTTAAATGAACATACAGGGTGAATAACAAAGATAATTAAATGATGATTATATAACGTTTAAATGTTATGTGCTAAAAAAAGACGAGGTAATTATTTACATCAAAAAATTTATGAAAACAAAACCAAAAAAAAAACAAAAAACTAATGAAAATTGTTAAACTTTTGACTACCAATTCAATTGCATTACCATTTACGCTTGATTCAGTTTTTTTTATTTGATTGAATCATATTTAATATTTATGTTCAAATGGAGTTTTGTATGAATCTAAAAGGATAATTGAAATGTTTTTACATTTTCGTATGGTTAAAAGCGTTTTATTTGTGGCATTTGAATTCAAGCAAAAATGAAAAAGAATCAAAATTGTTTATATCATCATTAATATTAAAATAACTATAACATTAATATTTCTGTTCCACTTAATTCAATTATATGAATTTTTGCATATGAAATCAACCATCATATTTAATTAACGATAAATTTTTGCACTATTGTAGTTAAATTAACTGCTAAATATCAACGTTTTTCATTTTTATTTTTCAATGATCACATTTTTAAACTCTCTTAGTTAGGCTGATAAATATAAATGAATAATTACAATTGATAAGCTTAATTGATAATTCCTTTTTCAAATTCTGACTACTTTATTATGGAAAATAATTGTATAGTTATTGTAAAATAATGTATAATTGAAATGACAAAAAAAAAACACATCTTTTATTAATTATAAATAACTGTTCTTTTGGTAAGAAAACAAAATCATTTAAATAAAAACTGTGAAAAATTGAAATAAAACATTATTGTCTTTTGATTTCACCCATTTGAATTTTAACTTTTCAGATTCTATGGATAATAAGGTGGAGAAAACCGAAATAAAATTTGAAATTTTCAGTTGGTCCTGGCGCCTGAAGGTATGCAATTATAACAAGTCGACAATTTAT
The DNA here is from genome assembly GCA_001014335.1 of Coboldia fuscipes. NCBI lineage: Eukaryota > Metazoa > Arthropoda > Insecta > Diptera > Scatopsidae > Coboldia > Coboldia fuscipes. Next base: position 517,466 of record JXOR01000141.1, on the reverse strand, counting down.
CAATTGCATACATTCAGGCGTAAAGGAAATTAAAAGTTACCTCCTTTAGTTATGTTCGCCTGTTCCAATTGGTCCAAAATTTCCGATAATTTCTTTGAAACTGAAAATTTTTCGAGTTTTTTAGGTGCAAATGGAACAGACGACCATAACCGTAGCAGGAAATTTCAGAAATTTGAGAAAGTAAATTGAAAATTTTTGATTTTTCAGTTTTCAAAGAAATTTCAAAAATTTCATTTTTTTAGTTCACATATTTTCCGCCGAGGGCGCCACTATCTATGAGTTGCTATTATTCATTGGAAATTTACGGACAATTAATTAAACAAATTGATGTTATAAAAGTCATAATATGCAGAGATATGTTTGTCTTAATTATTTATTCAAATCATTATGTATAAAATAGTGCTTTTCTATTACTCTCTTATAACTACATAATTATCTAAAATTTATGCTATTGGTATACCTCATCCTAAAGGATACCGAAGATTGAATTATAGGATGATATCCCAAATTTGATTTGCATGTGTATTTCATCCAAAATGTATACAGAACGCATTGATTCACTTTCTGATTTCTTTAGTCATTACGACAGATTCCCAACTGCGGTTGCTCTACTGTACTACACTCTGCACGATCGGTTAAAGTGAAGCTTCTTGTAAACACCACTAATGGTATGTTGTCACCAGCATCGTTTTGCCGTACAACAAAAGAATGGTTTAAGTGACACGGCTCTCGTTTCGATAAAATCAAATTTTTACTTTGTAATTTTGGTTTTTGTGTGCACCATTCTATAAAATTTATATTCTTAATTTTTCTAATTAAAATTAATCGAATTAATTTAATACTAGAACAGATAGTTAGAATAATAAATGAGTTTTTTTATTTGTTAAACAACTCATATTGTCGGAAGTTTGCACTTATACCATTCTTTCGTTGTACGGCAGAGTTCCATGACCAGGTAAACATATGATGTAAATAAGCATCTGTTTGTTATTGTTTACATTGTACACAAAATACAAAATACATTTTAACAAAATACATGTACAAGAAATCGAAATAAATACCAAACACAAGTTTGTTCGTTAAAATATCGGTTTTTTAGTGATTGTATGAACCCCAATTGTATCGCAATTATTGTGCAATTTACTTGTCTTGGCTCCATACTGGAGTGTGGGTTTCAACATAATCATCGTTGGTGTTTCGTTTAACTGTTAAACTTGTTATTATGTTCGTTCGTCAATTGGTGAATGTGTCCCATCCCTTCAGGTTCTGCATACGAAATCAACAAGTGAGAACGCGAACTAATTTCCGTTCTTATCGCAGGCCAATAACACAATCTAAGGTATGTACAGCCCGACTGTGACCCACCAGTTATCATGAAATTTACAAAATAATCACGATTCTTTGTAGCAGTCGAAACCAAAGTCCAATTCAGTACCTGTGATTACAACCACAACGCTATTATCGTTCTCATTTTTTGGCATTGGATCAGTTGTACACCAGGACAAAGAGCACATATCGAAAATAGTTGCCCAAATGGAGTCACATCTGGAAGATCTTTTACAGCATGCGGATCAATTGTTTGACGAAAATCTTTATCAGGAAGCCTTCGATGAATTGCAGAAGTTCACAGTAAGCTCATTTACAAAATTATTGCGTTTTAGTCAATGTACTTAACTTTGTTGCTTCTTTAGATACAAGATGTAGCCGATGTTAAATGGCGTCAAGCTCGTGCTCTCTATTCATTAGCAAAGGTAACTGCTGACAAAGACAAGAAAAACCAATTGATTCGTCAAAGCTTTGAACTGATCGAAGAAGCAATGAAAATCAATGGTGCCCATTATGCTATACATAAATGGATGGCAATTATAATGGATGCCCGAAGTGCGCTGGATGGTATCAAAGCAAGAGTTCAACAACTGGAAAAAGTGCAGTTTCACATGAAGAAGGCTGTTGAACTAAATCCAGAAGATGCCACCAGCTGGTACATTATGGGAACCTTTTCATATGAGCTAGCAGATATGCCTTGGTATCAACGAAAAATTGTCTCGGCCATTTTCGCATCACCACCGACTGGTTCCTATGTCGAGGCACTGGAACATTTCAAGAGGGCCGAGGAAGTGAAACCAAATTTCTATTCGATGAATTTGCTTATGATGGGCAAATGTTATCTTGCATTAAAAGACAATGAGAATGCAAAACAATATCTAACGTTGGCAGCAAACTGTCGCATACAGTGAGTCATCTCTTATTAATTACAATTTTCTTGTTAGTTAATGATGTAACCTTTATATTTTTAGTAATGATGATGACAAGAAATGCAAGGAAGAAGCTACAAATCTATTAAAGAAATTATAAATATGATTAGTATATTGTGACAGTGCATTTACATTGATATCAACTTATTGATTTCAATTCTATACGATTGTGGGGATTAGTCAATTGATGGGATTTATGGCGGTGTGGCATACACTAAATAACAAAGCACAATATTTTAGCTTAAGTGTTAAACTGATTTTATGATGAGAGATTATTCAAACAATGTTTTTTATACGATTTTGTAAGCGTGATAAATTTATATGTAATGTTTCTTCAAGTGTTTTTTTGATAATGGTAATTATTTTAAATATATGAGACTCACCTGTCCTCGATAAATTTTAGTTTGTGTTGTGGGTTTTTATTACTAATAATTCATACGTTTTAATGATCATTCTTAGTTTTATTATATTTCAAAATAGATGAGAGAAAAGAATTAATATAGAGAATCTCTAACGGAAAAAAAAAACAAACAATAATTGGATTAGAGAGAATGAAATAAGTTTCGTTTCTAAAAAGAGTAAGTCTCAGTAAGATGGCGAGATGAATATAAACGTGCTATCTTATTAAGTTTGACTCCTTGGCTAGATATTTATAGATAAATTTTCATTTGAGACTCTCTCTTTTGGGCGACGAACTATTATTAGGATTTCTTTTTTGTATTTTGTTCAAATAAATTCTCTACACTTCGTTGAAGTGAAACAAACTACTTAATTTCATACTACATAGTTGGATACTAAATACAGTATCCAGTATAGACCGTACATGGGGCACTTCATAAAGATGTGATCTCTTCTTACCGTATACCAAAAATAGGTATTTGATGTCAACCGTCAGTGAAACTGATGAGTATTCCATTTTAGTCTGAGATGTGGATGATGTTTTGTTGTTGTGAAATTCTATAGATAATTAAAGAATGGAGCAAAAGAGCAATGCATTCGATATACTTGTGGAAATTTAAAGAAAATTCGTCGCGTGCTAAAGTGGAAAACATTAATCTTTGTTCAATGTTGTACTCAAATGGCCTTTATAATGCAGATCCAACAAAATATAAAATCACTTCATATCTCATTTTAGAACTTTATTAGAATATATGTTCAGTGTTATTCCTTTTCTTTTCCATGTATATATCTCTTTCATATGTTTTCAATTTAATTTCAACATTTACTGTATACAATGACATTAATCTTGTGTAGAATATAATTTAGCTATTTGGTAAGGTATGAATCTGGTACAATCGATAGTGTAACATTTATTGATTGTGTTTTGCTTTTGAATTTACTTATTGCTTTTCCTATATTTCTATTCCGTAAATCTGTTACTAATAAGAAAAAAAATTGCAAGGCAATACCAATTGGTCATAGATTTGTGTATTGACATTATACGTTCATTACGTAAAATACAAGAGACCAGTAGTAGTTGATTTGGTTATCAAGGCTTTGTAAATTTACAAGCTAAAACTTCTTATTCATTCTGTACTTGATAATTTTACTTTGTATTTCTTATCGGTAACCAGACTTAATTCGCATTAATAAAAAATAAAAAAGAAACAACGAAGGGTAATAAACTTATAATTTCATAGTTTTTCTATGTTTAAAATGTTGACTCTGATAACCGACTACACTTATAACAATTAAACATAAATGAATTATTGGATATTCCCTCTCTCTTCTACAATTGATTGCGTAAAGTAAAAAATAATTGACGTACATTTAATGAAGAAAAAAAACTGTTGCGTTTACATTCAATTTAAGCTTAAGTTGTTTTATATGAATTCAATTGAATTTTGCCTTTCATTCTTAATGAAAAATTCCTTATTTTCATGCTATGCGTTTTGTTTTGTTTCTTTTTTTCCAAAGGAAAGTTAACGGAATAAAAATATATTTCACGAGATCTTTCCATTTTACATTTTTGGATTTTTTTTTAATGTAATTGTATTGGGTTTTTCTTTATATGTATAATATTAAATATCATAAATGTTTAATTTTAATCATAAGTATTAATTTATAGTGTGTATATAATAATTACATATATTTATATATTAAATAGTATTTTTGTTTTTTCATAATTTTTATTTTTACTTCATTATCATATGATTGATTACGTTAAGATAGTTTAATATAAAAATATTTCTTCTCATTTTTAATATAACAATTATTCGTGTATTATTAATATCATTTACGTTAAATAGTTTTTGAATATGTAAGTCTGCAATTCAACAGAAGAAGTCACTAACTCAAGTTTGTAAATTCTTCGATAGTTCTGATGTTATTAACCACAAATATCTCGAATCCATCATTATCAAGTTAGTAACTTCTTACGTTGTACAGCACAACTGTTTGTGATTCATGTAGGTAATTTTCTGTGTTAAAAATTTTACGATAATCAAACGATTAAAATCTGAAGGAAACTGTATATAGTTAGTAAGTCTTTAAGAGAACTAAAAGGACTAAAGATCAACGTGTTTTGTTCAAATTGAAACAAATTAAATATGGACGGAATTCACAGTGTATACTCCCTTCCATTATGAACCGATTAAATAAAATGATTCAACTCAAAAAATCATTTAAAATCAAATCGTATAATAAAAATGAGAAAAAAATTCAATGTAAGTATAGAAATGTGGTATCAATTAATCATTAATTATATAAAAAATATTAATTAAAAATAATAAAAATAATTAATTATAATAATAATTGAAAATTTTGTCTAATGAATTGACTAGATATTTTCATAATTTATAATTTTTCTTTTCATTTTCCTTCACTTTAAGACCATTTCAATTGATTGATAATCGCCAACTATCTTGAATTGATTTAAACTCATTCCCATTTATAACTAAAATTAATCATTACAGTGTATTTCTGTTCATATTTGTTAATAACTAAATATTGAGTTTCATCTTCTGTCAATTATAATATTCCCTAACAGCTAACTATAAATTAATTAGTTTTTTAAATTTTTATGCTTTTATGTAGTGTATGTAGTGTATTCATTGACAAATTTCTAAGTGTTTCTGGTATACAAAAAAAAATTTCTATGTTGAAAAGGACGTTATTGAAACCATTTGGCGATTCTTAATTTCGTTGCCAAAATTCTATTTACGTTAAATCATAATAAATTATTTGTATATGATTATTACATTTTCTGCATAAGTACAGCATTGCCTCATTACTATAAACTATATATTCCTAACGTTTATTACATTCACTTATTCTCTTATTATTTTTTTTTTCTGTTTTTTCATCAATTCTTTTCTTGTCATCATACATCCCTAAACTATTCCTATCAATTCTTTAGTCATCTAGCTGTTGTTCCATAGCGAGTCTGAATATACAAAACGAACAACTGAAGCTGTTTACACTTCAGTCATATCATCCATGTTTTCCCAAAAGAAACCAATTCACTTTTAAAATATGCCCCTAAATATCATCTTAATTCATTAACATAACCTAATTGCTTAACCATTTAAATGATTTGCTCAGTAATAATAATAGTTTAATGTATAATTTAATTTTTTTTGTCGCTTTTTTCTTCCGTTTTTTTTGTTTGTTTAGTTTCCTTTCCATTTTGTAATATAATAATTGTGTCTTGATAATTCTTTTATAATTTCTAAAAAATATATGTGTAATATTTCGTATTCTTATTTACCTAAAAATAGAATATAAGTTAATGTTAACAGTAAGTTCTTACATACTATTATGTACCATCTTTTAAATGTTAATTGTTTAATGTTTCAAATATAATTTTGTTCTTTGTCCATTCCCATTTTATCCAAAGATCCCAAGACATTAATAACATTATTATCGTAATGATTCTTTATTTTTTTTTCAAAATTCTAAAAAAACGTTTTCATTATTTTGAGCAAATTGCAGTGATTATAATCAACATGTCAATTAAATCGATTAAATTCTTTACAATTTATCACCCTTAAATTCATAACATTTTTCTCAAATGTATACACTGTATTATATGCTTGAGTCTTTGTATATTTGTATTCCTACACTACAATTGGATTTTCTTAATATCTTGATTTGCATCATTTTGTATATTTACATAGTTTAGTATTTAAGTGGTTTCTTAACGTTTTTTTTTATGAGAAATATTTAAGGAAACTATTTAAATTTGTATGTTGTCTCCATTTGTATCCGTAAAAATATTGTCTGTTGCTCATTTATGTTGTTTGTTTTATATTGAACAGAAATTGCAATTTTTTTTTTTTGTTCATTTAATATTAATTATTTGATAACATACAAAGAACAGGTCATAGTTACCATCGTAGGCCTCTATTCAAATTCAATTAGTCAAATCCATTTAATGATTTTTGTGCTTTCTGGGTTTGAGAGTTCACATTTTAGCATTTTACTGTTAATAGTAGACAGTTGGATTTGCTGTGTTTAATTGTTATTGAAGACGAGCCTCTTGTAATGAATTAGCTGCTTGCTGATATGGATTTAGACCAGCAATTGCACCAGCTCCTGCCATTCCAGTCTGTGGCAGAGCTGCATATGCATACGGTGTCATATAACTAGCGGCTGCTGCTGATGCCAATTTATGATCTAATTTTCATTGAAATAAAGAAAAACGAATTTAGAATAAAATTCAATAGCAATTAAACAGTCATTCACTTACCAGCTCCGCCTGCAAATGGATATGCTTCATAACCAGTATACTGGCTAGGATATGGTGTGGCTGCAGCTGCTGCTACTGCATTCTGCTTGTATAATGGATACTAAAGTTAAATTTTTATTTTTGTGTACAATTCAAATTAAAATAAAATTCATACAAGTGTATGGAACACCACTAATGTAAACTTACTTGATATTCATAAAATTGATTAGTGGCAGCAGCAATTGCAGCAGCATGTGATAATTGTGTCGCTTGAATTGGTACCAAACCAGCGGTTGTGGTTCCAGCCGTTCCTAGATAAGGTGAACCATAAACATAAGACGGTGGTACTCTGCAGGTGAAGAAAAACACAAAAAAAAAAACACATTTGTAATTAAATGAAAAATCAACCAACTCTGTGTTACACAAAAATGAAAATTCTATTGATTTCAGTTAATTAAAAATACCCAACGAAAATAAAAAGAAAACTTTTAATAAAAAAAAAAAAACTTTGAAAACTTGAAAATTCAGCGGCTACGATCAAAGTATTGGTTTTGTTTTTTATATTTATATTTTGGTGAGAAAAATCAGTTAGATTGAGAAACAAATCAATTATTAAAAGAAAAACTGAAATACAAAAATCCAATTGCAACAATCTTATCAACACCCATCAGATTGAAACAACAAAATATTAAAATTAAATTAAAGAATCAAAAAAACAAAACAGAAAACTGTTCCTTTCAAATTGATAACAAAACAAAATGTCTTTTTAATAGTTTTTGAGTTCTAAATATGCTGATTTGTTGTGTCCAAATAGAATATTCAATTATGTTTCCATTGTTCATGATAGTAATTATGTTTGCTGATTATTGATTTTTAGTCCATTTTATATTGTTGTGAAATTATTATAATTGTATTTGGTAGAAATGATCGATTGGTAAGAATTAATGGCGTAGTTAAGCAATAGTGGACAGTAGTTAAGCAATGGATATTTGAAACGAATAATAATAAAAGAAGTATAACCAATTTAACAAATAAATTGCAGGCAACAAACAAACCATTAACGCGACCCAAAGATTTATGAAAGATTTTCAACATAAAAGACGAGTCCATTGGCTGTGATTATTCAGATTGATTATGGATCACATGCAACCGACGTGTAATTAGGCATGACATTCATACACTTATGAATAGTGTCAGCCAGGTGTATATTAATCAACTGTGGGTGACACTATAGAAATAATGGATTCTAATGTCCTTTTGCTCAACCACTAATCGCAATAGAAAAACTCTTTTACTTTTTATTCATAATATTTCACCATTTTTTTTACCCGTTTCCCTATCTGTCTAGTGGGGTGCAATTAGAAATTACCCCCGTCCAGTTTGGAACATTTTTTTCATGTCAACGTACAACACAAAATATGTCTATCAGGCCCATCAATATGAACGGCCATTGGTAGTAATTATTTTAATGTTTTTCGATTACAAACACATTGAAAATGGAACATAAATGAAAATAGGAAACAAAAATTATTGTAACGAATTGTATTCGAAAATATAAAAAAAATTATTCAGTAATTTTTGTTTACGTGTCACCAATATGCGATGTCATTGAATATAACTAGAATTGTATATGTACTCAACACATACTACTTACTATCTCTATAATTCCATTTAATATAGAAATAAAAAACAGTAACAACGATAAATTAGGTGACACGACAGGTAATACAAATTCTGAAATAAATTCAATTCAAGTTTCATTGAAAACACTCTGCAGAATGAACATTTGATTATTTAGTTCAACGAAAAGGCTTAAGTTTTCCCCATCGCAATTAATTAATGGGAATTTTTCTTCAATTTTTGTTTTTAGTTAAAGAACTAAACTATCCTTTCTGTCATGTCCCATACTGTGAAATTAATATAATGCATATTGTTTTATGTACTCAGAATATTATAAATAGATTTAAATATTCAACTATATAGGACAGTTTAATGATATTAAACTATACGAGTCATAATTGAACGGATGCCAACAAAAGAATCTAAATTTAGGATTAGTGGAAGACACTAAACAACAAATAATGGATGCCAATTGACAAAAAACTACACTTCAAAATTGTATTACCAGTGAAATTTAGTTTAAATTCAACTCAACTGATCACTAGAATTAAATTTCATTTCTTATTTTGGAAAAATCAATTCAATTTTGCTATAATGTTTCTTCATTAACTTTAATTGCATTGAAATTATTGTCACACAATACCATCATACGTGTAGTCATATTTCATGATTATGGATATTCATAAATAATTGATTATGTTTTCTATAAGCAAACAGAGACTTGTCGGTCAAACCGTATAAAATTATAATTTTTCGATCCAATGAGACCAATTTAGTGTCTGGTGGTTGGAAAAACCCACAAATGAACAGGACTAAAAAACTATTGATCAATTATTAGGGAATTCATGATTTAAAATTAAGTCTAAACTCATGACAACCAGCAATAGCAATTAACGGTAATAATGTGTCACCATTGTCGGTGAAATATGATTTACATTCATTAATAATTCAGCCAAGTCCGAGGACAAGGCCAAACTCGTTCTCAGAATTTCAATCCCAATTCATTTGGATTGTGAAATATGCAAAGTGAATATTGTGAACGAAAAGCTAAATGACTATTATTTTGGAACCAATCATAGCTGATCCACAGTCTCACCAATAATATGGTAGTTCAGATTTGCGCAAGCTTTTCATCGTTTACTGTATGAATAAAAGTATAAACTGAGTCGAATTTCAGTCGTGATTTGCATATCAGAACTTTTTTTTTTTGCTCTAAAGTGGGCGGCCGTATTGAATCTTTCATCTGTTCTGTTTTATATTCATCGTTTCCCTTTTAATTTTCATTTTAAATTAATTTTTTCTATATAATTGATCAGTGATCTCATAATATGATACTGTAAATGGATTATAAAAACGATGCAATATCATAATTATGTTGGAAAAATAAAAAAAAAAACAAAATTAGTAAAAGTCACCCATTTGTTGTCCATCATTTCCGTTGATATAAATTTTAATGGTAAATTAGATCAATAATTTCAGTTGTTTTTCAGTGCTAAAATATTCATATTAAATATGAGTTTCGTTTTTATATCCACAATGTATCAGACTGTCAGTTATTTAATTCTAATTACTCAACTGTATGTAATTAGTGACCCATACCGTACTAAACTATAGAATTCAAATGTTACATTATGACGTTTACCGTCAATTAATCCATAATTCTCATTGGAGCATAACAAATATGTCAATGAAAATATAAATCAATTGGCTTTCCGCTTCTATGGATATTACACGAGCCAACCATTAAGATTGATAAGAACTCAAATGGCATTTCATACAATTCAGCATTTTAGAACTCTTTCAATTTAATCAGAAGGACACAGTTTAAACTGCAAATCATTGAAATAACTCGAAAAGCTTGTATGCATTAATTGGAGATGTAATACACCGCAACAGAATCAGCAATTAATACAAAATATTATTACAACATCAATTCAAAATTATAAAAACATTGTTCTGTGTTCTGTACAAAAGTTAAATTTAACAGTGGAATGTTTCATTCAGTTTTTCATAGATTCTATTTCTCAATGATTAAAGACAAAACGCAACATTTACAGAAATAGTTGAATTTAAATAGAATTGTTAAATGCCAACACCAACAAAGGGATAAACACTAAGAGGAAATTATAAAGAATTCACTTCTAATCCAAACATAAATTTTAATTAAATTAAGATTATCATGTAAAGGAGAGACAATGAAATATAGCGATCACAGCCGGAACATTTAAAAACCGTTTTAACATTTCAAATTTTTTAATCGTTGTGGGTGAGGTAAATTAAGCCTCACTAATAAACTGTTGTTGCCAACACAATATAATACATTTAGCACACATAGAATTGATCAGTGTTCTCAATGAGAATTACATTTAAAAAATGGGCTACAATTCATCTAAATGTGTCTAAAAACTGAGATTTCACCTCCGAAATGATGAATAAAATAAAATTGTTTAAAAATTTAGGACAAAACATATCATTTTCATATATTTTGACAATTTCTTTCCCCCGAAACCAAAGTGATCATATTATGTGTGGGTTGGAAAGTAAAAATTATTCATTAAAATACATCATCACCGAAAAACCCAAATGGAAAACATATTAAAAAATGCGCATGGAAAGATCATTAAGTTTGTAAAAGAATTTTCATGAAGAAAATTTGTCATAGTTTTGTGTATGTGTTCTCTTAGATAAAAAAAACAAAAAACTAAAAAGTCAAAACAACATTACATAATTATCTTCATCATATAGCGCTTATTGGTTGTAAATAGAAATAAAAATAATAAATTAGAAGAAAACTCTCTCAATTAAATTCACAACAACAACGACAAAATTAATTATGTTTCTGTGTGTGTGTATGTCACTAATAATGCTTCTTTCATAAAATATGAATATAATTCAAGAAACAATTTCAAAATATTTATATTGGTTTTTGTTTTATTATTTTCTTTTAATTATTTATAGATCAACGGTAAGAAATAAAAACACCAAAACCACTGCACAAAAAAACACTTTGTCTAGTCTCTTTTCGTCTTATTTCTTATTCAAATCTTAAAATATTTATAAGATAATAAAGATATCAACCAAAATATGTATAAAATAGAAAAAATAATGAAAGAAAAAAAACAGTAAAGAAGTAAAACTCAAAAAAAAAAAAAACAATCGCAACAAAAATAAGTAAAATGAAATTAAGAAAATATAAAACAAAATTATTAAATAAAGAAAAGTATCAGTAAAGAGAAAAACATTGGCAAAAAACGCCTGCAAAAATTTTGTTTGTTTCTCATGTCTTAGTGAAATTTTTATATAAGAAATGGTTTCTTTTTGTCTGTATAATATACCAAAAAAATTGAATAATTTAAATAAAAATAGGGGAAAAGAATTTAGTTGTTAGCCAAAGAGGAGCAAATAGCGACTTTGAATCACAAGACATTTAGATCACATAAATTTCTATTTGATTAAATCTCAACATATAACACACAACTCATCATCATATCACAGCCGAATTAAAAAAAATGTGTGCCCATTTAACTTCAATGTCGCTCTCAGTCTCATTTGGTTTTCAGTTTTCTTAATTCATTATGTATATATGCCAATTATAATGTAATTTTTTTCTGTATAAATTGTGTATCAAAAAAATTAAAATAAAAGAACACGAATTAAGTGTTGTTAAACCCAAAAAAAAAACACCTCACAATCATTAGAAATCATATATAATATTGGTTTTATATGTATCAAATAAATTCCCATCAATAACAACAATAAAAACCTTTAATTTCGGAATAAAAAAAAATAATTATTAAAAATTAAAAAATCATATTAATAGTCTACCAAAGAAATGCCTTGTTTCGTTTCATTTTGATTCCATTTTAAATTAAAACAATTGACCAAAAGAAAAGATTAAAAGAAAATAAAATAAAATAAAAAAAAAAACAAGAAATCAAAATAAAACTTTTGTCAAACAACACAACTCAGGTGTTACTTGGAAATCTCACACACGGAAATATCATAATTATTAAGAAATAAATCAAATTAAAATTAAAAACTTAAAACCATGATAAAAGAAATCATCAAACCTCTTAAGAAGCTGTGACCTTTAATCAATTTTTTGTTCTTTTTATTGATGTCATTTTATTCGTACCAATAAATTCAATTCATTTTTATGTAAACTTTTTTCAGTTCATCGTGTCAATTGAATTATTGCAGCGATTGTGCGCTGTTGATTTCTTTATCGACTGTTTTTCTTGTATTGGATGATTTTTTTTTTTTTTTGGGCTGTTATTTTTGCAGGCGATTTTCATATGGATTCTTAATCAACACTTCGTTTCCATCAATTTTTATATGGAGCATTTAGACAATTGAAATTTAAACTCATTTACAAACAACTACCCGTTTTAATTCAATCAAAAACTGAACCGATTTTAATTATTCGACTTTTCTTCAGAATTTTCTTAATATTTGTGCAGGTTTTATTGTTTTCTTCTTTTTTTTTTTTTAATTGCATAACAAAATTGCTCTATACAATGCACTTCAACAAAAATAAAATAAAAAACAAACTCGTGATTTCACAACAAAATGCATAAGAGATATTCATATAGAATATCCATTCTCTTACGATCATTTCGCAGTTCACGATCGAGCACTTCTTATATGATTCATTCAACTCAAATCATATGTGCAGGTAATTCACGTAAATTCATTTAAAAATTTCGAACCATTTTCTTTAATTCTCAATAAAAAAGAGTCAAAATAAAAAAACAACAGTTCCGTTATCATTTTACGAAGGAGTTACTATTGATTAAGTTTATCTGGTCATGGTGTCTGGAAAATATCATAACAATAAAATATAAATCTTAATTAATACATCAATTAATCAGTTGTTTTTTTTTCTGTATTAATAAATATTTCTTTTCATAAATCACAGCTTTTACTTCATTTTAATACAGCCTATCCATAAGGATTTCAATTCTATCTATTTAACTAAAAGTTATTTTCTTTTAATCATTTAAATAATTAAGTTCATGTGGCACATTTGAATGTGATAAACATAAAATAGAGGTGGATAGTACTTAAATTGTAAATTGTAAAACAAAGATCACTAAACAATTGAATTAAAATCACTTACCCAAATTGATTTGGTATAACCGGATAACCACCCGTACGCAAACCAGTTGCAAATGGAAAACCTGAAATATAAAAAAAAAAAAACAAATTAGCATTCATTAAATTATTCCTTTTTTTCTTTCATAGTCAATTGCGATAAAAACACCCCATGTCTTATTAATTCGTACAGTAAATGATAAGAAACTAGTTCAACAATCAGCAGGATATTAAGCGGTGAAACGAATTGTATTTAATTTATTGCAGGTGTTGAATCACCGTTTAAGGTATAACAATTCAATATTTTCTTATCAAATTGAATCAGTTTGCATGTATTGTTCCCCCTTTATGTATGAGTTTAAATAAACGGATACATTTAAGTGTAAGCAAAGTGCAATAAAGCGACAGTAATGAATTTTCTATGGTTCCATAGATTCCCTTCATCAGCTATCGTATTTAATATTGTGGTTACCTCTAAAGTGTCGACTTCCTTCCGGAAATGCTAGCACGAGCGTACAATAACTGCAACGCACTTGCTATACACTAGAGTGGTGACCAGTCACCAATACGGATGACCAGGAAAATAAAAAAAAAAGTGATCAACCAAACGGGGTGTTCTACTCGAACAATTTGTTATTTTCTGTCCACTGATTCAACGTTAATTTACATTCATTTGTCATTAGATATTAACATTGAACTCATCGTATTGTTCATAATTTTTACATAAAAAACGTAATTTTTTGAATGTATAAAGATTGAAACAAATTCTAAATTCCTTTGTTCAACATTCAATTCATTTTGTTTCATGGTAAATGATCCAGCAGACTCTAATAATTTTTTTTTTATTCCAAAATCCCTAACACATTGAGAGACAAACTGGAAGCTGAATACTAAATCACTTTTAGATTTATGAATATCCATGAAACGGTATTGAATTTTATTTAATAAAAAAAAAACCGATGAGAAAACATAATAGACTTTATGGTCGGCTTAATCAGTTATTACGGAGTTCATATGAATATAGACACTAATGTATGTACAATAACCAATGTATGCACATACCAAAATGACAAACAACGCGGTTTCCAACATTTGATAGTCCCCCGCACAGTGAAAACTGAAATCTTTCAATAAAATTTAATCTTCTTCAATCGCAATAAGTAGTATAATCGTAGCTGATTTACATTCAACAACATTTTTACTTTAATATGCATCTTGTCAAAGAACTAATTCAAATTTAAATGCATATGCATTTTCAGTGGCCATATGACAATGAAACAAAAATCAGTTTTCATTTTCAAACTTACAAAAGCAATACAACACAACACAACAACAACAAGAAGAAGAGACATTCGAGGGCGACACAATAAGGCCAAAGAGTCACATTCGATCGGATGGGGCACACCCAATCAAATATGGAATTTGTAAAATTCGATTGTTCTCTTCATTCATTATGTTTCAATATGAGAACAGCCACAATTGCACTTCCCCATTAGAAACATATGGATGATTACAATATTCATTGACCATAAAGTTCATTTATCTGGTTATGTTACAACATATTTACAATATTATTAAGTCACATACTATTTGATTTGATTATACCTGGCGTTATATTTCCTCTTGGTTTGGCTCCCAGTATTGCTAAATTCACATTTGCTTTACGTCCATCAATTATTGGATTTGGATCTTTACAGGCTCGTTCAGCACTGGCACGATCACCCATTATGACCTAGTCAAACAGAAAGAAAATGAAATGAAAAGAATTCAAAACCACATTAATAATCTATTGTTATGAATACACCAAATGGTGATGGAAATATCATAAATGATTGGAATTCTTAATTACAAACAAACCCATACCCCCCAGACTAAAAAGAAAGCGAATATTTCCCATTAAACATGATCAACACTAAAAAAACTATGCAAATATCATTAACCACGTTTTCCTATTGTTTATCATTAATCAAATTCATCGATGCCAGATCGATCAATAGCCGATCATAATTTTAATGTATCGAAAAATAAAACATAAACTGCAAAAATATTCCGAAATGATTTGTAATAAATATAATCTTACATATCAGTGAGCTCATTAACAGCCAGACAAATAGCCATTATTGGCAAATACACACGACGTTTATACTTTTAAATGGCAAAAGTACGAGTAATTAATTGATTATTTGCAATACAAAATCTCCAACTAGATCAATTTTCAACGATTTTACACTGTAGCAACACATTGTGTGTTTATTGAAAATATATATCGGAAGAAAAACGAATAAGTTAACATACAACCATTCAATAGAAACCAAAAAAAAAACTTCCAATTCATAAACAATAAATGCTAAGTAAATCAATGAATCGATAAATTATGAAATGTTATGCAACTTCATTTATTATTTCTACAATATAAATTGTAATTCTTTACTTTGTTCGTTTGTAATATACAAAGAAACTGAAATTGAATGAAAATTTATGATTTATTTTCATAGAAAGTTTATTTTCTTCCACAATTTCATTTAAAGGAAATGATAGAAAATTTACTTACAAATCCATAGCCTCGACTTTTGTTTGTTTGACGATCAGTGATTACAACTGCTTCCTCAATTTCACCGTAAACAGCAAAATGTTCTCTCAGACTTTTGTCTGTTGTATGATATGGTAAACCACCAACAAATAATTTGGTCCATGTTGTATCCTTTTGTTGTACAGCTGGTGCAGTTTGTGCTGTTAATCCAGCTGCTGGATTTGCAGCTAATGCTTGTGTATTTGCTGCCAATGCAGCTAATGTTGCAGCTTCAGCGGCTGCTGCTTCTGATGCACCTGGCATTAGCATTTTGAAAACTTTTTTACTTTTTAATTATTTGCACACACAATAATAAACTAAATAAATAGTTTATAACAAAATACTAATTCGTTCTTAAATTCACGTAATTAACACTGTTAACTGGATTTTAACACTTCAGTCACTTTCTCCAAACGGAAATTTAATTAAATTGTTTTACAAATGAGATCAAACTATAATTTTTATATTATCACTGAATATTCAGCTGGTCACAACGGGATCTATTAAGATGAACGTCTGTAACGAGAAAATAAACAAAGAATATTCGATTAATACATCTGAAGATTATTTTTGATCAATTGTATAAAAAAATTTATGTTAAGGGAGAAAAATAAAATGACAACCAACAGAAAAGAAACTGGAATTTAATAAAAATCCATTATAGCCCAAAGGCAATCATCAAAAGTCCTACATGGGAAACAGAACACATTGATTTAATCGAGAGATTAGGCACGATTTTGATTCCAATTGATCACAATGGAATTGAATTGATTCTTATTGCTACGGTTCATCTGTTATTTTTGGGATACACACACACAGTTTCCATACAAGAAGATCTCCCATTGTTAAATGCACGAGCGTAATTTTCTATGTGTTTATTACATAATAATATGTGCCATGTCGTTAACATAAAAACTGCATAGGGATTTACTCTCGTATACAATTTTTTTTTTATTATCCTTTGCACACATTAACGTACACTATTAAAAATTGTTATATGAATATAATTTATTTGGGGCAGCAGCTGCACTCATGCTCAATATGTATTCATCCATTGAACAGTTTGAATTACATGTCTCATTTCTAATATTCTACTACTGCTCTATTGAGCAGTCTGCAATTACATCAAAAACTGGTAAAGGTAACACAATAACAGACCATGTTCTAATGTAATGAAATACGCCAATATCCTGTACACTAGAAATTAATAGGAGTATACCATATTACATTTAACTAGTCGCGCACTGTGTTAAATTGTCCCTCACCATATACCGATTACTAGGGATTCTTGATCGTATTGAATGAAAAAAAAATAATAAAAGGAAATGCCATGTTTAATAAAAATGCATTTCATCTATAAAAGGATCATTCAGGGACACGGGGAATAGACGTAGATGAAATTGAAACACAACAAAGAATTTTAGTGCTTTAAACATAATGCACTATTCTGAAGGGCTCGTCGTTTTACATACACACAAAGAGATCGTAGTTTAATATTTTATTTTCGGTTCTTGTAATGAAACAGAAGAAAAGGTTATTGACTTTCCAATATAAATCCCCTTTTCTGGACGAAAGACATCAACATACTCAATTTATTTATATTTTTCTTCTTTCTTTTTTCCATTTTTTTTTTTTTGGTTGGTTGTATCCTCCAAAACAGATAATGTTCTGGGTGCTCTTCACCCAACAATCCCTTCACTGGTACGTTGAATTTATAAATAGCCAAAAGGGTTACTTCGATTCGTTGTGTTGGTCATGACATCACCGTTCAATAAATCCCTTGAACTTCAATTCAAATTATGTGTATACGCATAATGTGTCCTTCGTTTAGTTACAACGCACATTTTTACTGTCTCTTACACATCTTCACAACGCCAAGAATAACAACAAAATCATAATAACAGAGAGTCCCCCTTGCAATTTTTCTCGTACTACGTCGTATTTAAATTGTTTACTTTCTCGTATTTTCATATATCTCTTGTGAGGATTTCCCTATTTTTGCATCATACCAAAAACGGGAACAAAGAGAAACCGAACACAAGACTATTATTATTCAGATTACAATCCGGTCCATATCGACCGAGTAAAGAATTTGCTCTCCTGCGTTACAATTTACATGGTAGTTGTGAACCGTAATACGAACAATTCATCTCTCCCGGACTGGAAAAAAAATCTCATTAGAGACGCATTTTTACTATAAAAACCCAATCGACCACCGCATATATAAAATATTCGCAACATGAAAAATATGTGCGTTTCATTACATCGAAACGAAACAGCACCCCCAAATACACAACACAAACCGATCTGGTTTCTCTTCAATCGGGTATACATAACCATCGACTGAACATCATTGAATATATAAAAAAGTAAAAGTTTTACATGCTTCCAGGATATTTTGTCTGAATGCGAAGAATTTCAAGAGCAGTCAGTTGCACCCTCTGTTATGAGAAGTAATTTTTTTTTTTCGCCATCTCTTACACCGTGAATCATCGACTAACAAAGATTTCATCCCATGAAAATTACATCAACGGGAAATAGTAACTATTCAAGATGCTGAACTTCTTTTAGTTGTCAATGCAACCAAAACGAATAATTTAATCCATATGAAATGCATCACACAACGATTTATTCACTAAATGGAAAATATGAAAGATAAAATTTCGAATTGTCTCTAAGAATTCAATGACAATTGAGAGTGTTTAAGGGTGATATGGCCGTCTAATATTATATTGCATTCAATTTATCATCTTTGTCTGTTAGACAAGAGCGCCCAGTTGAGGTAGCAAACAGAGACTTTCACAAAAAGTTTTCTATCCATCCCTTCCCTTCGATTCATCTTTAATGTTATCAGATATTTCATCGAATTAGAATGAGATCTGGAAAATAAAACGAATCGAAATGCATTCACAATTCCCCCGATTAGAAGTGGGTGATTATATCAAACGTGAAGAAAAATAGAATTCATCAATTTCATTATTAGATGATGCCTCATAACTCGTTTTATGTTTAATGAATTTTATTTTGTGTTTATGCATTAAATTAAATTCTGCATGCTCACTACCCCGCGCTCATATTTATAATTTTTATTTTTCTCTTCACCCAGTTGGTCTATAAACCACCCAACCGTTTTGTAGCCAAATAGAACAAAAAACAAAACCAGTTCTACCAATTCACCATAGTCCATCGCACTCTTACTGTTTCATAGCTAGAGAAACCCTACGGTAATAACAAGGGT
The DNA here is from genome assembly GCA_001014335.1 of Coboldia fuscipes. Classification (NCBI taxonomy): domain Eukaryota; kingdom Metazoa; phylum Arthropoda; class Insecta; order Diptera; family Scatopsidae; genus Coboldia; species Coboldia fuscipes. The sequence continues at coordinate 498,021 of JXOR01000141.1, read as the reverse complement.
AAGGGTTGCACTGGTAATCAACAATATTCACTCTGTTAGACACAAATGCAAATGTCTATTCTTTTTCATTAATTTTATATTTCACGTACTGTTGATAATTCTTTATAATGTTTTACCAAAACTTTTGTTCAAATGTACTTTATGATATTCTCCTTTTAGTTCACTTTAAAATGCATTTTTTTTAATATGAATAAATTTCGATTGGTTTCTCCCTCTTTTTTGTTTTGGTTGATCGTTACGTTAAAAAGTGCGTGCAATGAGATGGTGAATTGTAATCAACTGTAGTCTTTATTGATATATTCAAGTCCATTTTTCTAAATGAAAAAAAAAAAAATAAAATTTTCAACCACCCAGAGCGTGAATTGAATGGAAATTAGCTTTTATGTAAAATGTAATTTTAATAATATGGAATTGTTTTATAAAATGTGTCATTGGATAACCGTCTATGTTCAACCAGGTCGTATAAAGGATTACTGTTCTTTTTTTTTATGTTTCACTGAATCCATTTCAACTGTTATGGTTTTTCCGTCTATCCTTGCGGTTGTATTAAAAGATAATTCAAAATGCTGGTCTGTTTAAAGAACCATATGATATAAATGAAATGCATTTGGGATCCATTCGTTGTCTTGTATTGCATTCTATACCTTTCAAGGATTCCTTCAATGGATTTACGGTTAAAAAGCCGAATCATAAATTTTTGTCTCTTTTTTTTTATTTGGATTTATTTCAATCCCATACAGTGAATGATTTACATTGTATGCAAGCAATAGAGTCTTACATGAATGTTGTAATATTAAAGGTTCTTGAAGACATCTGTTTTACTTTCTTTCCCGTCTGCCATTTGAAAATAAAGAATGAATCCAACAATAACCAAAAACCAACATCTTCTACTAGTCATAATACTAAAGTATGTTGGATCCATAAACATTGAATGAACACAACTAAGGCGAAAAAGAACAGACTTTGTAATTAGGTTTATCAGCTCAATGTATCATCTACTGTTTGGGTTAAACACTTTTTAACTTGTGCATTTATATGTACAATAAGAAAATCATCACAACCGAACAAAAAACAACGAAGTGAAATACCAAAAAAAAAAAAAAAGAATAACGAGAACAAGAAATAATGCTAACATTTTAACATAATTTTAATATCATAATTCTTAATTTGATTACGTGATACTTATAGCATTGTTTTCCTATTTAACGAATTAAAAATACCAACAATATAAACACATACAGTAATACTCTTATAGTACAAGTGGCCAAACTAACAGATCATTACTATAAAGAAAAGAATGAGTTAAATACTTCTTTTCTTTGATATTACTCTTTCTTTTTTAATTTAATCTTCATTATGAATATAACACGATAAAAAATTCAACTGAATTTTTAATTTTGATGTATGAAAAAACAATTAAATACGACGTATAGAAATTCTGTTTTCACTAAACTGGCATCTTCATCTTAAATGTTATCTTTCATGTTCAAATGCCGTATACCAACCGGGATAAAAGTTCATAAAAAAAAAAAACATTTTATTCTTATTAACTTCAATGTACTTGCTCCATCACTTACAAAATAAAATAAAAACTTAACTCCGGTTTATTCTTTAATATTTTTTTTATCTAAATTTATGTTCAGCTATTATGATTTGCAGTTATATAGTTCTTCTTTTGCTCTTTTGTTTGCGTTTTCATTTAACGTATCGAGAAAACACAAAATTCATACAGAAATTAAATGTGCGATAATAATATGTTTGGCCAAAATAAAAACAATTTACAGTTTATCACATATTCATTCTCAGTTGCCAAATGAAATTCAACCTGAGATTTTTTTATTTATTTAGTTAAACAAGATGAATGAAATATTAAGTTAATCTTTCATATGTTCTTATTGCACGTTTATGATATTATTTTTAGTATCAACTCACTAGTAATCATGTTCTAGATTTTCATTAGATCACATCTAAACGATGAGTCGTCGTACATATGAGTGACCAAATCAGCGAAAAATTCGATGGTCAAACGGATTTTTCTTTTTTTTTTTTCTCTGTTGGCTGTTGATTTTAATTTCGACAAAACAAAATACGATTATGTGCTATTAAAAGATCAGTGACGACACATTGGTTGTCTTGGCCGCAATTTTCTTTACAAAAACTATTAACATGTCAGTAGAGGGATCATCGCCAAATCGTTGAGAATATAAAACCTGAAGTATGTAGTAGAATGTAGAAGTCCACTTGTGAGTGCATCACATGAATTACATTATAATTAATTTACAATTATGACACTGTCATCATGTACTCAGGGCTAAGAAACAACGGTATAACTAATGTTCACATAAATTCAGAACTGGTCTCCCATTCTACGTATCCCACAATCAAATGGTAACGAATCCCAGACCTTTGCACCATTTCCAAGTTAACTCTCATGAATCATATAAACAATTCTCTTTGTCCACTCAATTAAATGATTCTTAAGGCAACCGTTTTTCTAACTGAATATATATGATCAACACTTTAGATATTCATGAGCCTCATTGAATGGACAGTATCATCACATAAAACACATAAACAGAATTGAAACATTAAATGGCTCACAGTATGGGCCAATAATAAAAATTATTATTGTAATTCCAGGTGGTCACACAATTATGAGGTAATACAGTTTTCAAAAGTAATTTCTTTTCATCGTATGATCCACAATATTTAATGTTAGTGTTAATCCACTAACTAACAGAAAACACAATGATTACAAATAATCCTCCGAATTACCGAAATGGACAGAATGAATTTACTAAGAAACCCCGCATATACGGCATTTTTCTTACGGTAAAGAGGGCCCATCATACTAAAAAAATTTCAGTTTTATTTCATACTAAATAAACATTTAGATAAACCAGTGACGGTTTCATAGCAAAAAAAAAAAAAAACCAAAATGTTTCAATGTTTCAATTCAAGAAAATTACGGATTTCATTTAATGTAATTTCTTTAAGTTTATAGATGTTGTAATATACGTTGAATTTCTTTTCAAACAAATCATTTCTATTCATTTGTAATCAAATTGTCTAACACTGAAATTCATTTGCTAAAAAAACCATTTTATTTAGTTCAATAGTAAACTAGAAATGTTTCACAGAATAAATTGAATGTAAATTGTTTTATTCGTTTTAATTAACCGTCGTTTTAATAAACACAATGATTTATGTATAAAATCTCTATTATCAAGATTTTCTCTGTTTCTCTCATTTGTACATGAAATTTTTCTTTACCTTTAATTATTCATTTTATTTCATGTTTTCTTATAATTGAATTACTTATGGATCAAAGAGTCTCAGTACTTGTAAAAACTCTTGAATTTCACAAATACAAAACGATCAAATCATTTCATTCGGTATAATTTGATTGAACAATCAATTAAAAATGAATGATTAATTCAAACCAAATAAAGGAGAAACAAATCCAACACAATTCAATCAATTTCTTCTTAAGTATACACGTTATCAGTTGGTGTTGTACTGTTGATTTAGAATACAAACTCTTTTGTTTTTTCAATTAAATTCCATTAAATTATTGCACTCACGTTTTATATTATTCCTGAATAATTAATCGGTTGTAGATGAGTATTAATGTCTAAGACACACTTTTTAATTACAAACAGCAATGTCTCATTCAATTACAAAAAAAAAAACAACCCAAAAAATTATTGAGACTGCAACATAAAATAATATGTTTTAATGGAAACAAAGTAACAACACAAACCGAGACTACGCACACGACAGACCAAACACAAAAAACAACCCTCTTTGATCGAGCTGTTCTTTCACAATGAGGGACCCCATAGAGAACAGATGAAAGTCCCAATAAAATACGCGATTCTATCACACTGGAATCGTATGGAATTGACTGGATCGCTATGGGATGATATTCTATCCCCGTTTTATATACAACATTTCCAAATACTGTTCAATATCGTCTCTTATACACCACACACCATTCATGAGAGGGAGAAACATACAGAGCGCTAAACATTATAGAAAATTATTACGAGTTGATACGTTTGTGTATGGTTTATATCCACCACCTTGTTGTTTGTGTTCTTGTTATTGTTGAACTAAAAATTCATATTGAACAGAGGGTTGCACAAAGAAGATTACAACAACAACATCATAGAACAGAACCCAATGAATTCCAGTCTACTATAAAACTTCTGTCTATCCTGAATTGGGAAAACCAAAATAAAAATCAACTATCTGCGTATTGCTTAGTGTTTATGTACAAAAGAACGTGGTGCTATACTCCACAGAGATTTAAATCTAATATCGAATATTTTTATCTTTTCTACGTTTTTCATTTCTTTAAAACCAAAACCAACTACTAATAGTATTGAGAATCCCTTTTTTTATGTTTCCGTTTGTTAATGCTGTCAACTCTTGATCATCGTAATGCATTTATAAAAAAAAAAAATATTCAATTTGTTCAGCATCACTTGGTTACAACGTGACATTGAGGATTCATGGAACAGATGATGGAAACAGTTATATGATCTGATGATTGATAAATTTTAGTACCTCATTTCTTAATTCTTCACAATTGGCGAATTATTATGTATCGGTTAATCCTTTTATGTTGAATCTTAACGTTCCTTCACTCAATTAGATGCACTGTACTTAATTATTTTCTTTTTTTATTTTTCGTTTTATAATTTATCTTCTTTCTTTACAATTTTATAAAATCCATACACAATGAGTAACTGAACTGATAGTTTTAAAATTTTAAATGAAATAAAATAAAATAAAATTATAGAGATTGAAACACTCGTATAATATGATTTTCTTTATCGTATTTAATTATAAAAGTAACGTAACAAGTATAGTATTAAATCGGCTTTAATTTCTTATTATGTATATGAAAAGTAAAAAAATCCCGTATATTAGACACGCGTTTGTAACGCTTAACAGCTAGAACTCAACTGAATTCAAATTGGGAATATACAGAAAATGTTCTAATTTGAATATCAAAGTGAATTTTATTTTAGTGTTCTTGGGTTTATGTGTCTGTGGCTCGGTTACATTGAATGGGGCACAAAAAAGTGTACGTAAAATTCGGTACGATATGGATGTGTTCTATGGGGCCCCATTCAACTAATCGGTTCTGACTCTTTTTCTTGCCGTTCTACAATAACAAAATACAATTCGTGAGGCCGCGACAAAATATAAAATATACAATGCGCACTAGAAGTTTGAGTGCCAACCAGAATATAAACATGCGATATTGATGTGGCCACATGAGACTGTATTCGAGTTCTCAGTTCGTTTCTGTATTACAGAATTGTATGGGGGCCGCACCATACGGATGATCCTCTGCGGTGGCCGATAGGGTTCTCGTATTCAGGATGATTCATCCATTATGTGCGCCAGATCTTTTTTATTCTCTATCCCGCTCGTTAGGTGACAACTTTTTGTCTCTCAAAATACACAACAATATTAATGAACAAAAAAAAATAAAAGCAATTGGAACTGATCGTTGAATTGGTATTTTTAGATAAAGTGTTGCTCATATTATTCCATTTCCACTAGTGTCACTTCATATCTTTTGGTTTAATGGTCGTACCCGATCAAAATCTTTATGAGGATTACCTCATATTTTCAACGTGAAAAATATTCTAAAAACTATTTCCATCATGTTTTCATTATTCATTTCACTCAACCAGAAAAACCAATATGAATAAAATTCGTCTTGGATTACAAACATGGATGCACAAAGACTGAGAGAGATTGAACTCGTGCCAGTGTTTTAGGTGCACAGATTTCTGATGATTAATTGTGATTATTCAATTGGGTCGCGGCTGCTTTACCACTCATATTTGTTTCCCCTAAATTGTGATGAAAATTCCGTTTTGGCCATTTATGACTATTTGATGGTAATGCATCAACGAAACGAGTATCATAACAGTCTGTGTGTTAAAATTAAATAAATTTGGACCAAAATGAGCCATGAAATAATCCAGATATTGATGATGTTGAATTGCAAGTAATTTAATGGCGTTATATGAAATACAAATGAAAAACAGAATACAATTTCCAGTCATGGTGAACCGTAATTACGTTGTGTAGTGAAATATTATTGAATTGGAACAGTCAATAACAAAGCGTCTAAACAGATCATTGTTCGCGACATGGAATAGAATCGAGGGGTTGAACTTCCAATACATTTTGTTTAGTTCCAGATCACGCACGGAATCCCTTGTTATTCATATTTTCTATATCGTGAATGTTTTTAATGATAAGTGTACATACACAGACAGAGGGTTGTACGACTTTTTTTATAAAATTCAATTGCAGAGCACAACATCATTATCGTTTCTAGTCTTTACAATACTCGCGAACTAACTACTTTGTTAGTATACATCAACTGATATCGTTGCAATACAACGCGAGTGCATTTTTACAGATCGTTGCCACTCAGTATAGTGAACCTTTTATTTTGATTTCATACAGCGCTTTTTTTAACCGTATGAAATCTCGCGAATTTTTATAATCACTAAACCAAGGGAACATTTACAGTGTTCTGGTGTTTTGAATTTTTTTACTTTAAACTCAATATAAGTAAATATGAACTGTTTTCCTTTTTGTTTCTGTTGATTCAATGAGGGTGAACGTAACCCCAACAATTGTATTGGAATAAAAAGAATTTCGCTGTACAAGATTAATTTTTAATATCATCATTTTGATGGAAGGCACGAATTTGTCAATACCATTGGGGTTGAATTCCTTCTAATCTGATTTTTATTTCCCCTGGAATTTCGATTGTAAATGTAAGGCGTTAATGTTCAAATGATCATCTATACATACTCTTAAGTTGTATTAAAGATAAATTAAATTTGTTGGTCTCCAAGGATTTTTCATACGTACATACATAATTCTTTTCTCTTGCAATTCAACAATATTCATATTATACAAATGAGAAAATGACAAGAATTTACATTAATGTCTACATAAAGAAAGACATTCTCCACACGGTAAATGATCAGTTTCTCTTTTACACTAATTAAGATTAAGTGATTGTCACAAGATGAGACCCACACACACCGAGGGGTTGATGTACTCAAATCACCAAGTAAGAATGTTCTCATTTACTTCATATACGATTTTTATACTTTCATTAAAACACAAGACAGAAGACGACACTTTCTTTCAGTTTTTATTTTTCTTTTATGTGCTAAAGGGAGTTATTTTAAGATCATCTATATTTCCATATAGCGGATTCTTTGGTGTCAACAGAGAGATCTTACGTTTTCAGTTGGAATGGTAATACAACTACATACGATGAAACTAAAAATTCTAAGTAGAATGTTTTATTTTTTCTTTACTTTTTCATGAGAGATCACAAATATCAGACGATTTATATTGAGGATCCAAAACTGATGATTAAAATATGGTTGCTATCTCCCTACCATAAAAAACAAGATCAATTTAAACAAACAATTTGATCAGTTTGCGATGAAATAGTAATTCTCTTCATCTCATCAGAGAGAAATTATCTTAATTATTCATACTGTGTGCATATTTAACCATTGTTTCGTATCCGCCACTATCTCTGTACAATTGAATTATATACTACTCTTTTTTAATTTCGTTGTTTATACAAATGCATTAATTATAATATTTACATTGTCCATACGATGGATTGGCCTGTGTATCATAGAACCAAATAAACGGGTGTTGATCTTAATAACTCATATGGTGAATTGATCGAATAAAATGCGATATTGTTACGAATTGTATATCAAAATGTCTTTAAACGATCGATATATTAGTACGATAAAAATGGGGCCAATTGAATCGATGATGTGGTAGAAAACCCCCCCGTTTCGTTTTCAAACTTCATAGTTTTAATATTTTTAGTTATTTATAGAATTCCGGAATGCTCATCAGACAGAACGTGAATAACAGATGATCAGATTAAAAAAAAAAATAAGAAAACTATCATGGACCATAGAACGTAAATTCATAAAACTGATATGCATCAAATGTTCCTGCTGAGTTTCCATCATATTACATACATAAGTAATTAGGCCCTTCTATATTAAAAGCGTTGCATTTAATTATTTCTAAGTATGACCAAACACTTGGTGTCTCTCACTGTTGTCATTAACATTAGCATAACCGTTAATTAACAATTTTTATTTTATTTATTCCATAACGTACACACAATCAGCTATCTAATCACCTTTTTATCCCCCACCGTTAATATTACTACACAATTACCATATTCTTTTAGACGACTAATAACGAAAGGAAATACTTTCGATTTTACAAAAAAATTCATTAAATTAATATTCAAATATAAGTCCCATAAATTCAATTATCATTTCACTTATACTCCTTGGGACCGTGAAATGTTGATCTACACATGCCAATTATCAGAACACATGAACATGTTATTCATTTTACAGAAAAACAAAGTAATACAGTATAATTCAAAAGAATTAAAAAAACACACACAAAATGAATTCATCACTGTTCTACATAACCCATATCGTCATTTAAACTTTTTTCTCTTTTAATTTTTTTTTTGACTTAAAATTTAGTGTATTGAAATCATTTCATGTTTTTCGTGTTTTTTGTTGTTGTTGTTGGTCGAGTAAGAGAGTGAAATATCCAAAGTTTGTAATAATATTAATATAGTAATCATATGAAATACTTTATGTTACTACATAGAAAGCAGCATAATGATATTGTACAATGCGTGAATGATCTGTGGAGAGTTATTGTAGTTTATTATTTAACACACAAAGTTGTAGGTAGGTTTTGTTTTTTTATTCAAAAATGAATTTTTAACGGACGCAGCTGTCGCATATTTTTATACAGAAAATAATAATTCTTTTACTTAGTTACTCTCCTGAATATGAATGAATAAATGAAAAATATAAAATTATTGGTAACAATATTGCTTTGGTATTTTACTCTTCACTGCATTTTAATGGATACGCGTTACGTCTGAATGTTTTGTGTCTACAGGACTTGAGGCTAGCCGAATTATGGAAGGTTACGACGGGCACCAGATGATTTTCAAAAATAACTACTGAAACATTGTTATGGATAATTTAAAGGACTTTAACCTTTATGATTATGGTCATTTTTTTCGTATTCTACGGATCACATTACCATCCAATGATCATTAATTTTATAAAAGTTCACTTAACCGTCAAGAGTAAAGGTATCAATAAAAAATTATTTCTATGAATCTTATCTAATACTTCAAGTAATACTTTCAATTTCACGTAGTCACATTTGACGTAAAGGGTAGAATATTTAAATTTTTATATAAACTAGAGAAAAGTGCACTAACAAGACTCACTTTCGATAATAATGCTAAGAAATTGATATAAACGAAGCGTATACACGGAAGAAGTAATGGTCCAATCTATCAATTTTGACCTACTAGGAAGACAAAGTTCCGATTACATGTGGCAAATCTTCAAAAATCGGGTCAAACAATGACTGGAAGTTTTAACATAGTATTCCGGGAATAGGATGTGCCTTTGATTTTATTATGAATAACGTATTTGGAAGGTAAAAACGTTAAAGTACAGTCTTGCGATTATCAAAAACCATTGTTCCAGACGGAATTACAACCTCCCAATTACCAAAACTATACAGGATGTTGGATTTAATCCTTTGAGGTTATGTTGCTAATTAATTTAGAAAAATGTGCCGACTCACCATATTCCTAATTTTGCAGATTGGTTTGGCTTGATTATCCTCAATTTCACTATAATTGCACTATTATTATTGATATTAACTTATATTCAATACACTGGCATAGTAACCGAAAACAATAAATTAACAAAAAACTTAGATCTTATCACTGCCTTACAGGATAATTATTTATCCTCATTAATTCACTCTTACGACACGTATAACAACAGTACACTACCGATCAACTGTAACGATTGACGAACAACACACAAATGATGAATCGATTCAATTTTATTCAATTATTTTTTGACCCATCTTCATTGAATCTTCAATTTCACTGTATCGGAATTTGTTTAAAATATTCACCCATTTTATCGAATACATCTGTTTGGCATAATAATAGGAATTATGTACGCACCTATTAACCATTATGTTACAGTTGATCAGATTTTTTTATATATAAATCTAACCGGGTCCAATCAATATTCGAATCAAATTGAATCGATACCATATTGAATGATGATATCTACTACACGGTTCAATGCAATCTCGTCTAATACATACTCTCGTTATGTGATGATCTTTGACGTTGGCCATTCAATTAAATAACCGATTTTAATCAAACGAATTAAATTATTGACTTTTGTCTGGCACTACTATTAATTTGGTCTAATTTAAGATTAATAGTCTTAGAATTGTGTTAGAATTAAGTCGAACTGAAGGAAACAATTGATGATGACAACAGCAACCAATCAGCTGTATCTTAGAACAATAACAATTAAACCTATGAATTAATTGCAGGAAGAAACTGTTTAGAGATGTAATCCAATACCCGCGATAAGACTTTAATACGCAAACCGTTTTATTAACGCCAATAAATTCAATTCACATTATGAATAGTGTACATTTATTCGGTATTTTCTCAACAACATTAAACAACACTTCGATTTTGATGAGTAAATAAATGAAACCGTTGATTAGATGGAAAATAATTAAAAATAAATAGTTGGCTCTCGTCTAGTGTATTTGGACGAAATAGAATTTATATTTTTTTGGTAATTTTAAACGTTTACGAGTAGAGAACAGATAATTGGTGCCGGCTGTGGACAGAATTATGGTTTGTATATTTTTAAAACAGACTCTAATTACATATTTCCTATTAGTAGTATAACAATTAGTAGTGCTTCCAGCCAGCATTTAGATATATGAACAACGACTACCCATTTACGCGGTAAGAGTACATTGAGCATGGAGACATAGTACTTCAGTTCCGTAGAAATTGAATGCATTATCCATAGACAAGGAATGCGGAAGGGGTTGTCGGTCACAGCGACCACATGTCACTTACTCAGCAAAATAGGTAAAAGCAGCCGGCAATAGGAAATGCAGGAAGTTAGCCAGATTCAATAACTAAATGCACAAAAGAGTTCACTCAACTTCAAGGATCCTTAATAGCTTTTTCATTAAACTCAAATGTTCATTTCGTTTTGTTGCTTTGTTTTTGGAAAATCATGTAAAGTGCCGTAACAATTGAAACGCTTCAGACATTATTTTCAAATACTAAATGCTATTATTTATTGCTTAAAATAATATTTTGTTTTAATAATTTATATTATACAATTGACACACTTTTACACATAGAATATTAATTAATAATCTAATCGCTAAAAATACTAATCAGTACTTGCACAATTCCTATTCTGGTCTTAATGTTAATGTCATTTAATTCACAATTTGTCTTCAATTTTATTCGTTAATTTTAGATCAATTATTCATCTTCATCATCCTGCCGTCTACGTGCCTCTTGAACCTTTTGATCAGCTAATGCCATCATATCAATGTAAGTATCCTCATTAAATCCATCAGCTAATTCACGTTGGGCTTCATAAAATCGGCGCACTTCTTCATCAGGATCGTAAGTTTCATCAAGAGCATAATCAGAAAAATCATCTTGTTTCTCTTCACCAGAGTTTGGTGCTTCTTCCCTGCTTTCACCAATCAGATTCATTAACACCTTCATTTCAGCCTCAGATGCAACATTCCTGAATTTGTAACGTATCTCATTGATGTCACGACGATGTCGTGATTTCTTTGGACCCTCAACAGTTATATATTTAGTACGGGCCATCAATTCATCCTGATCTTTTTGCAATTGTTGAATATCATACGATCGCTTGATCAATATAGCGGCGATATGCATTAAACGTTGTGTTGACGACATACGATCATCTTCAGCTGATGTTAATTTTTGTGCAGTCTTATCCAACTGACGACGATGATAATCGTTCCAGATCTTTTCAAATAGCACTTCAGGATTTTTATGAGTATGCAATTGATACTCCAGCATACGTTTATTGGCATCGAGAAGTGCTTTTAGCAATGGATTGATTGGAACAGATTCATCTCGGGTGGCTTCATCTTCAATCAACTGCCAGAGATCACCAAAGGTATTGGCCAGAATAAGATTCTCTTCATCAGTTACTTTACCTAATCGTTTGTTCTCTATTATAATGGGAATCAATTTCAATAATTCAAATTCATGTTGGAATTCGTTTTTCGGCGCCTTTGAATTATCTGAAATTACAAAGAGATATTAATTAATAACAAGTCCCATTTATGATTACTTAAAATTATTGTTTATTCTAAAAATATTGTGCTCAGTGTAATGTATCATAATCATAATCAAGTTCATCGGGTATAACATCACCACGTTTTGGTATTGATCTATTTGATATTATGTTATGGTTTGAAAGTACTTTAAGAATTCGCGATTCATCACTATCTGTATGATGTTCATCATTAAAATCGGCTCTAGTTAGTGATTCCGCGATCGGTATATTTTTGAAATCAATTAAATTCTCTTCCAAAGACCAAGTGGATGGTCGATGATTTATTACTGATTCAGTGGTTTGAATTGGATTGTTATGTATTGGTTTAATATGTGTATTTCCATTAAATTTTGTGTACGATTCATATTCATGACTTTCGTAAAGGTTTACTCTACCTGGATCAATAGTTTCTTCTGTGGCAATTGTCGTAGTTGGAATCGATTCAGTTACATTCATTTTTAATTGTGCAATTGTTGTATTTTTTGTATTTCCATCGACATCACCTCTTGGATCAATAGAGAATTCTGCTTCTTCGATACTACTGCTTTGTTTAACTAAATTTACATCAGTAAAAATTATGGCAGAGTCAGTTGTAGTTGCTGTTGTTGTCGTTAAATCCTTTTCGTCGATTTCTTTAGTCGTTGTTCCTTCCGTTATTTCGTCGGTTTCTGTTGTTTCATAGGTATTAGTTTCTGCATAAACCGGTGTCGTTGTTGTTGTTGTTGTTAAGCCTATAACAGTTGTTGGTACCGTTGTATTTACTACTGCAGGAGTAGTAGTTGTTTTAACCGTGATCATTTCAGTTGTTGTTATTGAAGATTGTTGACCCAGGTCAGTACACTTCGTTGTTGTAGTATCAACGTCTACTGTTTTGATTTCAATGTCTGCATGTTTCTCCTGATTCTCTTGAACAGGTGTTCCAAGATAGAAATTCTTTATCGATATTGGTTTATGGGTAGACGTTACTTCATATTTTTCAATATAATCGGCCTCCTCTTTGGCATCGTCTTCATCAAAATATACATTGGTGCCATATAAAGTGCTAAATATTTGCGTTAATGCATAATTTAGATAATCCATATCTTCTAGACGTCGCTGAGACGTGTTCACAAATAATGTCCAAAGACGATATCTTAATGGTGTGTCACATCGTTGCCATTGTTCCATCACTTTACTATAATAATTATGGTATCCTCTTGATAGCCAATTTGTAGTTCTTGGTTCCAATATTGACATCACATGAGCTAAATATTTTTGAAAGTTTGGAGACTCATTGAACATATCAAAATAATCACCTCGATTAGGAGTGGTTGCCTTCATACGACGTTCTTGATGATAAAACGGTTTATTATATCCATTGTATTGTGGCACTTGTTGTCCACCGTTAGTATTCATTCGCCACAAATGATTCCGTTGATAAGACATATGATGATTTGATTCTCTGTGATTATAGTAACCACCTAAAATGATTGAATTTCGATTAAAATAACAATTACTTTTTCATTATTTTCAATATAAATTCCATTTAACAATAAATATTTGAATATGTAAATAACTGATCACCGTTCATTTAAATACTATCAATTCAATTATATTTTTGTTTTAAAAGCTCTGATATTAACCGTTGAATTTTTATATAGAAAAAATATATTTAATTACCGTATGTGGGAACACTAAACACTAATGCCGTAACAGCAAATAGGCAAAAACCAAATAATATCACTTGCATTTTGGTAATATCACGAATTTCTTTTAATTATTTAATTCACCAAATAGAAAATAAAATAAAAATTGATTTTATTTTAATAGAAAAACAATAATTTCTCACTGATAAAATAAATTTGATAAAAAAAAAAAATAATAATTTTAAAGAGTGAAAGAACCCGAAAAAAATTCGATCTGCACTGTCCAATTGCTAAAACACATCTAATGGCCAAAGGAGTAATACACCAGTATTTAAGACATTTTTCTTCCAGACAATCTTGAAGACAGTGTCTGTATATTGGCTTGTACGACTATTCATCGGTTAAATACATTTGTATGGTAACGAGCCTCAACCAGTTCTAGAGCTAAGAACTTTTATTTCTTTCTTGAATCCCATTTGGTGTGTTTTGATCCAGGTCTCGTGTCGCCTGTCTGGACAAATAAAATATAGATGCGCCAATGAATCCATATTTGTAAGTTAAATAAATCAGAATCTCTCTATTATTTTTTTTGTTTTGTTTCTATTACCTGAAACAGAGCACATGTAGTGTATTCTCTATTAACTAAATAGGAGGAACACGAAAAAAAAACTAATTCTCTTCTGTTTTTTTAGTTGCAATTGAACCTTTGCTAACCCATCGCACATCAAATAGTTTGAGTGGCTTTTAAACCTTTTTTTTTTGGTTTTTTTCAAATAAAAAAAGTTAATTTTTTTGTATTCCCTTTGCTTAATTTCTCACATGTCTTCACGAAAAAGAAATAAAAAAAAAAAACGAAACTAAGAACGATGCAACGGAATCTTAAAGTCGTATCATTAAGTTAAACGGTATTGCATGAAACCCAATTATTTGGCTCCTGGCATTCGCAACATAAAATTTGGTTTTCATGAAAAACACCATACGGGCAACATCATCATATTCATTATAGTGAGTTAATCGTTAATTCAGATTTTAATATCTGGCTCCAGTTATTCGACGTATTTTTTCTGTCTACGATTTAATATAAAATTAAAGAAGAAACATTAACAATTTATTGTTATCACAATATTTAATAAGGGCCCAACTTGATAATGAAGCTGTGAAGGTTTTTTCTTTCGGTTACATTAGATTCACCTTATTATCTGTACCATATCTTAGGAGATAAATTGGCCCTAGTGATTGAATAGCTTATTATCAGAAAAACTGCAGCCAACAAATGTTTAAATGCGATTGGTATTGTTTCTGTTGAATGTTCATTTTCGTGGTGCCAGTCAATTTTAATTAGTTTCATCTTCTGTGATATTCCGGAATCAGACAAAAACGATTGAATCAATTAATCCATGTCACTTAAATTAATGAATTAATTTGAACATTTATCGGCACCGTTAAGTGTTCCTTTCCACCAATTCCGTATAGCATTTAAATCATTCATAAATTGTCCTGCGCAGTTTTGTGTCCCTAAGTAAATATATTTCAGCCCATAACAAATGTTTAACACATTTATTATATAAAATGGCATTATAAAAACCAATTCCAAAGTTCTGCGGTTTCTAAATTATTTTTGTCTTGGCACCTGACTGCATTTAACTTTTTATTTATTGCCATTTCACAATACTTACAGTCAATAATATTTAGGTCGCCATACCCCTATGAGTTTCTCTTCCGGTACTTTAATAGATTTCTAACACTTGATAGCAAAAAAAGCATTCAATAGATGATTACCTTAACCAGAGGATAATATAAAAAGAGTATCCGTTAACAATCGGAAATGAAGGAATACAAGTAAAGAACAATAAACATCAATTTGCATGATATTATTCTTTGTTGCAATAATGGACGGTTAAATTCCTATCGGTATAGACAAGAGAATGTAAACCTTTTAACTTTTACAGTCCAATATGAATCAACAGTCTAAAACACTTGACTCCAATTTTATTCTAAAAAGTTCATCTCTTTGCATGGTGCTGGCGTCCATAAAAAAAATCAATTCACTTGTCTTCAAGAGACGGCGACTAAACGGAACGAATTATTTACCTTTTAAATGAGTTTAGTTCCTATAGAATAAATTTTTTTTTGTTCTTTGGTGCGGAAATGGTTATTAAACAATAAGATGAGTCGATTTAATGAATGATCATTGTTAAGAAATCACAGTATGCTATTGGCACCAGAAGCTGTGTGAATTGGCATAGAAATGTGATAAGAGATTCATCAGGAGTCAACTGATTCATCAAGTCTGCGAGAAAATTTATGTATGCTATTATGGTTACTGTTACAAAATACACTTTATCATTTTATTAGATTGTTATTAAAGGGAGTATCAATAATTAATGTAATTGAGTTTATCATAGAAATTTTTAAATCGATCAGGAATACTTGGTTGAAATCCAATATCATTTCCTGGATACGTGATCGGTATCAATTCAATATCAGACGGATGTGAATGAATTGAGGATGCATGATATGGGATATTATGATGATGGTGGTAATAGGCATTGTTATAGATATGACCTTTTGGAGGATATCCAATATGTGAATAGATGGGAACACCATAACTGGTGCTGGGAATTGTTGGCTTTAATTGATTACTTGGAGCTGGAGTTGGATAGAAATAAGGTTCGACCCATGGACCTGGTGGCTTATTTGGCACTTCTTGTGTAGGTGAAGGTGTCGGCAGCTCAGTGGAACCGTTTGTTGTTACTGTAGTCGGTTCGGTTGTTCCTTCTGTTGAATTTTCTGTAGTACTTGTTTCGTTTTCTCCTGTGGTAGTTTCCTCTGAATTATCACCTTCATCCTTTCCATCCGTTGTTGGTTCCTCATCATTATTATCATTCTGTCGTGCAAATTGATTTTTTACTCTACTATATTTAATCGTTTTCCGTTTTGTTTGTCGGACAGTACGATCAGCCGGAATCAAAGAGTCATTAGGCTCAATATTAATATCCTCATTGTCTGATAGTTTTGGTACTTCAATTACTTCATTTCTTAGAAGGTCTGAGTCCTCAATGTCTGAATAATTCTAAATAAAATTACTCAAGTAAATACAAAGTGGCAATAAAACTTGAATTACTCACTAAATTTACTGGCAGGTCTGTTAATAAAATTTTCGGTTTTGTAGCAGTGGTTGAGTTTGATTTAGATGATGTCTCATTAACGTTATCAATTGGGATTGAAGTGTTTTCTACTCGATCAGATATCTCGATTGTTGTAAATGGATCAGCAAAACTAGGTCTCGGATCAATGCTATTGGGATTTCCATTAAATAAATCCACCGTGTTAGACAGATGTGGATACAAAACCCCTTCTGGTAATGGTGGATACCATATGGAAGGTGCTATCATTGGTGGCGGAATGTGTTCAAAACCAAAGTTGAGGAATCCCGATCCATGCCGATAGTTGCCATTTAAATTTACTCCTGGTATAAAACTTGTCAACGGGTGAGCTGCTTTTAATCCTTTCGTCGACACATATGGTAAAGATTATAAACAAAATATTGTTTAGTCGGTAATTGAAAACACCTTATGAAGACACTTTAAACACATTTTACCCGTTAAAAATCCAATTATCCCAAATATTCGTCCCTTTCGTTCATTTTCGACAGTTCTTTGAACATTTAATTGTTTCGTTTCACTAGACACACTATAAGTAGCACTCAAACACGTAATAAATAATAAAAATGAAATTTCTAGCTTAGCCATTATTCACTTGTTATAATCCAATTTAAAATGAAACGTTTCTACTACCTCAATTGCTCTTTATATTTCAAATTTCAATATTCTGATAAGAATTGATGGTTCACATAATGCGGGCTTACACTCATCTGTTACCCAATTCTTTCATTGAAATTATTTGTTGTTTTGCTGTTTTAATTTCATCATAATTTTACGTTAAAAATAAAAAGTTTTCACTTTTCACTAAATGCTTACTAAAATACATTACTATGAATAAATTAAACAAAATATAATTCAGTTTTTACACTCTTCTTATGCTAGGAGAGCATATCACAATAATTTATTAATTTTAATAGAATTATGATATTGTATTCGATGGAAACAAATTACGAATAAATAGATACTTTTCCTTCAGTGTATATTATTCTGTTATCGTCTATTATATTTATGTACATATTGGTAGTTTTGATTGCAAATCAGCAGTAATGAGAAAAACAGAAAGTATATCTGTTACTTCAGTTATTTTGTGCAGGTACAGGTCGTCGTCGCAGTATTGGTGTTGGATTCTGTTCAACAACAATTGTTTTAGCAAGCAAATCATAACTAGTCCGATGGTTTTTAAAGAAAAACATTATGAAGCACATTGGAAATAGAACTGACATGATTAAATTTTTGGTAAATGATCGCACTATAGCTCTTTTGAATCCTGGATTCTCAGCTGGATACAGTAGAGCACGCATTTCTATTTGACGATTGAAATTTATCAATTGCGGTTGTTCTTGTAATGCATAAACAGCCGTCACATGAACGATACGAATACCAAATAATAGTTTACCGGGTGTAGCACCACCAACTATTCCATTTATACTTTTATACGTCCAAATGGCTTCGTAAACACATACAGCAACTTTCGCCAGCATCTCAATTGCCAACAGTTCGGATGTCATTGCCACAAATTCGAAATAGTCCTCTTCCAAGGAAGATTTTAGTGAGTCCAAATCAAAATCAAATGTACGAATGTAATTTTGTCTACAAGACAAGTGAATTAAAATATATTCTTGTGAACTAGTAATCGCTTGTTATCAGCACTTACATATTGATATCAAAGAAATCAACCAATGCAAAAGTAATAACGAGCTTGATTAGAAACAATATTATAGCATCAACTGCTTCAGCGGCAATACGTTTCCAGAATGGTGCAATCACAAATTCAAATCCACCGTTTTGATCGATTACTTGAATTTGCAAGTAAAATTATAAGTCATTTGTATGATAAATTGAATTGTAACTTGAACTCACTTGCAGTATCTAAAAGTCCATTGTTTTCTGGTTGTCTATTAAGGAATGTATTGCGTAAGAATAATTCTCCAAATCGTGGCTCTTCTCTGTTCTGGTTCTGAACAGTGTTTACGGTAACAGCAGGTGGCTGGAACATTTGCGGATACATTTGCATCATGTAATAAGGAAAACACGCCATAGCATTCTGGCCAAGGTTCGCTTGGTGCATCCATGTTCGCAAAGCTGCTAAATACTCTTCCTTCGTTTTTGGTTCAGTTGGAGCTGCCGGATCGATCAACTTTACTGTATCCTGCTTTGGCTCCTCTGAAGTAGACATTTTCTGACGTGTCCTTATATTCTTGAGCTAAAAGTTAAGGTTCTTTGCATTCATGTACATTCACTTCATTATTTTGATGGTTTAAATAGAACTAACCTTAAGTAAAATAATCACAACGATATGCAGGATAATGTTTCAGGAATTATGTTTAACACCAAAGGTTCATTGTCTCTTAATACCGATGTGTTTACACTTTTCCTCCTGAAATTGCACTTTTAGCATGTAAATAAATGAAAGCAGCTGTCGTGGTGGTGCTGTAGCAGGTGCACAAACCATTGACACCCTGTATTCCAGATCTGGTTTCAAACTTAATGCAAAATTTGATTGACAACGTTGCAATCTGCCGTATCTTTGTAAAGTTAGTGCTGGGTATTTTAATATTTTCGAACCGGATAATAACCAGGCATGTGGTAAAATTGTCATAATTAATTATTTTTTCATACATTGAAATTAACACATGGGTGTTTTATGAAATGAATTTATGTCGAATAGTTTCGAGTAGTTGAAATCCGGATGAAACAATTACAAAAAGTGCGCCAAAGATGGACAGAAATGATTGAAATTATTGTAACAGATACAATGTCAAAATTAATCCATCTGACTGCGTCAATTTATCCGACGTCATCTTAAATTCGGCGATGTATTTCATGTTAAAGTAAATTCACCAAGTTACCAATTTATTTGAAGTGTTTCTGTAGTTAATTTAGTTAATCTCCATTTACTAGATCCGGGAATAAATAGTGTTTGAACTGAATCACAGGGATTAGCATAAAGGATAGCCGTACAGTATGAATTCATCGGGCGATTTTGGTAATCCGCTGAGGAAATTTAAGCTTGTCTTCTTAGGCGAACAAAGCGGTAAATAGAATTTTCCCAAATAACACCATCATTTCCAAATGGTATCATGTTTTAGTGATTTGAAACGATTTCAATGCAATTAAATGTGAAAGAACCAATAATTAAGTCATTGCGGCTGCAATATTAAAGTGAATGAAAGTGTTGTGCCAACACCAAAACAGGTGGGGTCAGATAAAGCCATCATTTGGTTGGGGGTGTTGGTGTTGTGGCCCACCTAAAACAGGCCAAATGATGAGATTCCATGACCAGAAAATCAATTATCATATTGTCTCTCATAAGGAGCCGTTGAATCATATTATCACGTAATTCGAAATAAATTTCCAACGAGGAAGAAAGGAAAAACATTCCCATGCAACATGATTATAATGATGAAATCATATCACAACAAGAAAGTTTAATTGTAATGTTAAACGAACCAATTAATTCATCGGCAAAGTTAAACCAGATTTTTACTCTACGCTGAAGAATACAACACAACACAACGATAGGCAGACGAATGGTCTGTCGAATGAATATTAAAGAATGGGAGAAAGAACTTCTCGTTCTACCATTTGAATTCTGCTATTCTTGGTAATAGACGAATAAAAGCAGAAATTTAAATAAAAATATTCTTTTTAAAAATGTACCAACATATTAGGTTCAAGTGGATATAAACAATGAATACGAGTACTTCATCGAGAACGGTTGAGCATCATAATACAGTCCAACATAATAAAATTAAGTGACGTGTAACGATGGGAATGGGAAAGAGTTTGAATTGAAATTATAAAAAAAAAATATATAAAATCTGCTCGTTTCATAATTACAACCAGCAAAAAGAGAATATAAAAAAGAAAATATAGGAATTTTATGTGTTTTTATTTAAAAATTTCATAAATAGCAGCGATGTGTGCTGCAATACTTTTTCCATCGAGTTTAACATTTCACTTCCTCCACAAGCACTCTTGAATGGTTCATTCATTCACTTATGATGCCATTGAATTGAATGTTTTGTTGTTGTTTTATATTCATACGTGTTTACCTGAACGACATTAATACATCAGTGAATTGTGTTGAGTACAATGAATGGCAATATGAGTCATGGTCTAATCACAGATTCGCATCTTTACGTTACAATTTTTTAAGTAGATTGTTACAAATCCGTTTTATCACCTATCACTGATATAATAACATTAAGTTCCTGTATCAATTTAATTAATTTTATTGAATCATGCAATTGATGTAATATCTAACGATTTCTTTTTTATTTTTCAGTGGGTAAAACATCATTAATTACTAGGTTTATGTACGATAGCTTTGACAACACTTATCAGGTGAGGAAAATACATGCATTGTCATTGATGCAACATTGAATTGCATAAATGTGTAAAAATTGTTAAACGTAAACCTTCGATGAGTACATTTAATTAATTGTTGGCGGCTTTAAAAATAAAATCTACTAATTGAAATGACTTTGGATTAATCATTTATATGAGAGAAAACAAAATTGATGGCTTTAATGATTTCCTTGAATAAAAGGGCGCCCAGTCAAATATCTAACGCTTTAAGCTATTTTGTTTCGTTGGAATTTGCTATTAGATTCATCATGAATATTTAATAAGTTGGCTGCCGTTACACCTATTTGCTATTTATCAGTTGTTATTTGATATGGTTCGTTGTGTATGTTCTTTTTGGTTGTCTCTTGGGAATCCATGTAGAGTGAATTAGAAGAAATTGCACATTTCCATTGATTAATCATTAGAAATTTATTTTATCCTTGTCCCTGTTATAATTGTTGACATCTGATAAGAATCTAAAATAGACTAACTAACACGAAACTCTATTGGTATTAAAGTAAATTAAATGGAAATGCGGTCAAAATTACTCTTCCGTCGCGCTCTATTGATTTTTACGAGTGGCAAAATAGTTGAAAATTGCAAAAATAAAATGAATCTATCTATTTTTATAGGTGTGATGGTTGGGTTATAAACCAAACGGTATTTATTGGTTTATTTTGCCTTTGTCATTCATAATTCACCATTTTACGACACCTGAAATAGTACAATCGTAATCCAGTTTTTATCAGTAAATGTAAACTCCTTTTTAGAGGTTTCACCTAGATTTTGTGCCTATTGTTTATTCATTACTTTTTTCCATAATTTTCAATTATTCAATATATGCCAGCCATAAAATGTATATCTTAAAATATTTATATTATCTTAAATAGAACAAGAAATGTGGTGGTGTTTTATCTCATTTCAATGTTTTTTTTTTTATTTTTCACCAAAAAATGAATATTATTCTTCTCAATAATGAGATCACAAAGTCTACGAAATGTACAGGCCCCAATGAAAAATAAAAGAGAAAACATTATTTGCATTAAACATTACTGTTGGGCGGTGAACAGTGAATATCATTAGGAACAATGTGATACTTTTGTTATTGTCATCTTATGATGTCCCTTATCGGTTGATGGCATTAGATATTTATGCTAATTTGAATTCAAATGACCGGTTTTTATTCATTTTATTGTAGGCAACAATAGGAATAGATTTTCTATCAAAGACGATGTACTTAGAAGATCGGACTGTACGTCTTCAATTATGGG
Organism: Coboldia fuscipes; assembly: GCA_001014335.1. Classification (NCBI taxonomy): domain Eukaryota; kingdom Metazoa; phylum Arthropoda; class Insecta; order Diptera; family Scatopsidae; genus Coboldia; species Coboldia fuscipes. The sequence goes on along the minus strand of JXOR01000141.1, from coordinate 475,297 downwards.
ATACAGCTGGACAAGAACGTTTTCGATCTTTAATTCCATCTTATATACGTGATTCAACTGTAGCAGTCGTTGTTTATGATATAACTAGTTAGTATTTGCTAAATATTAGAAATGAATGGTAAATTAATTAAATAAATAAATAATCTGTTTTTATAATTTTAGATGCTAATTCTTTTCATCAAACTTCGAAATGGATTGATGATGTACGAACGGAACGAGGTAGTGATGTTATTATTATGTTGGTTGGTAATAAAACCGATTTATCAGATAAACGGCAAGTATCAACAGAAGAAGGTGAACGAAAAGCAAAAGAGTTGAACGTTATGTTTATTGAGACTAGTGCTAAGGCTGGTTATAATGTAAAACAAGTAAGATATTTTATAGTTCCAATGAAAGTATGTTACCGTCTGGTTCTAGATTAAATTGAGTAATATTGTTTATTTACTATTTTTAGTTATTCCGACGAGTAGCAGCCGCTCTGCCTGGTATGGATTCAACTGAGAATAAACCTCCAGAAGACAGTATCCTTTTTCTACCCACTCAATGTGGGAATATTTTTATAAATTTTTGTTTTCAACATCTAAAGCATTTTGTAGTTAAAAGAATGTAGAAAAGCTTTAAAGTTTTTACGTTCTTTGGCAATATTTTCATGGATTTTTGTTAAATTTTCCTTAACGATTGCTTCTATTTGTTATTTTTTCTTTCCGTTTTTTTTTTTATATTTTTCTTATTTCGTTTTATGGTACAAAATATTTATTGCATGGTTCAACAACAATTTTTATCAAAATACTGCTTTTATTGTGTGTGCGTGGTGCAATTTTGATGAAATACAGTGCAAGAGGTGGTGCTCAAAGATACACCAAACGAGACAAAGGATCCAGAAGGGGGTTGTGCATGCTGAAATATTCACCTTATTTAGTATACCCCTTCAATTTAACGACATCAACAACACTTGTTTATACAGAAAAAAAAGGTTTATTTTAATAATAACATTATGATGGAAACGTTAGAAACAATTTTTATTAATTTATGGCAATAATCGATGCATTTTGTCACCTGATTATTGTTTAGTAATTAAGACACAAATGATTATTATTAAATTACCGTATCAATTGTTTACTGGTGTAATATAAGATCCAGTGAACTGATAAAAAAATCGCATTAAATCAAATAACATTGTTAAACTTATTTTTTTAATTTTTTCTTTTAGATATTTGTATTCTGCCAATATCTATTGGTTGAATTAAGATAAACAAAAAAATGATCGGAAACGTGTCTTTGTTTTGGTACACATAAAAAAAAAAACATTTAATTTATTAATCTTAGTTTATTTAATTTTATATTATGTTACTTGTACTATGTTTAATTTAACTATGATCATTCAAAATGAACCGATTTAAAACCGATTATCATCGATTTATATTTTTTAATTGATTTATACATATATTTAGATGAACATTAATCAATAAGTGTAAGCAATAATAACATTAATTTATATCGTATCCATATATACGTGGTTAATTATATAACTGATACACATCTTTGTAAATACAATGATAACAAAGTATTCATTATAATATTTTTATTTAAATTTATTCTCAATTTTGTATGTTATTTATGATTATGTTATGGTATTATGGAATGTATATACAGTTGCTTAATTGAATTGCAGTGATTTATTTGAAACATTATTATATTTTGTAAAATTAGGTAGTTATCGGTTTTTTATTAGCTTTTATTTGCAACATTTTAACAAAAAATAATTAACTGACGCTAATTATTCCTTAATTCGAACAAACAATTAAATTCATTAATACAACAGCTGTTGATCTGCAAACTCAACCATCGTCTGGAGATCAACAAGATTCTGAAGGCGGTTGCATGTGCTAAGCTAATAATAACAATTATGGTAAAAATTTATGAATAACAATGGAGAAAATCAAGTAAATGTAACAGTACCACTGCCTCATCACACTGAGCCTGGGACCTAGCGCTTTTCTTAATTCAATATTAAAATATTTGAAAATATGATGATGTGACATCAATCCATTAGCAATATATTGGATAGGCACAACCAGTTTTATATAGAATATGTGAATTTTATTGAGACAAAAACCAAAAAAACTATTGAATTGCAATTAACTTTCCTAAATCCAAAAAGAAAAAAAATATTAACTAACTAATATTAATTTAATTTATAACTTAGGCATTTAAAAGTGTTTTTAATTCGTAGATGAAATTTATTGTAAATTTAATGGAGTTTTGAACTCTTTAACAGATAATTGATTTGTTTATTTATTTTGTGATAAGGCCCATTCTATTTAAAAGTCAACTGAATGGTGAATATATTTCATAAATCAACATTTAAATAAGAAGTTATGATACTTCGTACAGATTTGAATTATCTATTTGTAGTATACATTTAATTCCAATGAGTTACAATCCGAAAAAAAAGAAATCTAACATGTTTTTCGAGATAGAGATAACTATCATTTGCCAAAGTTTTTCTTTTTTGAATTTATATTATAATTGCAAAACGATAATGTAAAAATTAAAACAAAACTAATAATAACTTAAAATTTATGCTATACATAAAGGACACTGAAATTAGAAAGTAAAATGCCTAATTGAATGAATATAAAAGTAAAATCTGCATACACATGAGAATACAAAACAAATGAAAATCGACTAAACAAGTAGCGTTATAATGAAATAAAATAAAGAAAAATAATAAGAATCAAATTAAATGCTAATTAACCAAAATGTTGTGACTTATTCATTTTGATATGAATGAAATTTAATTAATGAATAATGTATACACTATGAATTAACTTTTTGCTTAAAACGAATTATGATAACATAGTTTCCATGCTTTTTGGGGTTTATTTTTTATAATTTTCTTTTTAATAACATAACTAACTGATAATGAAAAGAAATAGTGAAACTGATGTTTAACTAATACAATATTTGAAATTAAATTAATCGCTTTTTTATACATAAAGAAACAAGCGATGTAACTAAATAATATTTAAATTCATAATCACACCCCTGAGCAAACTGTGTCCCCCATCAAATTTGATACGATTTTATACAAAGGAATTATCATCATAGTCTATAATTATAATCCAATCATCCTGAATGATAATCATTAACAATGCATAATAAAAAAAAATAAATTGTGTGAATTGCACATTATAAAAAGATTTACAACAAACAAATTTAAACAAAACGAAAAAAAAAAACGCTAATTAATTCAATCGCTTTTGAATCCATTTCAACGTTTAATAAATGATATAAACACCTGATATTATAACAAAAAACAGAACACATTCACCTTTATTACGTATAGAAATGAAATGATGAAAATTAATTGCCTTTGTTTTCATTTGTCAATTATAACATGAAAAAGAATATTGTTCATACCGGTTGTATCTCAGCCCATTGAACTATCCATCCTACGTAGAATAATTTATCTTGAGTCCTTATTTAACAATTAGTAGCCAAGAAGGTATAAATTAATTTTAGTAATTAATTCTAGTGGTCTTACTTGTACAATAGACAGTGTAATGTTAATGAAAATTCCATTTTAGTTCATTTTTAATTCAATTGGTAAGTTTAGTTTCCCAAATGTTATTTGATATTCAATAATTATCATTACAATTGATAATGTGGATTATTTTAATAAAAATTATGGTGTACTGATGAAAAAATATAAAAACAAAAGCCAATAAGGAAATTGAATTCAACTGAGTTTTATTTAAATGTTTGAATTTGCCGCCACTTAGTATGTAGTTTTGAGTTATCGCTAAGCGACACGCATTTTCGGCAGCGACTAAATGTCACTTCAGTAGCGCATTGGAATCCAAATCCGAAACAAACGTCAATAAGTTTTTAGACTCCAATAGAATCGGACTGTTTTCGTGCGGTGTCAGACACTCTTTTTCGTGCTTCTAGTTACTCCAAGTGGGCAATTAAATGTGCTTGATTAATTTCGTGCTTGTTAATTAATTAACCGGTGATTGGAAATTATTGATACCAGAACGCATTGATAGCGAATTATTTGGTGTTCGTGACCAACTGTGGAGACGGTAGTGAATATATTAGCCAACCAAAAAGAAAAGAGAAATAGATACAGTGTTTGGTTTCTTCTTATAATCGATTGTCCATATTTGTGAATGGTGTAGGAATCGTGCACCACGACACAACAACATTACACTTTAATGTTATTTTAAAGAGATTCCTCTGGCTGATAGTACTGATGGTACAGTAATTTTTCAATTGTTTTATATCACATCCAATATTTATATTTCATTTATGAGATAACATTTAATAGAGTTGAACGTGATTTCAACCAGTCAGTGATAATAAATAACAAGTGAAGTTCCATTTAAAAGTGTGTGTTTAGTTTGGGTAAATTTTATCGAAGCGTCAAGTGTATTTTGGATTTAAAAACTCAACAAAAATCGTATATTACTACAACGGATTTATTGGTGGAAAGTGCAATTGATATAGCCAACATTCCGTAAGGTATTTATAAAAATTCTTATTCTATAAATAATAATTTGTTATTATCAGTCATTTTATTCCAAATACAATTTGTAAATCAGTGGAAATACTCTGTGATTAGGTAAAAAAGAACAAACTTTTCTAAAGATCGTACACCATTACATTTGTTGGAATGTCGTTTTATGGTTATTGGTTGATCGATGTTGATTTATTATGTTGCTATTAATTGAATATTAACAGGAAGAATATGCGATTGTTTGCTTCCTTTAACGAGTCTTCCATTAATTCTTGGTATGGTGGCTGATTAGAATATTTGGTACTGTAATAGAAAAACCTGAATGGAAGACACATCGTTCAGTTATGCTGTCAGTTAATTCGTTATAACTAATTGAATAAAAATGAATCATCTATGTATTCCGTCAGTGTTGTTAGATAATTTCTTTATTAGTTACATTATTTGTTTTTGATGAGTACCGTAGTCTTAAAATTGGTATTTTCCCTTGTATTGGATGATTCAAATTCATACGATGAAATTTTTGTATATCAATATTAATTATAATCACTGTGGGTAAAGCCAATTATAGAATTCAGTTAATTCCTGTGAGTGTGTAGAATGGCTATGGTGACCTCATAAATTCCTGTATCAAAACATATTGTATGTATATTCAATCACCTTCACAGTGCATTCCCTTGGTACTTTGCGCTAATGCACTCCATAGATGTTTATAATAGCTAAAATAAAATTTATGATCAGTAACTGGATAATACATTTTGTTCTAATGTCACAAATACTACAAGTGTAGATAATTAAATCAACACTCCTCATCAAACCATCTCTGTATGACAAATAAAATAATGAATTTTGCAGTTAAAAGCGTATTAATGTACAATTAAATCTATGTAAATCGTCTGTTTTTTTTTCTAATTCTATGTTTGAGTGCGAGAAACAAATTACAACTTATTAATGGTACGATTAAACATGGAAGTGCATTTTAAATGCGCATAAATTCATTCAATTTTACATTTGGTTCTCCCATTCTGTGTAAATATAATTTAATTGGCCTTCAAGTTCACAGATTTTATTTAGTTAGAATCAATCAATACCGAATGATTAAATTCAATTCATTGTTCTATTAGATTAAAATCAATATTTCGCTTCTGGGTAGTTATTGTAATTTAAATAATCGTGATTAGAATGCCGGTATTGTATAAAATTAATTGATTGTAATTACGACATATGAAAATGAAAAAAAATTTAATACGGCGAAATAGCTGAGTAATTGGTAATTGCGGATTTTATAGTGAAAGCAAATAATTTTATGCTTATGTAAATTTCACCTACAAAGTTAATTTAGTAGACACCAATGCATTTATAAGTGGGGATGTGTGTCCAATATGAAAAGTACTGAACTAATTAAGAATATTATTGAATACAAACCGAAGCAATAGTACACACCTTTTCGATTTCCTTCAATTTTCGGTTTAAAAATGAAGTCAGGAATTATGGAATATTTACATTCTTGTGTGTGTGTTTGAATGTTTTTATCATTTATTCGATATGTTTTCTAATGATTACATTTACAATTCCCTGAATACTTTATAAATTTGTTTTTTATATAATCTATTTAAAATGGGATTCGGGTTTTTTTTTTCTTTAAATATCTGAGTACAGGAAATTGTTTTTGAAATTAAATAAAAAACGTCTTTTGTTCGGCTATTTATCGAATAAAATTATGGACGGTATTGTATGTTGTTTACACTTTACCTGATATAATGCTTGTGAGTTTCTATAATATTTTCATTTAATACGGAATTGATTCTTTTCCATGCTTTTGTTGTAAAACTGAAAGAGAAAAATCAAATTGAACTATAGCAGGAACTTTGGAAGTAAACAAGCATACAAAGACAGAAATATAAAAAATAAAGTTAATGGGAAAACCGTATGTGATGGTCATTCACAAATCTGCGATTCCATTGAAGTGTATGAAAGTGTGATTGATAAACAAACGCCAAAAAAAAATGGGATTTTAACCTATTGGGTATCCGAACAGAATGTCTGCAATAGCAGAGATACGTAAAGGTAACATGAAAGTGTCAAGGAATTTTGTAGTTGGGCGTGTATGGATGATTCAAATCGAACAAACATTTGACGTTGGTCTTCTGGCCATATACCAAATTTTATATTTTCAATACATTGAAATGTTTACCGTACAGTGTATCTTGTAATACACAAAATAATTAATCTTTAATCGGTATTACTGTAAACGAAATGTGTATAAACGTGAAGAAAAAATATGTGAGATTAGATAAAATGAATGTTGTTTTCATTGTCGTTGTTATCTATAATTTTGCTTACGCATTGTAATAATTTATCAATGAAATTTTAAATTGGCTGGCATTTTAGTTATTGTTTTGCTAATGAAAAAATAAATTAAAATAAGAAATCGTTGGGGAATTATATTTTGAATATTTGCGTTGATTAAGAAGTGAAAGATTTGAAGATGAACGAAAAAATAGATGTTTTCGACACTAGAGTATAAAGTGGCAGTTTTTTATCGAGTGCGAAGATTCACGATCGTAGTCGTGAGAGAAAAATAGTCTGTCAATTTTGCGTGTCAAACGATATTTATTGTAACTGTTGCATTCCGTGATTGTGTCCCAATAATAACCGTATCATTATGATTGAACTTCGATTCGTAAATAGATCAAATCCTTTTTCCCACGATGAGTTTTTTCCTACGCACTTTAGCGTTTGATAAAATCAGGTGATAGGAAGTATATGGAAAGTGACACTACGGATTGTTGTCAATCGTACACAAAATACGAATTTTCGGGTTACTGTTGAAAAAATAAAAAATATCAAATAGATAATAGAGTTTTAATGAAATCGTCATTATAATGTTTTATTTAAATTTCAATATATTTATGTTAATTAATGTGAATTAATAATTGATTAAGCTACTTGAAAGATAAAAAAAACGAAAAGAAAATATAATATGAAACCGAGAGTAGATTTCTAATTATATAATTAAGAATTGGTGCGAGTGTTTAGCAGCTAAATCGGTTTAATGTTCATATTAAAAAAAAATTCGCCTCGGATTTAAGAAATTTTAATCGGACTTTTAAATGCGTTCTTAACTTACTGTTGAATTTCTTCATTAAACAACCGATTTTAATTTTTTTTTATCACTCCTTATACCCTTAAACATCGTCTAATTGCCCGCATTATTTATTCAATGGAATTTTTTCAATGTTTTCTCACCAAATTCCATCATAATTTAAAAAAAAAAGTAGAAATAACTTTCGTTTATCGTTTAATCGTCTTAATGTGTTTAGTTCAATGTATACTAAACCATTTTTTTTTATTATGGAACATTCGGTTTATATTTATGTATTAAACATTAACTAGTATGTTTGGTTCATAGAATTAGAGTATCATCGGTTTGAATGAATGTTCGGTGTTGTTGTCTGCGATCCATTGAAATTTTTAGTTTTATTCAGAGGGAGTATGGTATATGGAAGTGATACAATCATTCGGTTAGTGAGGTCTCTAAAGAAAACATGGAATAAATTTAAGAGAGCAAAAGAAAGAGAGGAATAGATTATTGTATGCGGCTTCTAGTTAATTTAATGCTTACATTGAAAATTCCTTGTTTAGAGGCTCCCAGTATGAGAGAATAAGGTCGAATTTTGTTATTTCTTCATTTTGATTCTTTTCACTGTTTCTATATAATGGAAATAACAATGATGAATCAGTGATACTTGGATGGTTTCATCCACTTCCCGGGATTGTAAGAATTTTAATGTCTTTACAAAGCATTCATTAATGGTTTCTTGGTTATTTTGACTCTGTTTAGACGCAATTATTAAATCGGTTTTACAATACATTATTACAGTACTTGTGATGTACATATAAAATAATACGTTTGTAGTATTGTATGCTTCTGTTTAGTATCATATTACCACATTCATATGAAAATGAAAGAGAAAATTCGCTAGATTAATCAATGAAATTTAATTTGGCTAAATAACCATTTGTGTATGATACATTAGTCTGTGCTCTTATTTGATTAAATTCCCATGTGTAATCAGCTGGGATAATGTATGTAACATTTATGTCAATGTTATTTTATGAATTCAGGGACTAAATGCAATTCTATGGTGGTTTATTTTAGATTGATTTTATGTTCGATTTGAGAGTTCTATTTGGGGTTGGTAATGTGCGATCATTAATATATAATGACAGACTATTAAATGAACAATTAAGATGCTCACACTTTAATTAATTACATGAACAATTTTGGGTGTGTCGTACAGTGACAATTGCGATGTCTGACATATTTAATATTGAGAGATACATTAATCCAAATATAATGGACACAGTGTTACAAAATGTATCTTTACTATGGGGAGACTGTCTGGCTGTGATGGCTTTTGTCAACTCTTAATAAAATATGAAATAATGTGACCAGATAAAATATTATTTCTCCAGAACATTGTCACCTAATCTAAATAGTTTTGTTGTTTTTTGGTTAAAAGCAGTTGTTGTTTCGGTTAATTATGATAGTTAGTCAGATACCTTATTTGATTGTTACATGGAATAATGTCCTCAGAAACGAAATATGAGACTATCAAGTAACTGGAAAATTTTTGATACACGGTGGTCACGTTAGTTTATTTAAATATGCTGACAATTGGTTACGTTTGGATTAGAAACGGATTCTCTGATGATTTATTATTGTTACATGTTTCGTTTTTAAGTTGATGTGTCTTTTCTCTTTTTATGGTAGTCGAATAAAATTTGCATAAATGTGTATGGTTTATTATATTGATTATATAGCTGAACCATACCTCACTCCCAATGGATGAATAAAAGTTTTTCATATAGAAAACATGTTAAATGGTCGTACGGGGACTAATGAAAAGGATATTTAGCAAAAGGTATACTCGCTATGAATTTCTTAGTTTATTATCATAAGTTTTACTTTTGGATGCTTTGGTATTTCTATGGTTTTTTGTTTATACTTGAGTATGTGACAGTTAAGATGATGAAAATTTTTTTCATTTTATATGTTTATGGTGTCGTGTCTTGGAAAATAGGGAAATAAACTACATATTTGTCTCTATGTGAATGTATACATGTTGTGTTATTTGATATGGAAACTGATCAGACAGTTCAATCAAAGGGATTTTTGTCTTAAATTCCTATAGAGGAAAGCTTCACTAATAAAGTTTGTTGACTCATAAACAGTATATGTTGGTTTCAATATTAGCTTATTGTGTAATAAATAAAACTTTCAACACTTTTATTTTATTAAAGTGGAAAATATCAATGCGAAACTTTGAACCGAACAAAGAGAAAATTTCTATGTGATCTTTTAAATTAAAAAAAAACAGAAAAGAAATTTCTTATTTTAAATGAATAAAATTAGGTGAATGTTGAAGGAAACTTAGCGAGTAAAATTTAGTTAATATAAAACGTGAAATGAATAAACGAAGTGTTCATACCAGTATCCCTTGATATTTATTATTGAATGATGAGAATATTTAACATTGCAAACATAAGGGAAATTAAAGAAACATATTTTTATTTTTTAAGAAATAAGAGAAAAAAATGAGAAATGAACTTTTATGAGAATTTCGAAAGAGTAGAATCACCACATTGTAGTTTGGAAAATTCTCTATTCAGAAGTTGCTATCTTTAACGATGAAAATCTGTTATGAATAGAAAGATGAGAAAATCATTTTTTTTTTTAAATGATAAGAAAATATGAAATTTGAAGGGGGGAGCCATTTCAGTTTGGTCATGGGACACAATTTTCTAAAAATGGAGAATATTTTCTTTTATGAAATGAATAAGTAAAATGGAAGAATCCTATTTTATTGAAATTCTTAGTTATGATTGAATTTCCACTTGGTTTCATTTTGCATTTTTTTCTTTTATTTGAACTGTACAATTGTATACGGTTAAATGAATGATGTATTTGATTTTATGATCAGTAACGATTCTATTGAGATTTATATAAGATATGTTATGTACATAATTGAAAGACATAATGGAATCCTTTTGTCGTAGTTTCTTCAATTGATTATGAAGGTTTTGAGCTTGAGGGTGTATAATAATTCTGCAGTGGTTTTGGTTCAATTAATTTCAAAAAGACGATGATGATGCCTGACCTAAGCTAATAAAATGTTAACTGTGTTTGAATATTTAATTTCTTTATTGGGTGCCATTCGAATTATATGTAGAGGTTTTTTAATGGCGTCAAAGGTCATTTGTGCTTAACGATTGTTTGATTAAAGACTAGGCAATGGTTAATGGTTTAATGAATGTTGATGTATAATTTGTATTCAAATGGGTATTGTGTTTTGATATTGGAGATTTGGTTTTAGAAATGTCCAATTGGTTGGAGGCAAACAATTTTCTGTATAACTTGTTGAACGATGCTGTTTTATGCGTTGTAATTTAAGATATAACGGTGGACTCGTTGTCATTGACAGTGTCATTTAATTCCAGAACAGAATAAGATAGATCTTTGATATATGATTTGGTTTTATGTGATTCTGTTTGAAGTTAATGTTGTTGAAACGCAAAAAGTGAAAAAAAAAGAAAAGAAATAATTGTATTCTGTGGGTAAATCTCAAGTGATGGTTATGAAGAGAATCGTATATTTATGTATATCCTTCCATGGAAACACATTGTAAATTTGAAGCAAATGAAACGATATCTCTTTGGTCCGATCTAATAAGTTTTCTAGGGTATTGTGTGGTTTATTGCTATGAGAAATGAAATCGTATTTTAATGGAAAATTTTACGTTCATGTAGATTATGTATTTGTGGAGGAGATTTTTACTTTATTTATTTCACTTCAGCGTGGTATTGAACAGTAGTACCGTTTGTTTATCTACTAATTGAAGGTCCTGTACATTTTAATTAAATTTTCAATTCATCTCTCTTGACGATGTGAATTGTTAATGGTACTGGTTGGTAATTGAAAAGACGTTTAGTCCTTGAGAAAAATCAATGGTGAATGTAATGCGGGGACACATGTCTTAAGAAATTCACATAAATTATTTCTGGAATTAAATAGAAAAACCGAATCGATGTGTATCAAATGTGAATAGGAGATATAATGAAATGAAAAGTTAAATTCATGAAATGGAATTTTAATGTTTTGATACAAGGATGATGGATTTGAAGAATTTTCGCATCTCTTATCACGTGAAAATTCTCTATAATGAATTTTTCAAGTTTGGTTTCTGACAATTTTTTGCTTTACTGTTTTGCGTTGCTTATTTGAATTGAAGTGGAATGAACGAAAATCCACTTGTAAAATATCTTAGTGAATACAAAACATTTTTAAGATGTTTTCTAACTTTTTCGAGTTTAATATCAAAGGGAAATGTAAAATTTTATAAAATTGTTACTTTATTTTAGCGAATGAAAATTTGAATTAATTTTTTTTGCTGGTTTTGATGATCATTCCATACTTATGTGGATTAACTAAATTGCAATCTACCAATGTTTTGAATTTTTGTAAAACGAAACGCGCATTTCTTTTGAATTATATGAAATATAAATTTTTTTGGGTTTTGTGGGTGTAAATGTAGACGAATTTAAATGAGTTCATTTTGATTTCTTGATGAAAAACAACGAAATATAAGGAGAATAAGTCTTTGAATGAAATACAATGTTTTACTAAGAAATTATATAAGAGAATCAGCAAATAAGTTTCATATTATTTGCAGAGCCAGATATTTATTAACTTTGTTTGGTAATGTTACTCACGTAGCATAATTAATCATCAATCCGTGTGAATTGCATGAATAAGCGTATATATTTCTATGTAAATAAGAATGAGAAGAATCAATGCTTCAAAGTGATGATGAAAGTTTCTTATGTTGATGGTGGCGCCCCAAAAAAATTTTAATCATTTTTCTTGGATAAAATTTATCATCTGTTGCGGTATAATTTAAAAGGTGTGGATGTAGTCAACCAAAAGTCAAATAAATTTAAGATGAAAAAAATGTTGTTGAACTATAAAAACGGTGACTAAAATGATGTCATTTATTTCAAGTTTTAATCAAAATGTTTGTATTAAAATTATTCAACAATTCACGAGTATTATTAACAAATATTGTAATCTGGTACAAATATTATTTACTATTTTAAGTCTGTTGAATTCTAAATCATAATATTTAGCAATTTTGTGTTGATTCTTTCTGTTATTTTATGTATGAAATTTAATACAATAATTTATACAATTATTATATTCATAAAAATAATATTTTTATAATGTGATTTATGTTTTAAATGGATTTTAATCATTTAACCAAGTACTTCCGTTCCATAGTGGTAACTATAAAATGGGGAGATTTTATTCAGAATAATAACAAAAAATACACTGTAGTTCATTAATAATAATATTTATTTTTCTTCATACAATTTATATTCAATTTTTGCGTTTAATTCTATTCAGAAGAATTTGTTATGTTTGTACAGTAAAATAAGTGTAACAAATAATATGGATACAATTACGCTGCCGGATGGTATTTATTCTATTTTCTTAACTATCTCGTTAGTGAAAATATAAATAAAAATGTATTATCATTAGAATTATATTTATTCTATATAATTGTGGAATTTACTTTTAGCGGATTTCAATTAATAATGATGCGAAGGTATAATACCATGAAGATGGTTTTATATGTGCTATTTGATAGGAAGTAAACAAGTTATATGATCCACATTGTTGTGAAGTATATAAGGATCCAACAGATATTTACGGTGTAGAAAGAAGAAAAGCGTCAATTATAAACCGGTGAGTGTGGTGGAGTAGAGAGGTCGACATATTCAAAAGAGAATCACTTGAGACTTTCTATTATGTTTTATATAGTGAGAGGATATGCGTTGTTTTGCGCATCAATGGATTTGCAACAGGATTCGAAATGAAGGATTCTTGTTGATATTTAACTTTGCAAATTTTTTTTTCTTCTGTATTTAATGCTCAATCTGTGTTCATTCTAAGTGGAGTGTGGAGCAAAACGTTGGTGGAATATTTTTAAATAATATTTTTTTTTGACTTGCATACAATTATAATAGAATAATGCAAGTTAAAAAGAATGAAGAAATAATGGAAATTAAAATGACTTCCTTCATTTCTGTAATGTTAGCAAACGGATTTTCAATTTGAATTGTGGTAAATGTGAACGGAGTGCATTACACATTTGAATTGGTTACCGGAGTCGAAGAATTGTATTTTAATTCTTTTGAATAACAATAAGGATTCTATTGTGTCCAATTGTGGTGCCGTGAGTTCACTGTAGTTTATTGTTCTAATTTCGGTTTTTTGTTTTTATATTCAGTCTATTTAATAAATTATATGAAATTGGTTTAGTTGAATAGCAATTTTGTAAGTTCCTCTTTGGATGTGTAACTAAATTGTATGAATTTTCGTAAAGTTGTACAGGCGAAAATTGTAATTTTATTTTATACAATACACTTCATATTAAAGCATTTAATTTTACGGGCGTTTTTATGATCATTTTATTTATCTGGATTAGTCTATGATGCAGTTCTAGTAAAATATTTATAAAATGAAAATCAGTATATGAACAACACTACTTAATAAACTATGAGTTTATGTTGCAATATTAATATGATGATTTAAAATTTTTTGAATTTAAAAATAAATGGATTTTCTCTTGAAATATTGAATTATGAATTTAATAAATGATGAGAAATAAGTGGAAAGTAAATTTGATTTAATGGATGTGTTGCACATATTATCTTGTCTTTTATTTGATAAAAAAAAAACAAAATTCAATCAATATTTTGTTTATTTTGCTTTTTTGCATAAAACCAGTGAAGGTAGCTTAAGTGAAATATATTTAGAGGTGGAACATGATATACAATGCACACCTTTATAATCTAACGTTGATAAAAACGGATGTATGATTACGTATATGGATCAGAGTTACGAATAAAATTTGAGTTCTTTTAATATCGGTTTTAAGGGAGATGATGGTGGGTGGTGGATGAAATAACAATTTTTACCTTATGGGTGTATGGTGTTGTAAAAGTCAACGGGATGATAAAATGGAACACTCAATATGAATTTATTCAAAATGTAAATTAGACATGACTGGTTGCTATTTTGTTTTATTATTTTTTTTTTTGCACATTTTACAATGAAAACGATTATATGTTTTACATGAATAAAATAATCGATATTTATGCAATCAAAAAACCATCATTAATTATTTATGAGCGGTTGTTTTTTTTTTTATTTTGTAACAAAAGGAAAAGAGAAAAGAAAAATTAAATTTTTACTTTTAATTTATTTAAGAGTGGTTGCCCGCCGCCTGTATTAGGAGCAACAGAACATGAGAATACAATAAATGATTCTTTGATCCTTTCAATTGAGGGTATGTGGCTATGTACTTCATAGTATACGTGCCAGTTAAATTTGATTTTATTAGATCACAGGCGAAAGAATGATGAAAAAAAGGGTTCACACGCAAAAATTTCGTTTGTCTTGATAAATTTTGCTTGTTAATAAATTTTGATGCGTTTGGGACCAAAAGAAATAAAAGAAGATCTTCGTTCATTATCCAATTCGTTTGGTGTTTTAAAGTTTCTTATTTTTTCTTGTAAGTTGATGGGTGTTTTGGGGGTTATTGAAATCGATACGGTTCGTTTGGCTTTTCACGAAGAAATCGAAGTACTTTTCGTACTTTTGCTCATTTTTCTTGTATTAAATGAATTATGGTTTTGGTTATAAAGTTTCGTATTTATTTTTTTTTTTTTGTTCTTTTTCGTTTGTTTTTTATTCTAAAAATTTCGTATGGTAAAAATGTTTATCGCCGTTATGTTAAAAGTTCCTTAGTCTGACACTGAGTAAATAAAATTATGACCTTTTTCATCCTTGAATATTAATGTCGAGTTGAATTGTAACGAATTTTGATAAATATTTTCGGGAAAATTTGTAGCATGAGACGGTAGTGAGATTATTTGAAAGATGTCCATCGTTCATCTCTATGTTGGTTATGATATGGCCTTATTAAATACTCTTTCCATATTGATGGGGTGGATGGTATACAGTGATACGATGTTACGATAATGGTACCTTTAAAATTGGCCACGTATTTGGTTGAGTTATAAAGTTTTCTTGGCTGTCGCCTTCACTTCCTTATTTGAGAGGTGGTGATGGATTGGTAGCCACAAGCTATGATCCCCGGTAGTTTAGTTTGTTTCGGTTGATATCAGTGGCACCTTTTAAGTTAGACATTAAATGGTAGAACGTTGAAATGAAAATTTTACTCTTTGTGGCTGTCAAAAATCATTTTGTTGTGTCTTTTTTAACGTATCAATGTGTATAATGTTTTGATGGAAACATAAATTTTTATTGATGAGAAACGAATAAGGGAGAGAATGTAAACCAGTGAAATTGCACACAGTTTTTTTTATGTCATCGGTTTTTATTTCGTTTAGTTCGATATTGAGGAGTTTATAGATTTTGTGGGACTTGAGGGTAGGGAGTTTAAGGTGTGGAGTTAGAGTTATGGTGGTGTGTACAGGACTAATGGAATATTTATTGCATTACACCTTTTTTATTTTACTGGAGCATTCGTTTGAATTTATGTTCCCTGTGGGTCTATTGTACAGTTGGTTTTTTTCCTGTTCAATGGATTTTTATTAAATTTAAACCCCAGATTGTTCAGTGTAAATTATAACACTTTTATGTTGAATACCAATATTCCCTTTTTTGTGTGTAGTTTCTTTTATAAAATGTGAAAATTCAATGGAAAATGTAAAACATCTTGAATGCATTCCATTTTTTTTTTGTGGAAATCAAGTTACGTATTGTATGATTTTATAATAATGTAGTTAGATATTTAAGAGTTGTCGTTCGATGTGGTACATGAATTCCAAAACTAAATATTGTACATTATATCTAATGCAGTAATATGAGAGTATTATATACTTTTTAACGTTTTTGCGTTTAAATTTTTGTTTTGTTTTGTGAAGGACGTAATTTCCATAAATTTTTATGATTTAATGCATTAAATTTATTGGTAGTGAAGTTATGAAATAAAGAATATGGTGTGTTACATAATATAGAATTTTATATTTAATGTACGATAATGAATTGTTTAAATGTTTAGAGGTACACAGTCTCGATTATTAACGATTAATATTTATTTGCTAGACAATTAAATATCAGAAATCAAATTGTTTATTAAATGAAATTATATGATCTTATTGAATTGTCTATGTTATATGGATTCATTTCAGGTATGCATTGAATTAAAATTGTCAATATGAAGAAAAGGTTATTAGTATTTTTTCCACCTTTATGCTAATTTATTTTAACGTGAAAATTTAATTAGCGAATTTAATTGAATAAAATACGCAATTTTTTTTTTTTTTTGATATCACTTGGCAAATAAATTAAATGTATTTCGATGAATCGTTTATTTGATACCATAAATGGTTTTACGTTCTAATAAAATTTTTACCTTCGAAATTGGTATGATTTAAACGTAATTTGAATATAGTCAAATATAAAATTATTTTAGTTTATGATATTTGGTATTTTTTAATTCCATTTCCACGAATTATAAATTATGGGAGAGCATTAAAAGAAATAAAATTGATAACTTTGTAAATGGAATTTTTGCACTTTTAGTGGTTGATTATATCTCTTGGGGTGCTGGTCTAATGAAATCTAACACATACACTGAAGTGATTATGCATGTGATATGCTATAAAATAGTTATCCAGTACATTTCATTGCTGTTTTAGGAATTTTTCTCTTAAAAATATTAAATGAAATCGGGGTTTAATGTAACACAGTGTAATTCGATGGGGATTGAGTTTTAGTTTAATTGGAACCCATTAAATAATTCACAATGAGTGATAATAATCGTCTGAAGTATTCGGATTGCTTTAAAGTATCACTATAATGTCATGTCAGTTGAGACCAACTACGTTTCATTTTTCGTCTACTTTAAATTAATGTACTGCTGAAATGAATACCAGCAAAGGTTCAATAGGTCAACCAGAGGCATTAAATATCAATTTGGTATTTCTAGTTGACTGAAATGAAAGGAAATAATAAATTGTAATTTAATTTTCCAACTTGAATTATTGAATTAAAATTTTGCTCCCCCATATTTCGATTGAATGAAATCACTTACTTTAATTCACTTACCATTAAGGTGAACTGTGAATTCCATTCTTACCTGGTAGAAACAAAATGAAAATCTATCAATCGGATATTGACTAAATCATAATTTATATTTCATGGAAGTAATCATGTGGTTTTTATATTTCTCCATTTCTCAATATAAAATTTTATATTCACTCTCTTTCTGATTCTGGTTTTGGTCAATGATTGGTATTATTTGGTATGCGGTATTGTACATAGTCCCCAAAGTTACATACAGTTAATGTCGCACGTCGTCAATATTGACCGCTACTGAATTATTTATGAATGAAATTTAATTTGTAACATGGCCTGGGTATCGTTCGTCTGGTAAAGGTTACCAATTTTATATAATACGAATAAATTGTTATAATTCACCTGGGTGTTTCTCAATATGTGTGTGCGTTGTATGGTAAATCGTGTAAGAATCAACGGTAAAAAATACCGTTTAATGAGACACGCGGTTTTTCATTTTGTATGCGGAATTTCAGTTTGTGTTGTTTTTAAAAAACCCCGTTTTTGTTACTAAATTCTCATCCTGTGTGCGTTTTTCAATGATTATTTGTTTGTAGAGCAGCTAGTGTGTGTATACGCGAAATATGTTGGACTATATGATTTGCATAATTAATAATAATGATGAATTCCAAACCCCGTAATGACGTGTATTTGTGAGGACGCCAAAGTGGCGGCGATTCACTAATTTATGACTTCACATGAACTGAAAAAAAAAATTATGGAAGAACAACTAATGTATACAAAGAAAGAAAAATAAATTGACGACTATGAAGGGAAGGCATTTCGTTTATCATTAGTGTCTTTGCTGTATTAAATGATTTTTTGGTTGTTGTTATTGGATTTTATGTGTTTTAATGTATGTACGGTATTGTTGTTTTGTTTATGTGATAAAAGGCATTTTGGGGGGTATTTTATTTTATTTTTCTGTATCAACAATTAGTTGATTATTTGAGTGGTTTTTATTCCATGTCTGAATCAATGGGGTTTGAGTAAAAGGGGGATTTTATTGTAAAAATGAACCAGGAAGTAGTTGATGGAAATATTGGGTTGACAACGAAAAGTTCTGAAATTGGGCGGATTAATAGAGCGATTTGTTATCATATTCTTATAGTTATATTGAAGTGAATGTATTATATACGTATCATTGGTAACATAATTAGCATAGATATTAGATATACATATGTGAAGTGTATTGGTGTGATATCATGTCTATTAATTAAGTTTTATATTGATATCATTAATTCCAGTATTACTATTTGCTTACCACTTGTGTACTGAATATGATTGTTACAATGACACTCAATTTGAATATTTTCACTTGAAATTGGATGGCATCATCTGCTTTAATCCATGTTATCTTCATGTATTTGATACTTTTTTATATAAAAATAAAAGTTTTGTACGAAGTTTTTTTTGTTTTTGTTTTTCGCGAATCACTTTACTCTTTATTTATTAAAGAGAACTTGTGAAATCAGTTTCATTCGATTTTTATGTTCAATAAAAGAAAGGATTGTGTACTTTATAGAGGGATAACTGTATTGCATATAAAATAAGTATTGAAAAGTTTTCGTGAAAACTCTTGCTGTAAGTGAATGTATAGAGTGAAATGACTATTGAAAGTGTTGATTTAATAATTGTGAGTATAGAAAAGAAGTTTTTTTTTTATGTAGAGTACATACTTTTAAATGTATTGAGGGCACTGAAAGTAAAGAAAAAATTTTCCCATCTTGTAGTCATCTGCAATAGAGAATTTTTGTTTTTAACGGAAAAATTGTAATAAAAAATTAAAATTTTTACCACCTTCTGTTTGGGTTATTTACGTATTGAAATATGCTGTGAGGTAATTGAGTTACCGTATGAATGGCTATAATTTATTTAATATTTTTCTCTTATATTCTTCAGCGAAAACTGAAGCGAATATTTTCGATTTTATGTAAAAATAAAAATCGGAACATTCTTTAAATTTGTTCTAATTTATTATTAAATCGGTATACACGTATGGATTTTCATTTTGATTGTGACTTTTAAAAGAAAAACATTGTAAATTGAAGTCAGTGATTGAATTCTTGAGAATAGCCGATGAAGGGGGAATGGTTACAGCAGCTAGTGAAATGTATTAATAAGTTTCGATGAGTAGCGATTATTGGAAAATTCGACATTTTTGATATAAACATTTCGATACATCATATATTTATCTGATATAGGAATGGGTAGTTATTTTACATAAGGAAAAGAAACGGCCAAGTGGGTGTGAATGTTCTTTTATGATGTGATTTTCTTTTCAATGTTTTTTATTTCTTGGTCTCAATAAAATATACATTGGAATAAACAGTTGAACCGTATATTAAATAGAATAAGACATACTTAAGCTTTGGCATAAAAGCATAAAAAAATAAGCAATTGGAATAAGCAAATGTAAAGAATTTATGAAATTCATTGGTCTATAGAAAAGATTGTTTGAGTCCTCTTTAGCATGCATAATATTTACATAATATGTGCTCAGTATCATAAGACGCGCCTTGATTGGAAAAATATACGATATATTTTGTATGTCTTTTTTCCTATTTAATTTGTATATTTTATTCTGTTATTTGCCTTATATTGGAATAACATGATTGGTAAATATTCGATGGTTAAATATTCAGTTAAGCTTAAAACCGTGCTAAGGAAATACGTTGAATATTAATTTCAATTCAAGCATTCTTTTTTATATTTTTTCTTATTTCCTTTATTTCATTGGATAGAAAATTGTAAATTGTTATGATTTTTTTATACATCACTCTGTGAGAGATGTATATTGCAATCGTCCGAAAAATCAAATTTGGAGGACTATGATTTATGGATTGTATATCATTTGAAACGAATAGAAATTCAATTCTCAACTTAAAGGGTGATTTTATCTCTTGTCTGGTGTCCGCTGTTATTTTATGTTATATTGAGTACAGTAGTTATTCAAATACAACCAAATTTGGTGAGATGATGGGTCACCCTCGAGCAGTAATTCAAGGTAACATTCAAAGGGTTGCAAATTAAACAAATCTTATTATTCTGCACTTTCGATATTTCTAAAATTTGTAATTTTGTGGATGATTTTTTCTATTTTTCAAGCGATTTACAATTTCAACATGAAGTGATGTACGTTGCGAATAAAATTCTGTTATGTTCTTATATATTTTTAAATGTTGTCTTTTCATGGAAATATTTGCAATGATTTTATGTTTTTCCTGAATCCTATGGGGTATGTGACGTCAATTAAATTGTTATGTAAAATGGAATGAAGAAAATAATTTTCAAATTATAATGAATTTTATTAATGGTCAGACCAGAGGCTAAAAACTTTATTTACTTAATGAAGAACAATGCAGTTTTAATTGCTAGACCAGAAAAACTCGTAATAATTTATATTACGATATTCGTATAAAATTTCATGTCTAATTGTTTTCATTATTTAACTGTTCGTATGTGTATGATGGACAGTGATGTGTGTGGTATATAGATTTCTATTGAAATTTACATATCGTTTATATGATACTTGTTTATTTATTTTAATTGCAATTTTATGTTAAGGTGCGAGGTGTTCTGTGTCAGGTGATAACTGTTTGGTAATGATATTTTAAATAATCCAATTGAAAATCACTAAATAAATGAATATCATTTGAATGAATATGTGGTCAGTTTGTTTATTGTTGCATACACATAGGTATGTATTGCATATGAAATGGATAATTGATTCTATGAATTTATTTTTTTTTACATTTTCATGTCTAATAATTTATAATTTTGTATTATTTAATGAAAAGTACAGAGTTTTGTATGGCTATAAACAATACTGGTTAAATAGAACTGATATTATTATGAATTAATAAATTTTATTAAATATTGTTACTGTTTCGCTTGTTATATCCATTAATCTATTGCGTATGTGCAATTTTATTTATTTATTTTGTAAATGTTTATCTATTATTGTCACATTATATTTATGAATTTATTGTTTCACTTCTATTTATTCGTATTGGTTTATTGTGAAATATTTTGTGTATTCGATTGGATAAAAATAGTGAGTGTGTGTAACCTTTAATTTCTACGAAAAAAAACCATTGAATAAATTTGAATTGAATTGTAATAAAAATTGAAATGAAATGAATATTCAGATACTTTGCATACAATCCTTTTTTGATTATTTTCAATTCAAATTATTATGATTTTATTATAATCCAGTTGAAATGATAAAAAACCAATGCTCTGGTTGCAAAAATCATAAAACATTATGATTGAATGTGTCCTATTCTATTGATTATATTGATTTGGGCTGTATATGAAATGGGATGGCGAAAATGAACAGGAGTATAATCTAAAAGTATTAAGAATTTTATGATCAAGCGTGTGTGCGTTATAGAAAAATGATGAACACGGATTTTTGTATTATCTGTCAAGGACTAAAGAGGATTTTTTTTTGCCATGGATTATCTAAGACTCTTTAATACGGATTGACAGTAAAATTGAGTGAGGAACTCAACTTTTCATTCACATGAACGGATAAAGTTTTTTCTCTATCTTATGTCCTCTGTTTATGAGCTCATTGTACCATGAAAGATAATGCCAGTTGATTTCTTAGACACATTGAATAATGAACTCACTCAACATAAATCTGATTTTCTTAGACAAATTAGTTTGTTTCTAATATTCTCTAATATCACAATACGATGATGGTAGTTATCTATGGATTCATATAATGTATTATATATTAAATGCGTGAGTTAGAATCAATAAAAATCAACACAATTCATCTCAAACAATTCAATTTACTCTGTTTTGTGGTCTGGTGTTTAGTTGTTTTTCCATTTCACTGAGACAACGGTATTGAAGAAAATTCAATGACGGAAAACGTCGTATAAATTCAATCAAATATGTGAGAGATGAAAAACATTTTTAGCGGAGATGGTTTAAGTGGCTCTATTAAGTGTTTCACAGTGAACAATTATCGTTAACTGATTTTGTTGTTGATTGGTTTGAAGCAAAAGAAAATACTTTTTTGTTTCTTGTTTTATTTGGTTGAATGAAGTATCTTGATGCTTGGAAAACTATTTTTGCATTTAACGGTAATTGGAATTGAAAATTCTAAGTGAGTGAAAATCAAAAGGAAATTAGAGAAAATTTTCTATTGAAACCACATAAATCATTTAATATGAATTGAACTATTTTACCAATAGAGAAAACCAGAATGCAATGTTTGTATATTTACATTATAACCAAAACAGCCGATAAATCATTCAGTCTATCGATTTTGATATGTGAAAATTGAGTGGTAAAGTCTTTTGGTATTATATGATGAAGGCCTTTTTTTTTAATACATTGGAATGTTGATATTCTGGTAATCATATAACGATTATGTTGATTTTGTATTGTGTTTGGGGGCGTCTTTAGTTTGTCAATGGTTCGATATGTAAAGGAAATGAAAATTTATGTGTGGGGGATATAGGCAAAAATAAAGGAAAAAGGGCAAACGGAAACAATACCGAAGGATATTGACTAGACCAAACAGTAAGTTGATAGATTGAATGTTGCGATATCAACTGATTACATGATTACTGAATGTTTGATACACAGAATAATAATGGGACAACTAAATGAAATTTATTGTAGATCAAAATCGATCAATTTCGATTATTATTCAATCAATAAATTTTGATATTTACCTGGTCAAACAATTGATGGTAT
Organism: Coboldia fuscipes; assembly: GCA_001014335.1. Classification (NCBI taxonomy): domain Eukaryota; kingdom Metazoa; phylum Arthropoda; class Insecta; order Diptera; family Scatopsidae; genus Coboldia; species Coboldia fuscipes. The sequence goes on along the minus strand of JXOR01000141.1, from coordinate 451,847 downwards.
TGAGATAGTTGGTAAGAAATTAATTAATAATTAATGAATTCATAAGAGTCTGTTAACTGAATGATAGTCATTTACAATCTCTGGAAAAATCGATTTATTGTTGAAAACCGCAATATGGTCGGATGTTTATTTCCCAAGCTTCTTAACTAATTAACTTTTCTTTTAAATGTTATGGGATAACTGTTATGGTATAACTTTAGTATTAGCTGGGTCACTTTAACGGTTCAGAGTTAATGATTTATATTTCCCCTCTGACACAGTGAGTCTTATATAATCCGATTGTGTTTGTACTGAATAGATTTATTGTTATTTTCCATATGCTTCCAAACCGATTTTTTTTTACTTGAGAAAATATTAAGCACAAAAAAATGGAAGAATAATGCTTAATCTTAATATTATTTTCTTTTATATTCTCTGCCAATGAGAATTAACATAATCTCATTTTCATAGATCTTTTCTCATACTATCGATGGTTTCGTTATTTATTTTTTTATATTTTTGTTTCTTTTCTTTTTTGATTTTCAATCTACTTGATGGTTGCTTCACCATTTATTATTGTGATAATATTTGACCAATATCATTGACCATTATTGGGTATTGATATGGTTTATCGTATTTATTTGTGTTAGTGTATAAGACGCATCAATAATAATACAATTTCGGTTTCAATTTCATAATATGAAATGAAGAAGAATTTTCAAAGAAAATGAACGAACGTAATAGTCATCTAGAAAGTTGTGCAGAGTTAGAAAAGCGAATAGCAATCAAATAAAAAGAAAATTGAAAATGGTTATTTGTAGACGGAAAACCATAGAAGAATCCCTTCTTATTGAATGGGCGAAGAGAAGGATCTAACGAAGAGGTCACTTAAATGTTGCCTCTGTATGGTGTTTTTGGTTTCTTTTTTATCTGTGGGGAATGGAGAAAACTTATCTATTGTGGCAGAGCCGATTTGTACAATGAGACGCTTTAAGTTGTTGGGGTTTCTTCTATGTTGTTATGTCCCTTTTTTTTCTTTTTGATTATACTGAAAGTGCGTAATAATAGTAAAGCTTTAGTGGGAAAATTGTTAGTTCCAATCCTCATTGAATCAGCACAAAATCCTTTCATATAGTTATATTGATTCTTATCATTTGATTTGTATAGAGTCTATACTATAGACTATTGAATTTAGTGTTTTCTGTGACCAAATTTTGTTTTTTTGTTTCTTTTGTATTTCAATGGATATTATGTAATTTTGGAATTAGATTTTCCATCTAAATATATCGAATCCAAAGGGACAGATATTATAAATGATTGAAAGGGTTCGGTGACCGTCCACAAGGTGAACAATTTCATCTTTTGTTATTTGGATATGAGAAATACCACTATATTTATTAAATTAATGATTGTAAATGGCAAACGCCACAGGATATCAATCATTAAATTTGGTAATGAATATTTTGATTGAAAATAGTTTTCGTGTATATCATGTAAATCTTATTGAATTTCTTTTGATTTAATGGGGGTATTATTTTCAATGATAATACTAATTAGATGTACAACTAAAATCGATTATATGTTTATTGAGTCTGGGAATTAAATATTAATAGTTCATAAATTTAATACTCGGAGAAAGAGAGGTATTTTAGAAGATAAACATTAAAATGATTACAATGATTTTATTAGTTTGTATCTAAGGCTGTAGAAAAGATTATTGTGGTAAGAATAACAAAATACATAAAAATTCATTTTATGTGGAAAAATCGCAATGAAAATTATTTTATCTTCGTTTATTTTTTCATTTTGTAAAATATTTATGGGTAATCTATGGTATTGTATGGTAACTGTGTAATGTTTTTAATGTATGGAAGCCGTTAACGATTTCTACAGCGAAATTTTCTGTTCATTGCTTCTGATGATGATGTGGCAAGTAAAAACGAAGTAAAGTAGAAAATGGGAAATGAATTTTTTTTGTTGTGGAAATGAGAGATTTTGGTTATGGGTACAACAGAATAAAAAATCTTCGATACAAAACTGTTTTTGATTCCCCAAAGACTCCCCCTAAAACGGATTTATAAGAGGGAGATATATGACTGAAGAACCATAATGCTTTTTTTCCATTTGATTTACGTTAATATTACGAATTGCGGTAATATCTAACTGCTAGCACACGGGAATATTATTCAACGAACGTAAAATAATGGTGGATTAATAAAATTTATAAAATGGATTGTATTTTCTTGTTGTTGTTGTTTTTATTCCTTTGTTATGATGAAAGAACAACATCCAGAAAGACTTTTTGCTTGAAGTTACAAAGGAAAAACTGTTGGAAAAGTAATTTTACCCCATTGGGTGATATGTGAAGCAGTGAGTTGGTAATCTGAATCACCAGATACCAACATAAGAAAATACAGTTTTTTATACAACGTATTTAGCATAATGTAATTTTTGTTACATAAAAAGAATGCGTTTTTTTATGTTCCATTTGGAGGTTAAATTCTCTGATGTTGTAAAATGCGTTCACCCTTTTTATGAGGGTAAAAGAAGAAAACGTCTTTATTGTTTGGATGAAAGCTTTGTAATTTTTGGCTCAATGAAATAACTTTTCAGGGTTTTCTCTTGTCTTCTTGGTTCATTAAAAGATTTCAAGCATTATGAAATGGAGATTGCCACGAGTTTTCTTTAAATTCTGTGGAAAGCTGAATATGTTTTGTAGTGCGTAAGGTTCTTATCGATGAAACCACCTGTGACAACAAATTTTCTGTTTTTTTTTTTTTTTAATTTTATTCGGCTGATAGGAAGTATTGGTTGGATTGAAACTTTTCTTTGAAAACATAATTTATATATTGGTAATGGATAATGGAAAATAATTTGAATAAGTTTGAATGGATTTAAATTTACCTTTTGCCTCATTGAATTTTCCATGGAACTGATGGATGATATAGAAGACTTTTCATTCGAATATATTCACGAGCACTGAATTTTAAATTCAATGTTGCATCAATAAGCTGATATGATTTATAATTTGCATAATCAAATGTGATGTTTTTATGTTTTTCTGTTAGTATGATTTGTGTTCTATTCATGAAAGATAAATTGTACATAAACTGTGGAAAAGAATATCCTTTTTTGATTAGCACTAATATCAAACGTATTGATTAAATTAAATCCAGTGTCCTTGTATGCAATAATTTTAATTAGTTTTCATTTGGCTTATTATATAATTCATTAGAATCCATTTCGGTTAACTGAAATTTAATTTGGTGGAAAAGAAAAGTTTTGCAAACATTTGTGATAAATCTTTTTATGTCATCCTTAATTAATCACATCCTCTGGTAATATGTCATGTTTTATTCGTACTGATATTTCTACTGCTGTACCTGAGGTATTAAAGCATTTAAGGATATTTTATTTATGATGGAATGAGTGTTTGGTTTAATTCAACATTAAATACAATGAAGGTGCAAAAATTTATCCATTTGTGTTGGGAAGAAACTTCAACCCCAGTTAGATAAATATCATTTTAATGGTTTTATTTTTCATGTTACAAAACCAGGAAAATGAAGACGCAAAACCGACAAGTAAAATTTGTTTTGTTGTATACAAAATAATATTGCAACTTATGTAATTCTTTTTTTTTTATTTTGAAATCGGTTTTATTTATTTTTGAGTCAATGGTTTGGAAAACCCAAGACCAAATTATATTGACTTGTCCTTAATAAGTTGAATATGTCCTTAATACTCTTCTTATTTGTCTTATTATGTATTTCAATGAGTTTGTATGTTAAACTTATTCATCTAACTTTATATTTCTACTGGTGTGATCATGATTTGGTTTTTTTGCCTCAGTAATGTTATTTATTTTGTGTTTTTATCGATTTAAATCTCTGTTTTTACTTGGAATGTTAGCGGTTATGGTATTTATTCTTAGTACAACGGAATTAAAAAGAAAATTGTGTCATACCCGTTGATGAATTTTATGATTGAATGTAAAAAGTTTCTTATTTCCTGTGGAAAATGGGTAAAAGGATAATTTAATCCAACTGACGAATTAATGATATAAATCTGTGCATGGATTATTGAATTTTATTACATTCATTCGAAATGATAACTCATAAAAAGATGTATACCATTGAGGACAGTGTCAATGTCTCACTCTGTACAACGAATAGAAAGAAACAAGAAACTCATTTGAATTCAATTGCTCTTCCGTTGTAATGTAGCGTAATATAATGGATAAGAGTTTATTTCAATTCAAAGTACATTTTAAGATCTTCTCATTTATGTTTATCCAGTTTCATTTAGTTCGTATTTCTTATGCTGTTGATCGTTTAGAGATTGTCGTATTATTGAATTTGAAACGCGCAACCTTCGAAATATAAGGAATATCAATTTCCTCTATCTCTTGATTTGATATAAATGGTCTTTTTCTTTCGTTTTGCCTGTTTCTTTTAACACACCGAATTATATATTAAACATTAACTAGATAATGGTGAGGTAGTTTAGTATTATAAGACACGCAACACCCATGGGAATGGCACAAATAAGCAATATAAACTTGTACATTTCTATAGAAGCAAAATTTGATATTTAATGTGAAACATGTTGCAATTTCTCACAGTCATAAATGAATGGTAAAACTGTAATTTTTTACTCGGTTCCAGTAAATGATATTCTGTATATTATCTTTGGCTTAGTGTATTGTATATTATTCACTTTTAGCAATGTCCTTGCCCTAATAATGGGGCATGGCGTCTGAATAAGAATTTTTGTATCATCAGCAGCATGACTCTTCGAATCCAATCCCAAACCAAGAGAATTTCATCAATCAGACAGTTAATGACAATAAATTATTCAACAGTTCTTCTCACATTCACTGTGTGACATTCAAATACAAAATGATTGTATCCAAATTGTTCTATTTAGTTTGTTTTGGGGTATGTTTCTTAGGGAGGACTGTTATTCGTGTAAGCTTTTTGTTTGATTACGAAATATCCTACAATGAACCTCATTTAATGGAAAACAATGTGAGTTATTCGTTGAGGACAATTTAATACCAATCCAAAGTATTATCATCTCAAAAGGCATTTAAATTAAGAATTATATTCGAAATTTCACAGTTGAGATAAAAACGTGTTGAGATTGTGGCATTTTTCCATCAAATGAGATAAAATTGAAATTAATATAATTTGTTGTAATCAAATTGAGTTACCTTTTTTGTTGCTCTCTCGTAAAATTACATTCCAATTGGATTAAATTCCCATAAAATGAATAAAAGAAAGTCATCTGAGAGTAACCGTTAGGTGATCATTCGAATAAAATGAAGATTCACACAATTTCATTTGTTTCCTAAGGTAGAAAGTAACTGAAATGGAATAGGTGAATGGTGTTCCTGCTGTTCGATAAATTTGTCATATTGGATTTAAGTGAAATGAAGTGAATGATTCTAAACCGCAGTATATTTCAAGATAAATTTTCCGTTGTTTTATATTGGTGGTTGGTGGAATACATTCTACGTTGTATAATGTTTCCTGTTCCGATTGGTGATATAGTCACATCGAAATGTGATAAAATGAAACCAATTTCCTTCAATGACAATCGTACACTATAAATTCTTGGTATTTGTGGATGGCACATGCCAAAACGATTGGTTAACATTGTAAAGTATTATATTTACCTTTTGTCATTGAGTCCATATTGCGTATTATGGATGTTTTTTAACTGAATAATAAAACTTTTCATAAAAGAATATTGAAGAATTTCTGTTTTGGGCGGTGTTCCTGGAGAAGAATACCATTTATTAGTGAGAGGACAAATAAGGTTAAACGCTAAATTGAATTGATTCCTTCGAATCTTCAACTGTATATGAATGATAGAAGAAAATGAATTTTATTTTCATATAAAAAATAATTTTAAATCGAATTGGAATTTTCCAAGAGTTTTACCATTTACCCGAAGGATATTCATTTTACCTGTGTTTGGAATGTACTCTTAAGCCCAGCGGTTATGGATTCGTGTTTTATAAAACTATTAGATAAAGAATTCGTTGAAAAAGTAAGAGAAAAATCAAATTTTACCTTTCATGATTACTCTTTGAACTGTCTACGAGTGTATATATTATCATATGAATACCAAGAGGTTTTCACATTCATCCTATACTCTGGTATGCATAATAAATGGTAGTCATAGATATAGTGAATTCTAACTAACGATTGCTACCGTTGAAATGTAATGAACAGATACATCAAAATGGAAAATGATTCAATTTATATTCTCTTACTATCATCTCTCGTAGATAATTCTTTCTATCAACGTGCCACGTTTGTACTTTTTTTTCTCTTCTTGGCATGAACATTGCACGAATTTCTTGTATTTTGTTGATTTGTATTAAGAAACAGATGTACTTTAGTTCGGTGTTAATATTTCTTTTAAAGGTTTTCTGTATGCTTTTATTATGAATTTCCTTTTTAGTGTGATTCAATGTCCTTGTCTCGTTTCATTTTATGTATTAACATCATTTGGTCGATGCTCATTATTCTCATACACTAGAATGATTTCAATGTTACGATTTTCCTTGAAAAATTGTATCACGCTCAAAGATATTTAAAAAAAAAGAAAACGAAGTAAAGAATTAGAAAACAAGGATAAGAAAGTTGGAAAGAAACGGGAAAAAGAAAATTTTGGAAACATGTTGATTCGATCCAACAATTTGTTCGTATTTTACGTTAAATTTATGTTTGACGTATTTTTAATGTTTGTAGTGTGGGTGAATTGTTATTTTTTTATAATACGAACAGAAGGGAAACAAACAATTCTGTTCAATGCATTAAATTGAAATCAGATCTGGGTAACGGACAATTTAAGTTCTAAATAGCATTCTTCTTCTCTTTTTATTTAATGTCGCTACCATTAAGTGTTTAAATATCTAAAAAGAGAAATAATGCGGGGGATACTCACCTTTTTTTTTGTTTTATTTAAGTTATTTGGGGTTGGATTTTTCGCTTCAAATAACGTATTTTTCTTTCCTAATTTTATGTTACTTTCTATTTTGTTCGTGATTTTCCGATTTTTTTTGTTTTTTATTCCACCAACGTAATGACACCGACTCTTATTGCTGTACCAAAAAATTAGAAGAAACAAAACGTAATAAACCATTATGGAAGACTCTAGCTATTAAGATGATATATTTTATGATGTTAAATATGTGAAAAATGTTCTTAAATTAGCTCCTACATAGTACCATCTATTTAAATTCTATTTTATCTAATCTCTGGCACACATATTCATGTATATTTTAAATGGTAAATGAAATCCATATGCGTAAAGAACAATTATGATGAATTGACATGGAAATATTTTTTATTATATGGATGAATATTAGAATAAATTTTAAATTGAATCTTGAACAGGATAATAAGATTATGAACAGCCTGAACGAATGAATAACTGAAGGTACACACACACACCTTCATATAAGTCGGATGTTGAGCATACTCTTAAGGAAATGTCACATCATCTTGATTCTGAAAGTTTTATTTGATTAATTCAGAGACATTTTCATATAGTTCTTCCTATTGGTATGATGAATGAGAATGGTAACGACACGATTTTATGCTACGGGAAATCTCTTAAATGCACAACGGATAGGACACCACCTTATATTCAGGAGACACATCATACTCTTGCACCCAATGTGTTAAGATTAAATCCATAATGTTGAAATATTTTCATGTTGTTAGACGACACAGTTTTATATGAAAGTATGATTTTTATTAAATAGATAAGAGATGAGATTCACCGTGTTGTTTTGTTTCAATCCAATGGTACGTTGTTGTATATTAATATCGTGTATTATTAATGAAGTTCATATAAATTATTTATGAAAGTGTTTGCTTACGAACATAACTGAAAAGTTTTTAGGAAATTTTTATATTCTGTTCCATGGAATTGTTCTGTTTTTCTTTTTACTTTTACTTTTCTTTACGGGTCTGGTGTTATGTGTTTAACTGGAGACCGTCTCCATTTGTTCTGACAACAATGTCGTTTTTATAAACAAATTTATATAACACGTTAAAGGGAAATTATTTATCTAAATTAATGCATAAACATAAAAGCTTAATATGATTCGATTTAAGTATATTTTGTCATAAGAATTTTTCTTATAATTCGTATTGAATTTTCCATAAAACTGTCGAATGCTGCCAGTCACACATGTGTTACTGAACGGAATTGAATTTTCTGTTTTTTCATGTGTCCTTAGAGAAGAAGTGGCTGAATAAACAACCAAACAATTGGGCATACGTTTAATGTAGGCACTTCCATATTTACTTTATCACTATTGTTCTCTTGTTTGCTATAGAAATCTTTTTAAATTGTTGATAAAGTGTTTCTGTCATTTGAATTTATCTCAATTTTCAATATATTCCTGATGAAAAATCCATGAGAGTTATGGAAAATTTATCAAACAATTTTGATGGAATTCATCGTTGTGTTATAGAAAACAAAAGGAAAACTGTCAATGTTCACATTAAAATTAATTAGTAAAACAATAAATAATTAAATTGGTGGCACTGGGAAGAGAAAATGCTGTGGAAATTAATTAATTTTCATTGAGCGTAGAAAATAAATTGAATTTTGTTAACGATGGAACTTAATAATTATGTTGGCTTATTCGTATCAATGTTATTCAAATAGCCAGGAGTGTTTAGCATTTCATTTATAAAGAATATTGTTGGATTTAACTGATTTCACCCCTTTTGTTTTTTTATCATTACAGATATCAATAAAAACGTGTTTGTGATGAGCAGTATCATTATTACGTGATCTTTATTACAAAACAGCAGCTACTTAATTGACGTGTGGATTAGGAGTTAATGACCGATAATCAATTGAAATAAATACAAAAAGAGAAAAACTTGTTATCGGGAATTCAATATTAAGGACAGTTCTTTTAGAGAAAATAAAGGATAACGAACGTATAAGAACATTGATTCTTCGACATTTAACGTTTGAATAAATATCGTTGGTTGAGTATTGGACAACGAACTCATTTTTATTGTCAATTAAAATTAAAGCTCATTTGAACATGTTAAATTCAAATAAACAAAATTGGACAACGGGTCGTGTTTCACCAGAAGCCGCCGATATGGATGATGCTAGTTCACGTCGTCAAGCAACAAGGTAAGAATTTATAAATATAACAATTAGAAAAATATAAAATAAATAGTTTATAGAGTTAAATGTGTTTATTAGAGTAATGAGAGCAAATTAGTTCATTAAAATTAACGGTCAATTTAAAAAGAAACTATTAAGTTTACGATTTTAATTTTAATGAAGAAGCTGTGGAATTTATATGAATATCAGAGAATAAAATTAATGAAACTGGAATCATTTAGAGAATTCAATTAATACGGATTGTCAATTTTATTAGTACGACTGTGGTCTAGACAACTTTTGTTTTGTGGTAAATGTAATTTCTGAACTCGTTTATTAATTACCTTTCAGTTGTGGACAAAAAAACAAAAGTGGTCATATAGTAATTCTAATTTTAATTAAATAAAATTCAATAAATCATTTCTATAAAGATTTTACGTGTAATCAGACAGTTGAAGGCATATCACCCTAATGACCAGTGTATTAACGGTTAACTTGGAAAGCGTAAAGTTTCACATAGAAAATTCCAAAGTTTTAGTTGTGTAGATAAAGTTTATCGTGTTGTATAGCGAAAAAAAAGGAATAATAATTCCCGATAGTACGTGAGAGACCACCAAAAAGTTACAAACTATACAATTTTTGGTATTGCAATTGACTGGAAATTCTGTTAATTAAAACTGAACGGTAGTTTTTTTTTGCTAGCAAACCAGTAGCTAACTGCAAATAGTTGGGGTAGCTAAAAGTTGTACAAATTTCTTTGAATTGAACCGCTCAATAACGTTCCTGTTAATTTTATTAGATTAACTGTTTTAATATCAAAGGTTCACTCTTCTATGAAAGGATGTGTGTAACGTTACGATTCTAGAAGTTATCTTTCATGTTTTTAGTTTTATTTTTTGTGAGTCAAAAGTTCTCTGACTGAAATATCAATATTAGCTTTCATTTTAAAGTTTACGAAGAGAAATTGTGTTTTTTTCGTTATTTAATACCAGCAATGATTGCTCCTCCAGGATATCATATAGTGAAGAAGCAGTGTGAATGATATTTTGATATTTAAATCCTTTTTACATGTCCTATTTTGATGTTGAATTTAAAGATTTATGTGTATACCATTCGTTTTTCTTTATTTTAGGGTGTTCAAAAAGAGTGCATCAAATGGCAAAGTGACAGTTTATTTGGGTAAACGAGATTTTGTTGATCACATCACTCATGTGGATCCAATTGGTATGAGAAAAATTGTTTATTTCAATTCCTTGAATTTACTTATTCCTAAAATTGTGTTTTAGATGGTGTTGTATTAATTGATCCCGATTATGTAAAAGATCGTAAAGTATTTGGTCATGTATTGGCTGCATTTCGTTATGGACGTGAAGATTTAGATGTGCTTGGTTTAACATTTCGTAAAGATTTATATTTGGCACAAGAACAAATTTATCCGCCGACATCATCGGAACGGCCATTAACACGTTTACAAGAGCGTTTAATTAAAAAATTGGGCCAAAATGCTTATCCATTTTATTTTGAGGTGCCACCCCATTGTCCAGCATCTGTATCATTACAGCCAGCGCCAGGTGATACTGGTAAACCATGTGGTGTTGATTATGAGCTTAAAGCATTCGTTGGTGAACATATCGATGATAAACCGAATAAACGTAATACAGTGCGATTAGCAATTAGGAAAATTATGTATGCACCATCTAAAATTGGTGAGCAGCCATCAACTGAAGTCAGTAAGGATTTTATGTTAAATCCAAATAAAATTCATTTAGAGGCGAGTCTTGACAAAGAGGTAAGTGGAATAGGCATTTCATTTCAATTAATTTCATTCGGTACTATTGAATATCTGGGGAGGGGATTTGTAATTATCATTTTTCCTTTGTTGATTTTTTGCCGTATAAATGAAGCACTGATATTGTAACCTCAATCTCTGTAATGTGTATTTGTTTTCATTATCATTTTAGTTGTATCATCATGGTGAAACGATATCAGTTAATGTACACATTGCAAATAATTCAAGCCGTACAGTGAAAAAAATAAAAGTATCAGTCAGACAGTTTGCCGATATTTGTCTATTTTCAACGGCACAGTATAAATGTACAGTTGCTGAAGTCGAATCAGAGTAAGTTGTTATTTGGTTAAAATTTATTATAAGCAAAATAATAATGAATTTCTTTACACATACACACAGCATATCAATGATTATAATTTTCATCAAGTTTTCTTCTACATTTGTTTTTCTTTTTTGTTATTTTTATTTTTTTTTGATTATTATTGTTGTTGGTTTTTCTTTCCGTTTTGGTTTGAAGAACCATCATTTCTTCATAAGTTTTATATTAAGGAATCCTTCAAAATGAATATCCTGATAAAGTAACTTTTCTATTTGTAATTTTGTATGTTTCAATGGTACTTGTACCACGTTGTTTGCAATTGGAATCTACAACTAGAACAAAATGTACTGTAAATCCCACGAGCCACTTCAATTTTCGTTTTATCAAACAATCGTTAATGGTCCTGCTGGTATTTTTTTTCTTTTATTTTGGTTCATTCCAACCGTTTTGCTATCTTATAATTTTTGTATTGCTGTGTGCTTTGATGTACCACCATTCCGGGTATCTTTTTATAGACATTTTCGTTTTATTTTCGTATTTGCCAATATCCAATTGTATTTTAAATGTATTTGGTCGATGGAACATATATTTCTTATTATCTACAAGCGAGACCGGGGGAGCTATGGTGAATTGTTAACATAGTCAATTGGTTTTATCTGTGGTATTCTTGGTGTTATCCAATGTCACCCCTACACAATCAAATGGGTTTTTCGTTGTTTTTTGTTTTTTAGCAATTGATGAGTTTTTCCCGTATTTGAATAAAATGGAATTAAATGAAAAATGCTGATGTAGTATATTCCGTTTTTTTATCATATGATAAGGTGTTTTTGATGATTGCTGTTCAGTTGTTTTATCTTTGGTTGTTTTAGAGTTTAATATATATTTTTATCGTTTTTCATTTGAAATTATGAATTTTGGAAATAAAATTGTGTGTTTCAGAGATAATCCAGTTGGGCCAAATTTTACAACATCAAAAGTATTAACTGTAAAACCATTGTGGGCGCATAATAAACATAAACGTGGACTAGCATTAGATGGATCACTTAAATATGATGATACAAATTTAGCATCCAGTACAATGTAAGATCTGCTTCTACGTAATTTTGATACGAAAATTTTCTGAGAAATTAGAAAAGTATAATTAAGTGTTAATTGCCGTTCAACGATATCGATTAAGAACTGTGAAACGAATATACATAAACTGAATTAATTCATTATATGCTGCAGCTGTTAAATGCAAAAAAAAAAGATAATGAGAGATTAACTACGAATTATAAAATATTATCACTCTGTCATTTTGGTTACGAATATGAGAGTTGGAAGTTTGAATTAGATCAAATTTGCGTTGTGCCTTTAATTAGTAGTAACTCGAAACGAATGAAATACGATAATTGTGATAAATTTTTTATGAGTCTTCATTTATTATGGGGCATCCGTTCATTTAGATGGATTAATGATGATGATAATGTGGATGTGTAGTTATGTGAATCACTCTAATGTGTGTATGTGGTATTGTCTATTTTTTGGTGGATTAGAAAATCTCTAGTTATATATCAAAGTATACTGAAGTCGTTTATTTATATTGTTTCTTGTGAATGTAACGTTGTTTTTATCATGATCATCGTAAAAGAGATTTTTCTTGTCATTTGTTTTTTAGCTTTTCTATTGGTTGGTACTTCATTTTAATTCTTCTTTTATTCTTCACTCTGGTGGTAGTCTACAAAATTAGTGATTGTTTATCTTGTGCTGAATTCAAACTGAATGATGTGGTTAAAAGATCCAATGAAAAATGAAACTTTTGTAAATGAAATTTCATTTTAAAAAATTTTTTGTTCCTTTAAATCATTCAAGTTAAAAATTTTCTCATTAAACTTCACATGTCAACCACTTTGACCCAGTTAAGTCTTAGACATTTTCCTTCATCTATTGTTCTTTCCTTAAATAAGAAAAATTATTTTATTCTTCTTCATATTTGGTTTTTGCTTTACTTATTATTTAAATTTTTTTGCAATTTCAACAAAAATTACACAGAAGAAAACATTTCATTCATTTTCATCAATTTCAATGACATAATAAACTGCCAAAAAGAAAAGAAATAGAAAAATTAAATTTCATATAACAAATAAATGCTATCCATTTAGTGAGGGATGTTCTGTACAGCCGGGTTTTACGCTGTCAAAAGTGTTTGAGTTAACACCGCTGTTGGCTAACAATAAGGATAAATGGGGATTAGCTCTTGATGGTCAACTCAAACATGAGGACACAAATTTGGCTTCAAGCACTTTGTAAGTTTTTTTGCGTTTTTTATTATCGAAAAGAAAACTTGTAATATTTCATTGTTTCATTAATACATTTTTGTTTATTTCTTCGATGATTTTATACAAAAGAAAAGTCATGAGAAAATGTTCCTTCAATGAATATTTTATATAAAACATAATTTCAAATTGTTGTTAATATAATTATTTTCCACATAAAATCACATACACACACAATTCATTTTATTCACCTTATTACACAGTGAAAATTGCCATATGAATATTTGCTTAACATCATTATCTGTTATTAAATGGTGACAACCAACACATTTATCACAAATTAAAAATCCATTCATAATCAATATCACTAAGGATCAAAATAATTCGAGGCACACTAATTATGAATTATGTTACCATGAAATGCTTATTTCATATTCACATTTAATGTTTAATTATTATCAGATTATCATTGGTTTTTATTGTGTTTTTATATGTTCAAAGATAACTTACACATTATGATGCCAATTTAAAATTATTTATTAATCAAAGATCGGCTTAATATCATTTAAATCAATTGATTTGATTAGTGAAACAAGTGAAAATTTATTGTAAAAATAAAACGAAATCAATTTGATTTATAAAAATTTTATTTTCAATTTTATGTGAATCAAAACAAACAAAAAAATTGTTGAAAATTTAATTAGGTCTCGCACTGCTGATGGAGAAATTAGGTAAACATTGTAGGCCAGCGGCAAAACAATTTAATTATTTGACCATAAAAATGCATTTTAGAATAGACATTTTTGTTGGTTTTTATTTCAATTTATTATCAATCATTTTATGTGAACCGTAGAATGGCTTTTGGATTAAATATCAATTAAAAGTGCAATAGAATATTTTATGAACACTGAAAGAGAGTAACAATAGAATTTTGAATATTGGTTAGCAATAAAATCAGTAACGTATGATCATTTAGTTATGGTCAAGCAATAGATGAACATCATTTCTATTGAATAATATTCTATTCTCATATTTCTATGCTTTTAATTAAATCAATGTATTATGTATGCATGAGTTTTTTTATATTGTATATGAGAACATACCAATCATAATTATCTTCAATTTATAATACTGAGATTTGGTTTGGAAATTATTCAGGGTGGGGATTGTTAGTAATTAAACAAAATTTAATAATGAAAACTGTATAGGGAAAATTGCATGTTAACCTGAATACATTGAATCCAGATAATCATATTGAATAAAATTTGTTAGTCAGTTGCTGGGTTATATGTGAGGGAGTACATAACAGCAATATCCAATTAATGTTGATGGAGGACAGTAGTATTAATCTTATTTAAATAATTGAAAGGAAAATACCAAAATGCATTAATTAAGGTTACAGCATATCAAACTAATTTGGAAATTTCGAACATAATTCCATCAATATGGAGTTTGTTTTTTTTTTTTTGTTTAATATTTATTAAATGTTATACATACATGTTCTCGTTATCATTGTACGGATAATTATCTACATTTACATAGTCTAATAATGATTGTGTTCATTAATGTTTAATTAAAATGATTTTTATTTTCATATTTAAATAACATTTTTTTGACATAATTATCTTTCTTTTTTTTTCGTTTTATTTTCTTTTACGCGTACATTTTGATATATGGAAACCACAAATTTAATATTAAATAAAAACCACATAGAATTGCTGATCCAATGCAACGTGAAAGCTTGGGAATCATTGTACAATACAAGGTCAAAGTGAAATTATTGATAAGCGGACCATTAGGCGGGTAATTATACAAACAAATTATTGAAACTTATGATTTTAAGTTTTAAAAAAAATATATAAAAAATTTATGGACGTATTTGGAAGTGCATTTGGAATGAAACGTATCGAAACAATTGTTTTATTTATAGTTTATTTTGTATGTTTGACAGAGATTTGGTAGCTGAATTACCATTTACATTAATGCATCCAAAACCAGAAGAAGAAGAGCCAAATATAATAACAGAACGGTCACCGCGTAATTCGGTTGATCAGCAATCATTAACATCACCACCAGATAGTACGACGAATGCTATACAACAAGTGCCCACGGGTAATTTAATTCAATTGGATGGGTAAGTTTATATTTGTTTCAAATTTTAAATGTTCCATAATTGATGTTGTATTCAATGGATTGGTATTTCGATCCAAATTGTTGATCGAAACAATTTTATTAACCGTTCTTAATATTTTTTTAGAGATGATGCGGGACCAGATGATGATATAATATTCGAAGATTTTGCTCGTTTACGATTAAAAGGTGCTGAAACTGAAGCTTAATTATATTATTAATTAAATGATAAACAAACCAACAAATCCCGAACATTATATCTTATTTGCAACGCACGATGTTTCCATAATAGAGTATTGATTATATTAGAATACAGAAATTAACGAGAACAACGTAATAGAGAAAATAATGCCAAACCGGTAGATTAAACATTTCAAAAACATTATGGAATTTGAGACGATGAATAGAGACGTCCTTGTTTTTAAATTGGATGTACATTTAAAGTGAAAGAATAAAAAATTAATGGCGATTGCAGACGAGAATAAATTTTTATCAGAAATTCAATGGAAAAGTGGAAAGTTTAGATGAGAAAGTTTTTTTTTTTTTATTTTATTGTAACTGATAAAACTCCAGTTAAATGCATTCAGTGAAATGTATGGCATTTAATTAGTAATGAAAGGGCATTAAGGACCAGGTGTAATGTAATTATTTATTAATTGCAGAACAAAAGTTTTATACAAGAGTTAATTTTCTGTTATAATGTTCATTTATTATTTCATCTTTTTTGTATTTAAATTTTATTTTTATAAATTTTAATTCTTTCATTTTTATTAATTTTTATTATAAAATGAAAAACTGTTGTTTCATAGCAATAATTAAAACAAGCGTTAAGCAACACACAAAACATAAAACGACAGTGAAACATTCTGTTTAAATGAACGTTGAATTTAAAGGATTTTAAATTTGCATTTCATTTTATAATCTAGTGAATATTAAATATGGATTTTGTTTAATAAAATGACTCTTGAATTTTGGTTTTTGTTTAAATATTAAATCCAAAGCCATAAAACATTTTTATTGTTCATAAGTTAATCAGTTACTGTTAATTAAACATGAATTGTTAATTAAATCGATATTAAGGGTAAACAAACATTAAAAAAAAATGAAAAAGAAATTATATAAATGAAAATATTAGGCGAATTGATTTATAAACAGAAGAAACACAAAAGATAATCACATTTAAAACTGATGTGAATTTAAGGATATAAACAATAATTATTAAGTGAACAAAATGGTATAAGCTTATAGGTGACTATTATCTAAGAAATTGAAAGAATGAATTTTGTTTGTTTTTTGTATTAAACAAAAACGAGACAGTTAATGAGAATTAGTTGAGAAGGAATTGCGCTAGATAGTCAAACAACACAAGTAGTAAACTTATAATACAAAAAAAAAATAAATAAGAAGAAGTAATTAATCATGATGTTTTATAAGATGGATTTTTTTAGCTATAAAAGAAACAAATTTAATATGAACACACGAAACTGTTCTAAATGTAAATTTTAAAACAAAAGAACACATAAAATTCTTATTAAGTAATTTTGAGAATATTCGGTTTTAGAACAGAACAAATTGGTTAAACTAGAAACAAAACAAAAATCACATTTGATGGTTTATTTCTTATTTCGTTTTTCTAATTGTAACGTAAATAATAAATTAATACCAAAGGTAATCATAGGTAAATGATAACAATTAATATTAAAATTGCGAACTTTTTAAGAGGCAAACATTTTGCTTTTCTGTTAAAAAAAAAAATATGTTAAAAGAAGAAAATAGGAAACGGATCATAAACATTAAAACTATTTTAGATCGTAATTTATTATCTTTAAGAATAATAATTTAATTTAAGGCGCCGAAAAATATTTAGCAAATGAAAATTGAATTTAAATTAATTGTTCTTTCCTGTGAAATTGGGTGATTCTATAAAAATCCGTCTTCTAAATGAATTTACAATTCTTTGTAATTAAGAGAATCTTTGTGCCGGATTGAGTAATGTTTATTGGTAGTAAACAGAGCCTATGATTTTACTGATTCTTTTCAATTTTTCATAATGTTATGAATCGTTATCAATTGGTTCAAACAAAAAACATTTTTAATTGTAATTCTAATGAATCCAAGAAGAAATAAGAAACTAAAATTTTGATGCCATTTATGTGAAATTAAATTAATGATAGATGAATATTAATCCACCCCAAGACAATGAAGTCTTATTTTAATCGTTTCAATGTTTCTCCAAATTTACCATCTCCTTATGCATTAATAGTTGAATTGTAATAATTGTAAAAGTTCACAACATAACTTTATATTCGTTTTTATGGATCCAAAAATACTGAAAATCTAAACGTAAAAAAAATTAAGAAATTTTCATCAATTGTATATTAATAATATTTATTGAGATGTATAAGTTTAAAATGGAAATTAAGAAGACTTAGTCATTTGCATTAAAATCATCGAATACGATGTCACCTGTTTTTTCGTCAATCGATAATAGTTGATGGAATACCCAATATATAGATGTTAAACCAGCCCAATATTAATTTTAATGTCATTGGTACTGAAATCATATTTGTTACAAATTTTTGATCATAACCATAACATCATTACATTTAATTGTAATTTAAATGAATTTTTAAAGTGGATAATGCGTATAAGTTCATAAATTTATAACTAAAAGATTTACAAATATCAAAAGAATGAAATATTTGATAAAGTCATAAAGTCAACGTTTCACAAAAGACAAAACGTTTTTATGCAACAGTCAAGTGTTATATGGTGATCGTTATTAGAATTTCATAAAAAAAGAACGTTTATTTTACTCGAAAATCATAAACAGTCACAAGTGAACACATTTAATGAGAATTTTTTATGGAGAATATTGTGGTTTTTTAGAAAATACATACAAATGAGAATCATTAAACGAATATCATATATTGAAAAGATGCGCTAATTAAGAAGCAGACATTTAAGATAACAATTTGTATACAAATGGATCATTATTAGAGAAAAAAAAAACCCTGGATTTTATGCAAAACGTACCAAGTTATTTAGAGAATCACAACCATAACGAGTAAAATTTTCACATGAATTATATAATTATAGATGCTAACCAGCATACGAACGATATGTATAACATAAATAGGGAAATGAATGATTTAATTGAATTATTTTATATTTATTATTTAAGGATAATTCTAATCGAAAAATATGTTTAAGTAATGTTTTTAGTTAATTTACCGTGCGCAACTATATGGCGACGATGTTTTATGAACTGTGCATAAATAATACTTTATGCGTTATTAATTTCTATTTTTAAATGTAATAAATCTGCTAATTATTAACAGTATTTCATGAGTTTTCATTGATCTTCCTTTTGATTTTCAGTTGCGAGTTTTAGGCACGTAGACGGTGGCGCCCTCAGCGGAAAATATGTGAACTAAAAAATGAAACTTTTGAAATTCCTTTGCCAATTGAAAAATCCAAAAGTTTCAATTACTTTCTCAGATTTCAGAATTTGCCTGCTACAGTTATGGTCGCCTGTTCCATTTGCACCCAAAAATTAGAAAAATTTCCAGTTTTCAAAGAAAATATAGAAAAACTTGGATAATTTTTAACAAGCGACCATAACCAAAGGAGGCAATTCTCAGTTTCTTCACAAAAGTTGAAAAATTTCTTCCAAACCGGAAAATTTTGAACAGGCGATCATAACATCAGGAGGAAAAATTTCAAATTGAACATTTTGAATTTTCAAAAACCAAAAATTTCATTTCGAACAAAATTGTTCTTTCCTCTCAATTAACGTGTTTTCATGAAAACTGAAAATTGAAAAATTGAATTAAAACCAATAAAAGTATTCAATTTAAATCATGATCATTATCGATGGTAATTTATGTTTATTTTTCATTTACATATCAATTACATATTGGTCGCCTTATGCATCTATGAATATTCATCAAATATGTTAATTAATTAAATGATTTGAATGTTCTACATACATTTTTTTTTTTGGGGGTAAGAATATCTAATGTTTTTTACATTGTTAAATCATTTCGTTTCTTTACATTGTTTAGTTTGACTAGTAAACACTACAATTATAGTAAATTATTTATGATAATTCATCATAATGATCAATCAAAATGTTTTCTATATTATGGTTCCTAAATTTTAAATTTGGTTATACATTCTCATCGCTATGTACATTCTATTCTGTTATTATAATGATTTACAGGGATATTATTTAATATTTCTATACGAACTCTCTCTCTGTATCTCTGTTTATAACGTTTGAGATTTCCAATAAGTTTCGGTAAAACAGAAATATTAATATAATCTACAATATTTAAAGAATTTAAGTAGAGACAATGACTATTATCTTCAGTTAATTCTACAATTAACAGAATGAACAACAAAATACATAAAAACTAATTTGAATTTTTAAGGCAATTTCTAGCATTTTTCTTTTCCTTAATCCTGATATCTAAGGTAAGTTTTTCATTTGACACTGATAATTCAACATTCAATTATATTCATTCATTTACAATAAATTCTATCTACACATCTAAATAAATTGATTTACCATTTTTATATAAATCGAATTCAACATTGTGTATGAGTTCAATTATCAATATTCATAAATTTGCTATACAATCTAACAACTAATTAGTTAACAGCGCATAGCACCAGCACATTCAGAACAAAAATTCAAAATCACATGTGAGTGTTCTTCAGCAATAATGGAATTAATTTGAACATTATCTCACTGTGTTGGCTAAGCTCATCGGATTATTACAATTCATTTTCTTATTGTATGCAATTTCTTTGTATAAATCAATAAATTTTAACTACTTAATCTTAAGAATATCAAATAAAGTTATCAATAAAAAAGAAAGAAATTAACAACATGTTCTAATTAACAGAATTGCTCATTAAACAATTTCGTTTCATTCAATAAACTGTTATGTATTAAGAGTTTATTTGGCTTGCATGCAAACAATAACTCAGTTTCTTAACTCCTGAACATACTAAGCACATAACAATAATATCAAAGGTAAATTTCTGGATAATTTTTTTTTTAAACTCATATACAATTAGTTTATGTTTCCATGTGTTTTACTCATTAATTTCTATGTACAATATAATAGAAATAATATTCATTTCACTCAATCGAGAAAACTTATAAAACAAAATATTGGAAGACATTCGGATTAAACACCGATTTTGTTGCACGTCATATCTCATCAATATTCAATTAAATTGAAATGTACAATTATGGTTAGCTGCCTATAACAATAACTAAACTAAACTTAATCAATTGAATATAATAAATTCTATTAATGAATTATTTAATAATTCGCAGATAATCGTTGTGCTATAAATTTTCATCATCATTTCATGTCAATCACTGTTCAGCCTAATTTTGTTTTTCATTAAAAAAAGAAAAAAAAAAAACAAGAAAACATTAAAGAAACTCCTATGATGTACTAATAAACTACAATTAAGATGAAATTATATAATAATAAAATTCGTTTTGCAGATCAATTTAGCTAAGAATTAATTAAGGAAACTATTAATATTTAATTTCTAAACGAAACACTTCGATATTGAGTGATGTAAAATGTTAGGCCTTTGATTACTTCAAAATATTCTTCGTATTTTTTTTTTTTTTTGTGTTTTTTTTTTCGAATTTTTNGAAAAAAAAAAAACAAGAAAACATTAAAGAAACTCCTATGATGTACTAATAAACTACAATTAAGATGAAATTATATAATAATAAAATTCGTTTTGCAGATCAATTTAGCTAAGAATTAATTAAGGAAACTATTAATATTTAATTTCTAAACGAAACACTTCGATATTGAGTGATGTAAAATGTTAGGCCTTTGATTACTTCAAAATATTCTTCGTATTTTTTTTTTTTTNTTTTTTTTTTTTTTTTGTGTTTTCTTTTTCGAATTTTCTTTGCAACGTTTCATTACTTG
Source organism: Coboldia fuscipes (assembly GCA_001014335.1). Taxonomy (NCBI): domain Eukaryota; kingdom Metazoa; phylum Arthropoda; class Insecta; order Diptera; family Scatopsidae; genus Coboldia; species Coboldia fuscipes. The sequence continues at coordinate 430,244 of JXOR01000141.1, read as the reverse complement.
TACTCAAAATACGTATTGTTTTTAAACTCTTAATGTTTTGTCAACACAAAAAGAGACTTTTCATTATAAATTTTCTAACAAAGGTAAAATTGTAATTAAACGATTAATCTTTCAGTTTATCTAAATCATAATAACTTATACACTAAATTGCTTTTCTCCCATTATTTCACAACGCATTCAATTAATCAGTATCAAACTTATTCAATTAATTAACAATTATTAATTCATTGTATTCTTGTTATGTTATTAACAATTATCTAATGAGATTACGTAAACTACAGTATGGTTTTACTTTGATTTTAAATTTTTGTCTATCTCTGGTTGATTCATTTAATTGACAAATTTACTGTATTTAACAAAATGAGATTACTTTCAGTTTCTAATTGCAATTTCAATTATTTTCTTCTTCTTCTTCTTACTCGTTTGTAACTTAATTAACTATAGTCATAACCTTAACTTTTTTCCTTTTCTTTGTTTTTCTTTCAAAGAAACTTAACGATTAAAAAAAGGAATTATTATTATGAAAAATATCAAATGAAGACACATGTAATAAGTACAATTTCCAGTATTTTTTAGCATAATTCAATTATGTATAACGTTACATAAAAATTATTTGTATTTTATAATAGGTTTTATCTATTTTCTTAAGAATCATTTGTTTTTCTGATCAAATTTTTAAGTAAATTATTTAAACTTTTCTTAAACCATTGATCAAATTTTGGTAGTGATCGTATGAAATTAATTAACAAAATAAATTCATTTGGTATGTAAATGAATTGTATTGTGTTATAGAAATTTTTTAAGAGATTCATATTGTCATTTTTCTCTATCATACAATGTAAACTTCAAAGTATGGTTTTGCAACTGAGGCTGGTTGATGATGAATCTTTTCAGCGGTTGGAGTTGCAGCTGATAATGTGGGTGGAAAAGCAGCTGTCGTTGGTGGATAAAACTGTTGTGGTACAACAGTTGGTGTTGTTGGACCTCCGTTTACCTAAAATCAAAGAAGAAAGCAATTAAATTCATCCACCGAAGAAAAGGAATGAAATTTAATTACAAACCATTGAAGTTGGCGGATGATGAGGATGATGTGTTGCCATTGTAGGACCACCTGGTGGTCCCATGTGCGCTGGATGATGCGGTGGACCATAGTACGTAGTCGGTGACACAGGTGGACTGGGATATGCCCAGTAGAAAATCGGTTGAGGATAAAATGCGTGATGACCTCGTGGCGGTGCTGGTAATACAGCTGGACCAGCCAGTGCATAACCACTAAACGGTGGGCCCATTAATGTACCACCTAAATATTTAAATAAAACAATTAGTAAAGATCTTTTCGATTTAGAAAACATTTTAAATTAGAAAGAAATTCATATAAAAACTAAGAAAGTCAAAAATTGGTTACATCAAGAGTTAATCATTCCATGATTATAAATTATATAAAAATAAAAATCTTAAATCTAATCTCATTAGCTTATGGAAGATCTAATAAATTCAACTAAGCCTTAATTAACAAAATAAAACATTAAATAAAAACTTAAAATTCTCATCATTCTATTGAATATTAAACTTCCTAAGATCATTAAATCTTTAATCATTGGCAATTAAAAAACAATTTTCTTTTAATTAAACGCAAAAATAAAATAAAATAAATTACAATTCTAATCGAAAAGAAAAAAATATGAAAAGAACATGGATTTTAAAAAGGAAGTAAACTGGAAATTAAAGGAAAAAATTAGGAATTCAATTGGACATTTTGAATGTTAAATGAAATAAATTAAAAAAAAAAAAACAATAACTTTTCCAGGCAATGAATCCACGTAAAATAACAAATACAAAAAGCCAAATAATTTAAAAAAAATAATTAACTAACTAAACTCTAATGATGATTATCATTAAAACCGAAATTGTTTAGTGATTGGTGATAGGAAGGGATTAAACATATAAAAAGAATATGTAAATTTCGTTTTGTAATGAAATGAATATGCATTAAATGCCTAATTAGCCAAATAACAATTAGTTGATTATTAATGTGCTCTAACAAAATTCCACAGAGTACATCTATCAGTATACCCATAACAAGTCATCTCACTGTTCTACACTTCACTAAAATTTTTTTTTGTCTCATTTACCAAAGAAAATTGACATTTCTCATTGAGCATTTAGTTATTAACTAAAATTGTGCAGAAAGGATAAGAAGGACTCTTACATATAATTAATTTTTTATATATTTTGATTCAATTTAACTATTTACCCTAAATTCCATTTAGCTTATGAATTAGAAAATAAGAAGTGCTAAGACAAATACACAAATTATAGGAAAGATTTTATATTAATCGTTACACAAATATTAAGATTTAAAAATAAATACATTAAATAAAATAAAATGTAGACAAAACACTCACCATTTATGCGATTTCTATTTATAAGAATTTGATTTTTGAATATTTTTAAGTCTTTGGATTTTAATTGAATTTATTTTTTGTTACATCACGCGTCCCAAACACCATATAAAATGCATAATTAAAAAAAAAAAATGGTACTTTGAATTATTTATTCATCATCATTACATTTGATTTTGTAGAGATTTTTATGGTTTTATAATCCAAGAGTCTAAAAACAAATTCAACCCATCACACACAAATTTTAATTCACCGGAATTTTCATAAAATTGGTAAATTGGTAAATATAAGGTGTGCAAGTTACCAAGTATTGACACCTTATTCCACCATTTATTTATTTTATGAAGCGAAAAAAAAAAATGTTTTATAAAATTCGACAATTAAATAGATAAATACCCAAACTAGTGCATTTGAAATTCCATAATCATGTAAGTACCCAAAATTTACTTGGCCCCCATACAGTGAATGCGATTACATAACAAATATTCAATTAAACTGAATGATAATCAAATCACCTGCACTTAAGTTTATTAGGAATAGGAGATAACAGAGATTATTGTAATTCACGTATTTGACATGTTTTCTTATTCTTATCAAAAGAAATCATTTTTTAAATTAATTAGAGAAGAGACGTCAAGTGTTTCCATTTAGTCTACTAGATGAACTGATTAAGGATGAATTTTCAAATAAAATAAAAAATTTTCCCCCTAAACTGAAGTAATGAATATCTCACCATAAGTTGCTTGTTTGTTTGGTTTTAGTGAAGAAAAATTGTTTTGTAATATTACACACCAATTGATTAATAGCAGGGTAACACCTTATTTAATATTCTATCTAAAGAATTATTTGTTTTTTGTTTCTTTTGCTTTACCACACATTCAGCTGTTCTTTAATTGCCATTTTTTTGTTTTATTTATTTAAATTATTTGTACTCATAACCAGTATGCAATTTACATCTACCAAATAATAATTTTTTATTGTTGAAAGATTACCATGTTTTAATGTTTTTTAAAATTAATTTGTTCTTTTTGCTAAAATAAAATAAAAATAATAAAAAAAAACACATATAAAAGATAAATAGGTTGCACTTAAAGATTTCCCCAATTATTGTTTATCACATGACATTTTGTACAAGTGAAATAAAGTACACCGAATAAAATGCTATAAGTGAATAGGCGAAACATATTGCAAAATAGGCCAACCCGCAATCCTTTTATTTCAAATTACATTCTCATACCCAATATATCGGCATCAAATATGGCGATTTAGTTAAAAGAATAATAAACTTACAACTTCAAGTATTAATAACACAAATACAGTAAAGAACTACAAACACTAAAAAAATAAAATTAATATCCCCAAAATAAATCCGTTTTTCTTACACAAAATTTTTTTTCGGATTAACAATTTTTCACCACCAAAATGTGTAAGAAGTCACAGAATCGTTTTTTTTAATTTCTTAATTTTTGTTTTTAATAAATCAGTAGAGTATATTTTGATGAATTGCCCAAATAAAATCTATAAAATGTAAGCGAATTATTAAAACACGCACCATCATTCATTCATTTTAAATAAATGCTTTTTAAACGCAGTACCTAATTAGGCTATAAAAAAAATATAAATAATTAATTAAATAGAAACGTCACAATTATGAATAATAAAAGAGATAGAACTGTTTTGATATTTTTCCCATTTTTCACCAGGACCAAGAGATTACACATTGAATTATAATAAAGGCAAAAGATTAATTGTTGTCATATGTTGGACGGAAGTTTTCTTTGATATCACAAGACAATTTGATTAGAATTGATTTCTACATACAAAAAAATAAAATCGTTTAAAGAGGTGAATTTGTTGTATAATGTTGAAGGGAAAATTAAATTTTGTTTTGACAAGTCAATAGAACTGAATTATTGTCCAATTGACTTTAAAGATAAAAACCAATTACAAAGAGATCCATTTAACCTACCTAAATAACCTTAATTACTAAATAACACCATTAAAAACTTATTAATTCTAGATTAATTGATCAGGTGTATCTATAAATCGATTGATATAATTCTTTTTCAATTCTTTTTTATCAGGTTTGATTTTTGCATTAATATATTTTTGTTTTTATTTAAATTAGTGATTAAATCCAACTCCAAAACATATAAATAAAAAACGTTGTAATCTGAACAAACAAATAAACTATTTTAAAATGAATAACTACCAACTAAATGATACCAAAGATGTTTGCATTTTTGTTGTTTCTTTTATATATTAAAAGTAAAATTGGTATTTTATATAAGAACATTTTAACAGATTAACAAGTAAAACAAAGCATAGCACTTTTAATTCAATTAATAAATTGAATTCCATTTAAATTGAGAACACAATTGGTGATATTACCAAAGGCCACAATATTGTTATAGTGTTCCAATTAAATTCAATTCAAATTATTATTGAAAAGTATTACACTTCTTCAATGTAATCCATGTGTGGTGTATTATTTCATTTATAAATAAAAATTATTTTAAAGTTTAAACGGAAACATTATCAATTCATTGATATTTCATTATTCAATTTAAGAAAAAATAAAAAACGGACATTGAACAATTTTTTTTAAAATAGAAAACATGAATTATTACAAATAAAGACGATTCCATATTGAATATAATTAAAGACCAATTACAATATTACTATTAGTAAACTAATAATAAAAAAAAATAATAATATAAAAATGACGGCAAAATTATGTGCAAAGATGAAGTGTAGCGAATTTTAAACAGTTAAAATACGCTACACACATAATTAATGACAAATTTTCAATGATAATTTACATTAAATCATCAAATAATCAATTGATTGTGACTTAAATCATTTAATCAATGTTATTATCTTATTTACTAACTCAAATAGTATCAAAACTCTTTATGAAAAACGAGAGAAACAAATGTCCAAAATTAACATTCTAATATTGCCAACATCCTTACACACTAACCGTATAATGAAACTGTTGTAAAATCCGCGTTATTCATCTTTAATTTTAATTCTTCGTTTAAACAATTAAAATTAACACTAAAAAATAAACGAAAAATTACCGCAACGAAATAAATTCAATTATCAGTGTTAATTTTTCTTCCATTATTTACAGATAAATTTCAATGTTATGTAAATAAATTTTATACTTAAAGTGATTTCATTAATAAACGTATTGAATAATAATAATAAAAAACAAATAATTAAGAATCAAAGTCATTTAAACAAAATTAGTAAAACAAATCTTTTTTTTTTTTAATTCATTAACAACTAAATTGCACTGTCCGTGTTTAAATGTATTCATTTCATTTTCATTAAATTTCATTTAAATTATAATTTCAACAATAGCATAGGTGAAACTATGGTTTGATTGTGTTCTTATGACCAAAATATTCATCTTAGAATGAGAATATCATCGATGAATCCAAAAGAATTGTTCAAATAAACTTTTTAGCTTTTTTTTATTTCTCTTTCTCAATGTGAATCCTAATGTCATTGCGTTTTAGTTATTTTATTTTTTATGTATCGTGATGACGTAGTAATACCATAACAATAACGTAAGCTCAAGTTCAAGCTCATTTAAGTGCGTTTAAACACTTGTAACCAACAATTACAGACAAAAATTAATTGTGTTTTCTGTATGAATATTAATAATTTATCAATATAACCGTGTTTATGAAGTATGTGCCATTGAGAACCAATGTAAATAAGAGTCTCATCCTCTTTTCATAATAACTTTAAAGCAAATTCCATTTAATTATTATAGTTTTTCACTAAATCTTCTCTCTCTCTTCACATTATGATTTATGATTGACGCAGTTATAATTCATTAAAACATACACAATTGTTCAATTGTGGCTATGACGATTTTTTAAATATTTTTTTTAGTTCATTTAATCCATAGGTAGTTGTGATACAAAATAAACGAATTGCGGTTTTATGATCATAATTCATTAACTAATTACTTAACTGTTTATGAAATGAAATCAAAACGATATAAAAAAAATATTAGCAAAATTCTTTTCATTGTTTACAAAGAATTTTAAATACAAATGCACAAACTCTAGAAATGAATAGAAAACACTCAAATAATTCAATGATTAAGAACAATATTCAAGAAAAACAAAAACAGATCTAAGAGTTTGTTAAGAAATTTGAATTTACTGGTTCATAATCTCCACGTGAATATTAAGTATTTTCAAATAAAACAAGTTATCTTATTCAACTCTTAATATCTGTATAAGACCATAAGATGAATTTTCGTCTATTTTAGTTTTGATCATAAACCATCGATTATGCAAATTGATCATTTTATCATAAATTCAGTGTTTATCTTGATTAATTTGTTCTTTGTACCAAATACAAATACTATGAGGTCTCTGCTTGTAATAAATAATCCGCAATATTTGGTTATTAATTAGTCTCAATATGCCACTTATTGTATAAAGTATTAACCAATAATAAGTTAGTATTTAACAGACCATATGGAATGTGCTAAAATTCATATGAATAATAGGATGAGTCTCAATATTTAACAGCACCAGAAACAAAAAAAAGAAATTAAAACTAAAAAAATTATATGAATTCACTGATGAAACCATCATACCCAAATTACACATAAAAAATCAACCATGAAATTTAAATGATTTATTTGTATTTTGTTTTCTTTACCAAAAAGTCATAATTTCTTTGCTCATTTAAAAGAAAAGAAATTAAGAATGTATAATAATGTTAATTCACCATTTTAATAATCTAATTATGTTAACTATAAATGACTCTAGATAAAAGCCTCAATGATATTTAGACCATTATATTGTTCACAAGTTGTTTGTATTCAAATTTGTAGTTGCATTTTGTTGAAAATAGAAGGGGGGACAGGAATTAAAAAAAAATAATAATAATAATTAAATGACTAAACTTAGTTAAATTAAATAAATTAAATTAATTGATATTACTTATTACAAAAAAAAAAAAAAAAAAAAATCTAATAAACAACTAAACACTAAAAGCTCTCTCTTTCTCTCATTTCTCATTGAATAAAGTTCATCTTAAATCAATCAATTTAAGAATTACTTTATCCACCCAAATAAATGCTAACGACACAATCTTAATTAATCAATTGATTACTTTTGTATTATTTCAAATTATATAAATGTGCCCATACAACTGTGACATAAATATTTCTTTAATTTTCCGCTAATATTTCATTTCTATTTCATCTTGCCATGTATAAACAACAACAACAACAAAATTAATGAATGAAAATATAAAATAAAACAAAATTAATATTTATGTTTGATATAAATAATAATAAAACTATAGAGAGTAAATAAGACACATATAAATAATATTTAAGATAGCGCACCCAACTACCAACATATACAAAATTTTCAAGTTCTTATTTGGTCATTTGATTTCGTTTTATATCCAAAATTCAAATCAAATCACTATTTCATATATTAAAGTGTTGTGGAAGGAAATCAGAGAGTAATGATGCGTTATTAATTATTTCTTTTCATCATTAAATTCCATAGAAAATATAATTAACACATGATTACAACAAAAAAAAAAAAAATTATTTCATTATCAATCGATTAATTAATTAGAATGAATTTAATTATTTAATATTTATATTATGTATGTGTCCAATATTAAATCCAACTACTAATAACTAAATTAATAAAAACTGTTATTCTCATATTCTTTTGATCCTTTCACTTAATCCAAATTAATTAAATTTGAGAAAATAATTATAATCCAAAAAGTATTAAAAAACTTTATAAAAAATAAAATAAAAAGGAAAAATAATATTCAACTTGATACTTTGCAATCATCCACAAACATCAAATTATTTATTCAAATTATCAATAATATTCGATAGTTTCTTATTTAAAATCATTGCACAATTGAAATTATCATAAATTTACAATCGAATTCATAGCACAACCAATGTTCAAGTGGTAGTTTTAATGTCCAACAATTTTCATTGCCTAGAAAAACATTCAATTAAGCACAATTTATTATTCCACCTAATAACAAATTAATTGAAAATCCATCGTTTCATTCTAATAATAATAAAGTTGTCTTAGCGTAAATCATTAAACTTCATCTTAAATTATTTTAAATTGAAATTATTCAAGAACATAATTAAACTCTAAACTTTGTTCATCCACTAAAAAATATTCTTCACACTATAAATGCAATCACACATCATAAGGAATGTATCGTTTTAGATATGATTTTATGTATGAAATATAAAAAAAAAAAAACAATAATTATTCAATATTAAGTGAAGAATTATTACTTCATTGGGTAATAATATTATTAAGAAATAAACGTTAAGAAAAATAAAAATTATTGATTAATATCCTATTTAACTATAAAATACGAAGTAAAAAAAAATAAAATTGAAAGAATTACGCGCTCATATTCGTTGTATTCCATTCATTTCAATTAAATATTCAAATGCATCATCTCTAATTAAATATGTAAATTAAAGTGCCTAAATATCAGTCACTATTGAAGATAAGGACGTCATTAATTGCTCAAAGATAATTTTTCATTCCTCAAACGCTGAATTAATTGGAATGGTTTCAATCATTTCATAGTTTTTTCATCAAAATCTTGACATAAAAACTATTTTACTTCAACTTATCTCTTAGATGAAAAGAAAAAAACTAAAAAAATTAACAAATCCTTAACGAGCTAAGAGCCATAATAGCCAACAACTTTAAACGCTTAAATTAAGAAGTTTGTTACATCATATATCTCAAATAAATGGAATGTTAATTAAGCACAGTAATAGAATATTTTGTTATTCTTTTAAAGGAATTATCATTAAAGTCTTAATTGTCTCAAAGGTACTCAATGAAATTATAACATTTAATTAATTGTCATTTAATTAGTGGGAATATAAGAACAACATCATTATTACATTCTCTTAAAGTACATCAAAGTATGAGAGAATTAACAGAAATTCATAGTGACTGAGAGCAAAACCGTTTATTTAAATTGGTGGAAAATACGGCGTATAAAGACTTGCTGGCGGTCGAACAAAGTGTCTCTTTGAGCTGTCAACTAACGCAGTCTGTTCAGCTTGGAATGCCGTATCAAAGGTACGCTTGAAACTGGTGGTCGGAATACCGGACATTGTTTGTGCCATTGGCATTGTAGTGGCCATGGATACCATCGTTGGCATCTGTGGAATTCCACCACCAGCCGCGGCAGCAGCAGCAGCGGCCGCCGCTGCCATTGCTGGATTATGCTGGGCATACGGATTCGGATAATTTTGTGGATGCCCAAATGAACTGGGCAATAATCCCATGGGATACATAGGAAAATGTGGACGCTGCATAAATAAATATTGATGCTGAGCAGCCGCTGCAGCTGCAGCAGCATGTGCTTGTACTTGAGCTGCTGCAGCATTTGAAATTGATTGCGATTGATAACCACTTTGATTCTGTTGTGGTACCATTGAATAATTGGACATTAATAATTGATGCTGATTATTTTGGGCTGCTGAATTTGTAGCAGCCGCAACAGCCGATTGTCGTGCTAATAAATTTTGTTGTGCTATAAATTGTGCTTGATTTGCCAAATAAGAGGCATTTGGCGGTGGCAATGGTAACGGTAACGTCGATTGAATTTGATTTGATGGTGATAATTGCAATGCACCAGCTGATAATGTTTGAGCTTGACTAATTGAATGTCGTGGTTGATTTAACATACCAGGTGATAATAATGGTTGTTTTGATGGATCACCAGCTTGTATGCCACCATTTAGCACCAAATTCATATCATCACCGGAACACTGGAATACTTCAATATATCGCATCTTCTTACCAATTACCATAAATTTGGCATGCTTTAATTGAGCAGAGGCGCGTGCCGCCTCTTCTGAATCCATTTGTATAAAGGCTTCACCACTTGGGTGACCCTAAATACATTAAACGTTTCCAAAAAAAAAAAAGAAAAAAAAAACGATATGAGAATAAACATACACCCCAACATAATTGAGGTTTCGATTTATTCGCATATACAAGAAAAAAAAAGAACCACTTTTAGCCACATGCCCAAATATACTGAAGTTATAAAGTAAAGCCCAACAGAATAATGTTAATTAATAATGGGGTAACATACCTGAGCATTGTAAACCATATGAACACCTTGGTATATAATGTGATTAGCGAAGTCTTCAAGAAATTGTAGAATATGTTCAACACGTGCATCAAATGGTAAACCACGTAAACGTATGCAATTTTTTGATGTACCACTTGTAATGATATGCTATAACATTATGAAACGATAAAATAAAAACCATTTGAAATTAACTAAATGATTATGACTTGGGATTGGTTAGGTGATGATTAACATACCTGTGGTAAAAGTGGTACCGGTGGTAATTGAGCAATTAATGGTGGCTGTGGTGTTTCATATGATTTTGGATCAATTGAACGATTAAGTACCTAAAAATACCAAAAGAAAATCTCATTAGTTTTAAATTCAATCAAATAGAAAATTGAATAATTTACAGGAAAAACAGAAAAGAGGCATCACTTAATAACAACATTAATTGAATTCCATTTCTTTTGCTTACCCATTTAGCTATCAATTATTGAAAGCATATGTTTTTAAGGTGTTAAATAGAAGAGATATAATTATTGACAATGGATATTAAAGATTATGAAAAGAATGACACTCAACGTACACCGTTTAAGTGTCTTACAGTTTTAACGTAAAATCAGAGAAAAAAAAAACAGAAACACATCAATTCAATAAAGGTATATTGCAAATTAATTAATGTTTTTCGTTTACCTGTTGTACTTCAGCTGTTGTTGAACGGAATAATTCAATATAACGTTGGCCAATTAATTCACGATGTCTTGAGAGCGCTTTTGGCGCATCTGATTCATTTTCAAATAGTACAAATGCATCACCGGATGGACGACCATCAGGTTTTTTAACAAACAATATACCATCATTACCATCCAACACTTGACATGGATCATTGCCATTGGCGAAAAACTCCAACTAAAATAAAAAACAAGAAAATCCATATATGAAATTTTTTCTGTAATTAAACAGAAAACTTTAACATTCAAATCATATTGACTGGTTAAGTAATCACAATGATTAATAAGTCAAGTGGCTTATTTATAGCCTATACGGTACATGATAACTGAAATATAATATAAACTAGATTATCTTACCACTTGTTTAGCTGTGCAATCATAAGGTAATCCTCTCATACGGATTATCACTTGAGCACCCTTTGATAAAAATGCTTGAGCTTCATTTGATGCGCCACCGGCTACATTTAAAAAATCTTCACCGGTTGCACGATACACCTCAATATATCGATTACCGATATGATGTTTATGCCGTCTTAATGCCATATCTCTATGCTCTTGGGATACAAAACGTACAAGTGCTTCACCGTTTCGTCTGCCTTGTGGTGATAAACATAGAGCAACACCACCTCTGTAAATATCACAATTTAAATTAGTAACACAAGTCACAATTTTAATTCACATTCAGAAATTAAGTTCAAGGAAATATTCTCTCTGATAATCCATATGAAAGGCTGTCATAAAAAAAATTATATCATTATGTAACATTTCCGTTAGTTTTCTATCTCTTTCACTATCGAATTCATTTTTATACACAAAAAATTTATAATTTTTGAATCACTTGAGAGAGTACAGCACACAAAAAAAAATTATTAAATGCCATAAAACTTTGTACACCACACACATTTTAATTACTTTATTCCAACAGGAAAATATTAAAAAAAAAAAGATGGAAAAAAGAGTGCCACGAATAAAAACGATAAGATTCGACCTTTATATCACAAACTCTTGGCTAAAGAGATCATAAATCAAAAAATTTATAAATAATTCTTCACTTTCCAATCAATTTTTGATTGGTTTGTTTGCCTTTCATGTCAATTTGCACATATACTTACTTTACAACATTTAGTCCCCGAAAGAATCTAGCAATATCCTGATCACTGCTCTGCCAGGGTAAACCACGTGCACGCACTATACAGGAACCATCGATTTCTTCATCAATTGAACTAAAATTGAACACAAAACCAAAACACCTTTTAATTAGATCTCAGGTTATACTTTCTTATCACACTAATTTCATAAGTCGAGAAACAAACAAAAAATTAATTTTTAACAAATTAAATTCCCAGTTTTACATTATCGTACAGATTCATTTAAAAACATAACCAAAACTGATCATTACACATCGAAAAAAAATAATATACTGAACTCTGAATAAAGATCATCTAAACAAAATAAAAATTTTATTTTCAATCAGTACAATTCCCAATCAACACACAGTAACTGAATAATCCCCCAATACAACTTATTAAAATCGTACAAAAACAAAGTTAAATACAGTTAAAATCACTCAATTCTGATACCAGAAAAACAAAAAAAAAAACATTCAAGAGAATTGTTATTAGTTTAATCTTATTCAAATTGATATGGTATGGAGCTTGATAATGTAGGTAACTAATCTTAATAATATTTCTGTTGTATTTTTTAACTCTTGGACTATACAGACAATTTTTGAGAGCCCTCTCTTACTGGAAATGTAAACTCAATTCGGATACAACACACTAAATATTTGTAATCACAACAATTAATCTTTGGGTGCCTCATGGTACGTTTTAAATTATTTTTGCACTTAAAAACATTTCCGAATTAATAGTAGCACAACTAAAGTAAAATTGAAATTTTCGTTCAACTAAAACCAATTCAACTGATTTAATGATAAAAATTGTAATTGAACATTTACACAATTTTTTTTTGTATGGAATTTGTGTGATAACTGGCTCTCTTCTGATGGTGTGCAATTTTATCACAAGTTACGATTAACCAGAATAACACTTGAAATACAAGGTAAAATCAATACACTTTACATTATTGAAAATATTTATATCAAAGATTAACTACGTTGCCTGTTACTTTCTCAAATGGACCACGTTTAATGAGAAACTTATGGCATCTAATTATTAATAATCCGATATAAGCAAATACAATATACCAAAATGCAATTGATACTACACAATTACTTATTATATTCAAAATTCCTGTGTACATCTTTCACAGGAAATTCACAATGTTCGTCATAGAATTAGAAACAAAAAATATTTAATTCATGATCGCGACCTTTAACGATTTTACAAAGAAAATAAATAAAAATTGTTAAGATAAAAAAAAACTTTACGAATAGTTTCCTTCATGGTTAAATTTAAAATTAACCATTTACTAATCGTTTACATAACAATTGATATATAAATCGTTAATTTCCATCATTTATCTACTTGAATTTTAACTTTTAACTAATATTTATAAACAAATAAAATAATTTATTTAATCAACGTGAAATATAAAAATCGAAATTAATTTCCTAACTAATTAATAATCATTACCTGTGATAATATGAAAACAATTTTTAATTAATAACACCGGTGTGAATCAGAGAACGTTAATCATTTAGTTAAATTAATGAATTTTATTGATTAAAACACATAACTATAGAAGAAATTAAAAACCCCAACATTCAGTAGGTCATCACTATTTACATTAAAAGTGTTCAATTGATTATAATTAGGTACATAGCAGATTACTCTTTATCATTCAAATGTGTTGTATTTCTATATCTTGTTTTCAATCAATTGAATCAACGTACACCATTATCACACAATCAAAGTAAAGTCATATCAAGTAATTCATTCGGTTTTATCAACAATACAGGTACATGTACACAGGTAAAGCATATGCAATTTTACTTCAATTTATTTGCAATCAAATACTTATACGTTTTTATGGAATTGTTTTCTCTGGTTTTCTTTTCTTTTATATTGTAATATTCATAAATATGATTGTAAAAAAGCACATCAAACAGATTAAAATATAAAATAATATTACGACTGTATCTTTCACAATATGATGTAAAATTTGCACATAATTTTTTATTTTTACCGATTATATGACTTAATATTGTTCATTGCTGATATTGTATTGTTTTTATACATTTAATTTCTCTGTATTTTAAATGTTTTATTTTAAATAAAAACCTTATTTGTTTTACTTCTATATAAAATTACACAACTGCCGTTTCACTTTGGTATATGATGATTTGCATGTAGAAAAAATTAAATATAAAACTTCAAACAGAATCAACAATATTTCAGATATTAAGAAGAATCACTCTAATTTCAATAAAGATAACTGAATAAAAGATCTTTGGTTTCGTTTTTGTTATTTACTAAACACAAATTAACTGTTTAAAAGTCACTGCAATTTCTATTATCAGGTACTAACTCTCTATACTAATCAAAAATTGCATACAGCACAAGTAACACAGAACGTCTTATGCTGTTGAACTTACCAAACGAAAAGAAACCGTTTTGGGGTTGTTCAATCCAACGACTGTATCAATAATCGATTGTTTCGGATTAAAAATTGTTCCAATTGCAAATGTAACAAATTTATTTTGTATTGGTTATTTATCAACGGTTATTAGAATATTATACTATTCAATACCAGAAGCAGTAAACGAATACTAATAAAATTAAATAATTTCTTTGTATATTCGTCTCGGATCGATATACATAAAACATCTTAAAACCGATTCTTGTAATCAGCGAATGTTAATATTAATAAAACACTCCCGCTGATAAGAAATTTAAATGGTATTGATAAGACACTCGCGCATTCAGAATAACATCGGATCATACTCATATCAGTCTTCATAATATTCAAATTGATTAAGTCAGATATGAAACTTCAAGTGTTATGATAATTCAATCAATTCTAATGATAGTGATACCGAACCCAAACCATTGATACTTTTGACCATCATCATATTCTACATCGAACTATATCATATCAAAGTCTGTAATTTTAGAATTTTACACATCATCATTCATTTGCTATTTGATCTATAGACTAATCCCATGAATTATATTCAATTTTGAAATGATAAGAATTTCAAAAAGAAAAAAAACCTCGACAACTTCTTATGAATTATCAGAAAACAGTCATTTATTTAATATCAACACTTGTTGATTACATAAAATATTATAAATAATATTCATTGTATTAATCATATTCGACAGAATCATTTACATTCACAATATTTTATATTCGATTATGGTACGCGTTCGGTATATGCAATTTTACACTACACAAATGTAATAACGTAAACCAGTGGAAACTCATCAGAGAAATACGACAAGTCCGATAATAACATAATTAAATAAGTTAAACTTTGTAACATTTATTGATAAAAATTCAAGAAATCATACCGACAAAATTCAATTGAATAATCGATATTTTTAGGTTATAACAAAATTGTTAATACCGGGGGAAACTCTATACTCGCGGTATCAGTGAATGATTAAATTGTAATGTGGACTACGATCATAACCGTTGAATTTCATCATTGTCTAATGATTATTACAATGCTAAAAACCATAAAAATCTCTAATGGTAATGAACGGTGGGAAATCAATGTTCAACAATATTTTACAACATCCAGTGATTAAGGTATGAATAATTTGGTATTCCATCTATTAAATTAGTTATATTGTTCATGTCCATTGGTAAATTAAAAGAAATAATAATCGAATAGGTTAATACCGTTTACTGTTAAACTACCGATGGTAACCATCATTATAAGTCTAATGGACAGGAAAGTTAACATTTTTAACCTCTTTCATATGTGGTCAGTGGTTACACATCATCTAACAATGAATTAAAATTTAATTCATTATTTATTACATATAAAACATAAAAACTTATCAAAGAAACAACAAACCGACAGCATAATCCGCTAATAACCATTTCTTCATTTAATTTGATTGATTTTAATGGATGAGAAAAATATTAAAAAAATAAAAAAACAAATTTCTTTAAATTAAACACGTTGGAAATTATAGTCAAGTGTACTTATGAGTTTTCATAATTTCTTAAGTCCTTTCGAGGTTTGTTATCACACAGCAATAAATCATCGATATCGAATCAATATTAAACGCTATGAGCCACCTTATATCAATATACAATTACTCTTGCGCCTACATTCGATTATGAAAATTCGAGGGCACCATAATTATCATGAATGACTGTGCAACTAAAACCCGATAGCCAAATACACTCTCATAAACAACCGGCTGAATTTTATTTACCAAAATACTTGAAATTATTATGTCGCCTCCAATCGTCAGGTAAAAATTACCGAATTAACATCATCCACAGTTATATTTAAGTACAGTTCCGATACCAATAATAACTGGAATGGACTTGAAACAAATTTTTTTTAAATTTTTATCAATGGATCGTTGGTGTTATTGCTCAAGACACCGTATAAACACGTTAAAATTTTATTTTTATCAGTTGAAACAATAATGAAACAGTAATCATCGGTAATTCGTGGATCATTAAATATGAAACCGTGCAAATTGGTTTACGAAAATTTTTATTTTGTTTTCCACCTTTCCCCATCTATGGATCCTTAGGATTAACACCCACCTGTGTAGCATTGATTAAAACCACTTAAAATCGAGAATCATTAAATAATGAATACACAAATATCTGTGCTACTACACTCTACACGACTATTAACTGATTATCGTTGATAATAAATGCATAAAAGAATTACATTGTCAGTTTTATGAAAGAACGTAGCACAATTTTTCCACTATCGCAAAAACAAAAATATGTGAGCTACTAAAATTTTATTATAATCGTCGCTACACATAATATTTTAACTATTTTTTAATTGCTTTTTCCATAATTCAGAAATCAAACTGAATAATAATTAGGAAATATGGTTCATTTAGAGCAAAATACATGTCTAATTTAAATTGACTTTTGATTAAAATCACTGTGTAATCAAAATCATACGCAAATTTACATACAAATATGTTGAGACACAGCAGAAAAATAAAATATCAAATGAAAATTATTAAAAATATAAAAATGATCCACGATGGTTTTTAAAATCATCTATACGAATAATGAATTCTGCTGAATTGACTCCATTACCACTTAATTTGATCTCATGACATGCAATTTCGTTGATTTCATTATCTTGCAATTGAATCATTAGTGATTTAATATTGGTTGTGTGCTCAGGTCAAACCTTAATTTGTTCCAGGTATATCCACAAAAATAAAACATCATAAGCATCGTGTACATATCAAATATACTTAAAATCCATCAATTCACATAAATTACATACTTGAGCACATCATGTATTTTAATTATTAGACCTTAGCAATATACCCTTTTGCCATCAATACGTACAAACAATCTCAGTATGAATACATTAAATAAGTAGGTTAATGCAATACTTAAATCATAGTAATACAAAACTCACCATATTCCTGGTTCCAGTGAAAGACTTATGGATTCAGTTAACTCAAATTTATGACCTGAAAATTAAAAAGACAAAAGGAATTATTAAAATTTTATTTCAACTAAATAAAAGAAAAATGACAGACGAATATAATGTAAGACAATTCAATAAAAGAATAAAGTTGCACTCAATCAGACAATTGTTTTTCATTTCTTTTAAGTTTTTATGAATAATTTTTCTCTCTAACAGCATGACATTATTCCAATTTCAAATGTATAACATTAAAATTCATTTGAATAAGAACTTTTCTGCGCAACAATGTTGCACGTGTGAATAACTGCAACTTTGTATTATTCATCCAATGTTCAACATTGAAAAACATTGTTTTTGATGTGCTTATCACAGTTGATTTGATGTTAACCTCCATATCTTCATTACCATTCAATTGGTTTATCACAACCTTTTTGTTGATTGTCCCCTTTGGAGAAACAACGGCACAATATTTAAATACACCGTGTACTTTCGAGGGAATTCAATAAATTACAATCAGTGCGTAATGAAATTAAATGCCATCAATAAATTACAGGTATTTCTTCTTTCAGTTTCATATAGAATATAACAAATTCCAATCCATACGGAATTGAACGGTTTGCACAAAAAACCAGAATTACAGAAAAACATAATTTTGTTGATTTTCTTTTTAATATTTCATTTCCATAAATTATTAAAACCAATCAACCATCTTCTCTGCAGTCATCATTATTCAATGGGAACATGTAATCAGGTAATTGCTATGCATTTCATTATAAATAAGAAATACATATACGTTTGGTCATTAGATTTCTAGAGAAAGAGAAAGAGAACCGGTGTCCTCATACATGTCAGATGAATTATTATTCCGTTCTTTAATTATTCTGTCATTAGAATTACCTACTTTAACTCGCTCTAATTCCGTATTAATTCATCCAAATAGAAAAGAAATATGTAAAACGTAAAACAGGTTCAGACTATTCATTTTGAATTTTTTGTTTCCTCAATCTCAGTTAATTGGATATTCGTCGAAACAACAATTATCATAATTCTTTATCAACAATGTTTCAATATTTTAAACATTCCATTCATGCTCATCATTGGTTAGAATATGACAGCAATTAGTCTCTTGATTCTATACAATTCGCACTCCAAACAACGTGTAATACATTACATGGATGATATCACACTAAATACATGTGTATTTACTAAAATATTCTTAGGCATTCCTACAAATTTTCAATTAACATTCAATTGAATCAAGTGATTTAGCGCTATTATCCAATGTAAACAATATTTTATGTACATCTCATTAGCATCAATCCATCAATTGATTATGCAAAGAGGAAAACCGAAAAGATTACAAATAAATTATTTTAAAGTATCTCTTCACTCACCTGCATCCAATAATGTTAAAATAATTCTGATCATATCACGGGACTCATGTACATAGAGATTGAAGTCAACACCGCTGATGTGTGCAGGTACTTCCAATTCTAAAAATAAAAACAAAATCACATATTTAAATTAAAAGCCCATAAATCAATTTAGATTTAATTAATATCTTTCATGATAATTTAGATGCGAAATAAAAAACACAAAGTGAACAAAGTGTTTTCGCTACCGGTATAAGACAAACTCCAGAATACCAAAAGTAAAAACACAAAAATCCACAGTCCACCACTCAGCTGAGAAAAGAATCAAAGCTCATCGGTCAATGTTTACAGATCACTTATCCAATTCGTAATGCAAAAAACAACGACAAAAAACTTAATTCTGTATGATTATGTGCTGGTTTTTGTTGCCATTTTATTCTTCAATTCGTCCAAGGTCTACTGCTGAACCATAATAATCACCTGCTGGCACAATTTTCAAAAGGTAATGTGTATATCTTATGGCATGGATTTTATTATTTACCAACTCACTAAAAGATCAAGAAAACCAACAACTTTATGGTCACAAATAAAAATTTGCAATTAAACGCGCTCAAGATGATTTAGCACTCCAAATTAATATTAAAAGAATAACAAAAAAAAATTATTCAATTTAATTAAAATGAAGTTGCAGTAGTTGCCGTGTTGAACACTTTTAATTTTCTTATTATTGTTTGCCAGTAAATGTGAATGTAAAATATACTCGTCGATTCGACACACAACGGTAACGCGATTATGATAATGCCAATTTACACAATCAATGATGTTTAGTATGTGAACAACTGTTTAACAATACAAAAAGAAAAGCCACTTCTGATACCATACCAACTAGTTGTACTCGATCACCACTTGTTCTATTTTATTGCAATTATTTTTGTTTTGTTTTTACATAAACGAGTAGTTTTCTTTACCAATATCACTAGGACTCTGATGTAGTTTTTGTAGTTAATTATTTCAGTGTGTTACAATAAAACACGCTTCAATTCGAAACCGTTTCATATTCATAAATTATTTTTCTGCAAAATAAACAAAATATGAAATGAAATGTGACGAAATGAAGAAGAAATAAGCAAAAAAAAACAAAACAAATGAATCAAATTCAGAATGAAGTTAGTGGATTATGCTCGAAGATCCGAATGTATTGGAATATCGAAATTGGATTTATTAATTGGTGTGACAAATGAAGACTAGAGGTCCGGCAAGTAAAAGTTGATTCGTTTTTTTATTTTGTTACAATTAAAAACGTTTTATAGATTTGATTTTCAATAATTGATGTGTAAAAAATGGGAAAATCCATTGCATGAGTTGATTGTTATATAATCAACTTGACTTAATACCAGAATTTTTAACTCTCAATTATGAGGTGAACCGTAACAGGTGAGTATCGTTGTTACTGGTGTGTGCTTTACATTCTTCCATTTAGAGTTGCTTTTAATATAAATTACGCTCGAAACATTAATCCGTTTCAATAGTAATTAATTATTTGTGACCACCGCTTGAGATCTGAACAACTGATTTTGTGTTTTATATGTTTTCTTTCTCAAACTTTTACATTTGATACGGATATTTATTAGTCGTTTAACATTTTGACTTACCTTTTAACATATCTTCTATGCTTGGAGGTATTGTAGGTACTGGTGGCATATTTGGCAAATTTTTAACATCCTTAATTGGTATCAAAGCTCTCGATAAATCAGCTGACTTAAATCTAACAAACTCCTTTCTTAGATCATTGAAACGTGAATAATAAATTGGTAGATCGAATTCTTTGGCACAAGCTTCTGGATGGATACATTGACGCAGCGGCAATTGTCCATCGGTTACTAACCGAAATGTTGGACTATCTGGATCAATTGATAGAGAGCGTACATACTCATCAAACTGTAATTTATAGAAAAATGGAAACCATTCATTAATTGAGTCAAGTTAAATTATTCATATAAAAATATTTGGGTTTTTAACAGGTAAATTTAAGTAATAATAAACTATTTCACACATTTTATAATTTTCATAATATTATGATTCATCATCCTTAAATAGTATAATTTGTTGTAAAAGTATTCCAACAACAGTTATAATTCTTGGGCACCATAAATTCCTTATAATAAAACACTATAACCATCTCGGGCGATTAAACCTACATTAATATTCTCATTGTCCATCTGATAAATTAAAAACTTGTAATACACCTGTATTACTGTACACAGGTAATATTTCTCAACAATGATCAATAAAAATGAAATTTTCCTTCCACTGTTTTTGTATTTATTTTACCCCACAGATATGAATCCGATATTGATCATAATCGAATAAATTGTTACAATTTAATTCTCCGTAAACAATTCAAAGCATTAATTTAATATATGAGAGACTCAGTGTACAACATTTCTCAATACATTTTTAAACCGAAATTATGTTAAGCAATTGAATCAACAGTTTGTAATTATAATTCATTCATAAGTTAGTAACTTTTTTTCCTTTTCATTTCTTTGCAGTGTTTACATTATTCTGGGCTGTTTTATT
Source organism: Coboldia fuscipes (assembly GCA_001014335.1). Taxonomy (NCBI): domain Eukaryota; kingdom Metazoa; phylum Arthropoda; class Insecta; order Diptera; family Scatopsidae; genus Coboldia; species Coboldia fuscipes. Next base: position 408,457 of record JXOR01000141.1, on the reverse strand, counting down.
CAATTTTAATCGTTTTTTTTTTCTTTCCATTCAGATAATATGAAAGTCACTGTTCATTTCCAGATTAAATGGATATAAATCAAAAAAAAAAAAACTACATGTGCAGACTCAGATTAATCGTTAACACGCCTTCTCTATTTGAATGGACTAGCGGTCAGGTATTAGAGGAAACTTATAGTGATTAACTATTTATAGCTTCAACTTCTATAATTGGCAATAATCATTGTAGATTCCGAAAAAAAAATTAATATTTCCACAACAGATTCATTTGAAATATTATTTTGTAATTGAATAAATCTGGTGGATATAGACAATCGTTCATATTCATTGACTATGGACACGAGTGAAAATTTGAAAAACCATTTAATCGTAACAGAATAACAAGTGATTCTGTATATTTGTTAGTCAAAAGTGAAGCTTGAAAAGCATCTTAATATTTCAATTGTCTTAAGATGCTCTTGTTGAATTTTAAAAATAATTTATAACAATGATCGGTGTAAATTGTAACGTAGATTTGATAACAATAGAAATACCTTTTTTGAATTAAACGTATAAAAAATCTTGTTGAATTAAGCTCGTTTCTTAATCATTTTTTTTTTAAGTAAAAATAATATTATTTGGAATACACTAGCAATAGCATAAAATAAACAATACAATTACAATTCATTTGATATTACTGAAGATAATCAAATGATAAAAGAAACACGTAAAATCGAAGACCATTGAATATGAAAACGTTAATGAAAAACTAAACAACAAAAATTTTATGCTAGTCCATTATAAGCCTTTTATGCTACGTATAAAGAAGGCATATCAACATCAATGACGAAGTTTAGCATAATAACTTGTATCATCATTTGTTTGAGCGCACTCCTAATTTACATCATTTCATTTTTAATGTCGAAAAGTAATGAATAAATATGATTAATTTCAATTGATTGTTTTCTACTGACGCGCATATTAAATTTTAGTAACGCCAAACAATAAATTGGATAATAAAAGTCACTTAAAATTATTACGTGAATATGATTTCATTGATGTATAATAGACGTAATCGATTCATAATAATAATTTTTAATCATCCATCATCGGTTATTTTCATAGTCGTGTTTACCACCTGTTGAGGATTTCTTCATATCAAAATTTTATTAATTTGTATTATCCATTTGAATCAAATATAAAGTTCATCTTTATTTCTTTTTAGATGCGAAGAGATCTTTGACCACACGAGTTATTTGAACTTTTATTATTCGATTTATTATAAGATTCTATTCATAATTTGGTCATAATTTAACTTTAGACTCTTTAATTAGACGTATATAGTAATTCAGTCATTTTAAATTAAATTCTAACCGTTTAAATAAATAATTATTATCTGCAATAATATTTACAAATTACCATATAAATTAAATGATTACCATATTATCGTATGGTCTAATAAACTTTGACTGAAAACGGTTAAAATAAATGCGGTCATTTATTTTGTATATTTACTTAACCAAATGAGTATGTAAACTATTCACTTCTTATGTCCATACAATTAAATTACTTCCATAAAGAAAATCATTTAATATTAAAGTTATTTGATTACGGTCACTTCATCATGTATATTCATCGTAATAAATTTAATCGAGAATAAATTCTTATACGATCTTAAGCAAATATTCTTAAAACAAGTATCACCAACGGAGCTTTTCAAGTCTATGATATCCATGCAAATAGAAAAATTTAACAGATCACAAGTAATTAAGTAATTCAAAGAAACAGCAACGTGGGTGGATATTTAAATTATCGTTAATTTCAGTTTAACCCCGAAATAGTCATCACTATTAAAATCATTAAAATGCATTCACATTAAAAATAAAATGCGTGTAATGTAATTTAATTGATTTTTTTTTTCAACACCTGACATGTTAATAATTTCACTGAAATTGGCAATTGTGCAAAATACAAAATAGGTGAGATAATTGCCATATGCTAATGATGTGTTGGCATTTTCACCTGACATTAAAATAAATTTTCAACTTAGTAAAAAGGTCATTTGATATAATGTAACAGAGAGTTTTATAATCAAAATACAATTAAATTTCAATAAAACGATTGACATTAACTGTGATGTCATTATTGTCTATAAAGAGTACAGGCAGCAGGTGTTAGTTTTACAAACAATGTGAATTAGATCAATTGATTTTTAATGATACACAATACAATTCCCCTATAAATTACAAATAATCGGTAGTATTAAGTTGAATATTTAATAAACGATTTAAATAAACAATGTAATCATGTTCAATTTAAATCCTTTTAATATTTCATTTGGTTAAATAAATTCAACGGACCAAATAATCGAATCTTGTAAGTGAAGTGGAATTAATAATTCTTATCCTTCCATCAATTATAACAAGAGCAAGATATAACAATTAGTCTCATTTGTAACTAAATCAATAGTATGGAATAAACTAATGAAACATTCACTGCACTCAATTATTTAATTAAATCTTAATACAGCATTTATTAAGACATTAAATGAAACTAAAAGTGATTTAAATATTTAAACTTTATAAATCACAATGTAAGGAAAATCTAGGTCAGTTAGCACCAGAGTTTAATAAAAACAAAATAAAACTTATGAACTCACCTCTGACAGATTTATTCACATCACATATTTAAACAAAGTGGTGTATACTAATAAATCCTCAGGTGAGCTTTAAAGTTTTTATAACAAAACAACAAAAAACGTGTTACATTAAAATGCATTATAGTACCACCCAATAATATTATCCTTAACTTAATCAATTGTTTAAGATAATTTATTTCTATAAACACATTACATCCAATAATATTAAATTCACAGTTGAATTGTTAAGCATTAATTAATTTATTCTCAGTTTGAATACTCTGCTTAGCATACAGAGAAGTATCTCATAATTCTAGACAAAGTTTTCTTCTTTATTTAAAAATATTACAATGCATCATTAACTAAACCGCACATATTTTACAAAGTCAAAAGGTAAACAATTCTTCACATAGTCAAAATCGGTAATTACCCGTTGTAATTAAGTCAAATTAAAAGAGAAAAAAAAAACCGCAAAATAAAAAGTTTCAAATGAATTGCATTTTTAAAGAATAAATCAAAATGTTATACGTAAATTTCCTCTTAGCAACGGATCCATACAGGTAAATACAAAACAGAGAAAATAAACTTTACCGACATCGTTGAAACAATTCAGTTTCTGTTGTTATTTATTTGATACACTCTTGTCTTCGACGAAGTTAAACAATCTCACTTTTCCGTAAATGAATTTAAAATTTTCTCACGATTTTACACATTCAGAAAAATTAAAAAAGAAACAAAACAGAATATTTCGTTGTTGTTGTTGGGATAAGACAAGTAATTGGCCAATTTTCCATATGGTCTTTTACTTAAGTTATTTCTCTTTATAATTTCTTTCTTTCACTCTGCCTGTTTTACGTAGTGTGAATATAATTTGGTTTTTCGTTGAATTTTCATTCAATTGTTAACCATCACCCAATAAAAAGCAACGGTTTTATAAGTACCAAAACAATTATTTTCTATTCAGTTGCTACATTTAATCTCCCATGATCATCATCATCAAGTAACAATCTGCAAGTGCATTTTAATAGTGAATTTTCAACAAGACTCATAATTATTATTCTTCTAAATCACCAACCAAACAAGAAAATAAAAACGTTTCATCGTTTCAGGAAGGAAGATGAAAAATTAATTCAAATTATAAAATAAGTAAATCTATTAAAGACTTAAAGAATATATAGAACGATTGTAATGCATCATTTGTTACTGTTGATGACCGGGTAACTGAATGTCTTTACGTAGAATTCACTTGATTTTCTTTAACATTTCTGATGACAATAATGCTGATGATGATGATGATCACTACAAGACGTGTGGAATGTGAATAGAAATTGTACTTTTCTTATAAAAGAAATATAAAATACTCAAAGATTGTTTATTATGTAAATAAAAGAAATACAACTAATCTATATAAAGATTATGTAGTCGGTTGGTGACCGGGCAAGGACCTTTCAAATACACACAAATCTTATGGCCTCATTCAAGATCACATTTATGTTTATGTTGTATTCTCTACAACATTTTTTTTCTCATTTTAAAGAAGAATATCTAAACATTACGAAACCAAGATAAACTTGTTCTCTCTACCACCACTTTAACCATATACGGAATGGCCTTCCATGGGTATTCTGTTATTTAAAAGCTCATCGTAACATCGATTGCAAGGTAATCTTGGCACGTTTTTCTTTCATTCTTTTTCATCGTTTGTTCTTTTGTAATCAGACATTTCGACTATACTATTTCATTTATTTCGTATACTTTATTATCATTGGGAATCTTTATTTTAATATCCATGTGGAATAAAAAAAATTCCTTAGTGATTTTCTTTAATGTACTTGTTGGAAGAATAATACTACGCGTGCCCTTAAGCCAGAATTAAAAAGAGCCGTTAATCTACCGGATAAAAGGAAACCGCATTTTATTCGTTCATTTATCCCATTTTTATTGCAAATAATTCTTATAATCGGAAATTAATGTCATACAATGAAGTAAAGAAAGTCTCTTTTTTGTTTTCTTTCTTTTGCTAATTTATTCACCATTAAATGTTACACATTTATCAATAAATCAATGTTTTGAGCACACGCCTTTAATAATTTCCATTCATATAAATTCCACATATCAATGAGATGTAATAACGATAAAAATTTATGGTAAAAATATCGAATTGATCAGCTGAATTGATCTTACAGTCAATGAGATAAGACTATAAATAAGCAAAGGAAAATACAACTAATCTCGTTAATAACATTATAAACTATAAATAGTAATCTCTCTCTCTCTGTCGATTCATAACAAGGTGTTAAATTAATCCAGGTTTTTATTAAATATATTAACGATTTCCATTACGTTACTTATTATTTTGTTTGTTTTCTTGCCATAACTAATAATAACTAATAAACGTAACCATCATACAAAACAATACGATATGAGAAGGACAATTAGTAAAACGTGATAAAAATATCTGATAATAAATGCATTGTAAAGTATATCTAATAAGACATCAATTGAAGACATGCAGTTAAATATAGGTAAATTACTTAAATTCAGTAACCACAAATTCGATACTGATTATATGAGACTTTTGTTTCAAATAAATCACGAAAAGATACAAATAAAACAAAACTGAATTGCCACTGAATGTGGTTTCGTTATACGTTCACATTAAAAGCTTTCGGTTGACTACATTTTCAATTTCAATGAAAACATTTTCTGGTTTAATCGATATCAATTTAAAATAAATGGACTAAATTAAATATACAGCAGCCACAACAAATCAAATTTATAAATAAATTAAACCCATCTATTTTCAATATCAATGTGTTATACGATCCAAAAATAAAAATCGACAAGAAAAACTTTACAGTAACTTAAGAGAAAACCAGAACCACGAGAAAGCTTTAGTACAACATTCTTTAACAAATCCAAAATCCAATGAGACTACCTTGGATGTTATGCTAATTTTATTATGTTGGAATTTTTGTTTTTCTTGAATCAAAAATAAAACGCCATACACAATTTGAATGAAATTTAACAAGAACAACTTATTTAAAGCTACGTAGTTTACATCCATAATAATCATTATGTTCTGTCTTTACATTTTGATTCTGAAAATAGAAGTTGTTGAAGACTAACATAACAAAACTAAAGGCAAAATAACGAAATATTAACTACTTGTTCATAGATGAACCATCAAGTGATTCAACTACTTCTTTGTAGGCGAGATATCTGGAAGTACACTTTAGTTACTAGCTCGTTGTTGAATTAACTCAAAGAATGTGTATTTTCTTAAATATGTTAAACGGTATGTTGAACAAAAAAAAACCAAGAGATAATAAAACAACAACCACACAAAGTTAAAAGAGAAACAAAAAACATAACTAGACAAAGTGTCAGAGTGGATTGAGGGTAACAAGTATTAGTTATTTGCGGTATCGATTAATATACGCAATTGAGGATGCATAAGATAACTACTTTAGAACCACTTTACCAGTAATTCTTCTATCATTCGTTTAAAAAATCAAATCTTTAATTTGTATTTCTCCTTTAAAATTTATAAAGATTATTTTCTTATTTATGTTGTCCATTATAATCACATCCATATTACCATTTTAAACACAGAAAATTTATATCCAAATAACCAATTCCGGATTTCAACAGCTACCAATTGTGATGCAATAACAATATTTACATCGATTTTATGGCGTTAAATGATAGTTATATTTGTGTTTTTATTCAATCCGTTTAAAGAAAAATCAAATATACCAATTGAATGTCTGTATATCTCATTAAACATCGTTTAACATAGGAATTAATAATGAAAGAATTACTTCTAATAATGACGATTAAAATTTTTTTTCTTTTGACAATTCAACCATAACGTTGTTAGGGCCATCGAATGATATAACAATAAATCGCCTTTCAAATGGAACCATTGGCCCATTTACAAGGTAAATGGATATAAAATTTTGATTAATGTCATTTGACCACTTCTTAACGTCGTGTTACAATCAGGTATGTTTTTGACGATGGTTCAAATTACACGTAATTTATTTGAAATTGACCATTCATTTCTTATAATTAAATATCGATTTATTTGAATTTGGAATAAATGAGAGAATCATAATATTGATGAAAATAAATAGAAAATTAATAGAAAATATAAAACACTTACGGCTTTGATGACATTTTGTAGCGGTTTACCAGTTTCATTTAATAGGGATTCACTCACTGAAAATTCTGGACTAACTTGTAAATCTAATGGTGGTGATGCGGTATCATTATTACCAACACATTCTGAATTATTACCAGCACGATCTTGATAGAATAGACCATTTGGCCTTACTAAATATTGTTGTAAACCGACCACCTATAAATAAAAAAAAAAATTCAAATTAAATATTAAATTAAATGAAACACACACAATAGTCATAATTCAATTCAATTGATACAAACATTTTACAATAGAAATAGTCGAAGACTAAAAAAGAGAGACTTTTTTTCCTCCCTATAAAAATAAAACCGAATCATGTCACATTCAATTTAAAGTATAATTTTATCTAATTGACATATCGATAAGACCCTGGAGAGTTAAGAATTTCTTAAGCCAATAATTATTTAAGTTGGTCATGCAAAAAATTACAACTTTTAAATAAAGACGATCATTGTATTTCGGCATTAAATCATAATACAAATTCAACTACAACAATTCTATAATATCAAAAAACTTGAGAGATTCCATTGAATCAAAATCGGACTAACAATTTAAAAACTAAAAACGACACATTTAAGTTTCATATACGGTAAAACCTAAAGTGGACTCAAAAAACCATTAATTGCATGCAATCTAAATTCTAAATGGCATAAAAGAGAGACAAACTAACTAAATTAGAAGGCAGTTCACTAACGATTGAAATAAAAATCAAATATTCTAATACTTTGTAATCCACATGGTTTCACCCAAACCGGTGAAACTCTATCAAATATTCAAAGATTTAAATCCACAGCTAAAATGACATCTCATGAGTGCATAATGATCTCTAATTAATTCATCGAATTTGACCACATTACTGCAAATCAACTGTTTGCTATTTAAAATTATAAAAAAAAATAAATGAATTTAATTACTTGGAATTTACAATGTAATATACATTGTAACATGTCATGGTAAACATGCATCTCCCCAATCTTAGTGTCTATGCATTAATTTTTTCTTACAAGCTTTACAGTTTAAGTTTTGAATTTGGTTTTAAACTCATTAATTTATTAACTGAAACTTAATATTTTCTGTTAATTTTATTAAAATTAGATGGAAACATAAGAAAATTTAAATTTTCTGTTGATTGATTGAAGAACTGATCGTTGTTCAACAGCAATAGATTTTTTTATTATTTTTATTTTAAGATGAAGAATTCACATTAAATTTAAAATAAACATTTAAACAAACATGATCATAGAGTAGATCTCATCTCATCCAATTGACCATCAAAAAATGTTTAAGACAGTAGATTTCTTTATTGTTTATAATCGAAATAAACACTGATTTTTTGTTTTGTTTTATTCATAGAAATATTCAAGCAGCTACTCAGAATGATTATTCCATATCGTTATTTCAGTGCAACGAAGCATAAGTTTAATCTTAGCTTAGCATCCATATGGTTGATAGGTGGAATCTGCCTCTTCATATAACAGTTTCTCTGTTGTGTTGTTTCATTTTTAATATTTTTTTTCTTTATATTTGATTGTTCATCTATAACGTACTCATCTTAACATATGGAGTTATTCACAATTAAAAATGAAATCTCTAATTTACATAAATTGTACTTATACAAAATGGAATTTGAAATAAACGTTAAGTCCAGCCACATAAAGAATATAATTAGTATCTTTCGAAAAACGTTAATTAATTAATATATACACACAAAAGCACTATAAATTCATTTATATCGTTTTTTTTTTTTTATTTTAATTTTCCTACAGCCTACCATTGAACAGTTGGTAACGAAAAATCGGTTTTAATTTACGGATTGCATTTAACTTGTTAAGAAAAAAGAGCGTACAATAAACCAAGACTCATAAATCAGTTATCACATTTTTATTAAATGCAAAATATTTCAATATTGTTGGATGCCTTTCTGATTTGTTTTGATCAAATTAATTTTATTAGAATGAATAAACACAATTGTGGTTTAACACATCATAATCATCATTCCCTTGATCTTTGTTAATCATTTTTATTAGTTGAAATGAACTTTGAAATTTCCTAATTATAAAAAAGAATAAAACAATATTACCTAGAGGTCATAGGTGTTTAATACTGAGTGTGTAATAAAAACATCAAAACGACACATATCAATCATGTTTATGTTTACGTATTCAAATCATATCCATGTTAAGTATTCTTGGTAATAAAAATTATTAAATCATGTCGTAATGCATTTATCTTATTTTCTTTCAGTAGTTTTATTAAGATAATCTAATTATTTAGATGAAGTGAATACTGGAATCATATGATTCACAGGGTAAATGATTTCATACAATTTATATGGTTTATTACCAAATGAATAAATTGGCTGATAAACAGTTTTATGTGCCTTATAGAACGAGAAAGTGATATGTTTTGGCTTAAAACATTACCAGTAAACGTTCAATTTCATAATAATTAATTTTCAACAAAAATTTTAATGAGCTGCTCATATTATTTAACTGCAATAACTAATGGGATTGTAAAACATAAGTGTTTTATTTAATGCCCAATGCTAACGCATATTTGATTTATGATCTTATGGAAGGGAAAATTTAAATCCCATAAGCTTTCGGAAAGCATTAAAGTACAAAGTGTTAATTATTAAACAGTCTAATTAGATGTTGATAGGTGTAATACACAGAATTGTATTCAGTTGAATTACAATGTAATCAAAGTGTACAATTCACATAAGATCTCGTTAATCATAAATTTAAAAGTACAAAAATCTGTTATTTCGGAAAATTTGTTCACTTTCTAGACATAAAATTGTCTAAGGGAATCATTTTAATTGTGTAGAAATTACTACCGAAAACAATTAAACCAAACAAACACATAAAATTTGTTTACTTGAACCCTTCAACGTACAAATTCTTTTCCGATTTTTCTGCGAATAAGAAAATGCTTAAAAATCTTCTAACATTTTATGATTTTTCCACTTAAATCATAATCGACTTGCTGATATGGTTTATGAGAAACGCACCATTTTATCATTCTCACTTCTGTTTAAAACCAACAAGATAAACTTGTTTTAATTGAAATTTTACAATGAAACTATATGAGTACTAAAATGAAACCAACAAAACAAATTGAAAACTAGAAACAATTTTTTTTTTTTGTTATTTAAGATGAACTTTATATTTTTAGTGCTTTACAGGTAAATTTAGTTAACAATGTGTAATGATACCTCACACACTGACGGTAGAGCACATGAAATTTTAAAATTTTATTCACATTAAATTTAGAATAATGTTGGTTACTTAACGACATTTCTTATGGTATAAATGAATGCGTAAACATGATACTTTTGTGTTTTATTCTATTCATCTCAGTAGTGCCATCATACTGAATAGAAACATGAAAGATGACATTGTTCTCATAGATTACATGTTGATGAATATTTCAACTCTTAAACGAAATGTACAATTCCATTATTGAAATGAAGATATACAAAATAATAACCGAAACTAGACTGATACTTCTGTCTTAAGAAAATAAATGATGATCCATTAAGATTTTAGTTATTTTACGATGACAATGAAGCACAATTAATACACAATTTTATAAGCACAACGTCAATTATTTACAATGTAATCGGTTAGTTATTGCCAACTAACAATACAAAATATTAAACGATGTAAGGCGCTGCCATTGTAATGAATACGTAATTAAGCCATTTGTCATACACAAATTTGATTTCTGATAATGCAAATTAGATACAACTCAAGATAAACTGCAGTTTTGTTTGATCATAAAAATGGTGTTGCGTGTTATTGAAAAAGCACCTCAATTTAATCCAAAATTACCGATTTTATATCAAATAATTTATGAGAATTGAATGAAATTGAATGTTGTTGTCTTATTATGTTTCATTCAACTGAATTTTGATCTATAGAAGTCATTTAAGTGTTTGATGATTGAAAGATTTGATCGGTCCGTTGCCTAAATTAACCACAGTTGAACAACAAAAATAACAAAATTAACTTGCAATGAAATACACGCAAGGTGAATGGTCTCGTAAATTTAATTTTTTTGGGTAGAAATACAACATAACTTTAATCAATGGTAATAATCGATTGAATGTAAAAGAAACAAAACAAAAAAAACTGGTATAATTCAATGCTGATGGATTGTAAACAATTTTGATTATTTAATTAAATTCTCACATCTATTTTTAGATCTCTAATGAACTTCGGTGAGTCACAGGTATTGCCAAAATATTGAAATTATTTCTTTCATATTGTTTCATTTAAAATCGTGAAAAGTGATTGTTTTGCATGTGACTTAATACCATTAAATGAAAAACACTAAGACTTTAAGGTGACTTTAAGACTTTAACAATCAAAAATTATTAAACAAAATTGGCATTTATGCTCTCGTAACATACATGCTTGTGTCAAGGATTTTCCATCATGAATTACTTAAGAACGTACAAATGTCATTCAATTAAAATTATTACAATTCTAATTGTAACTACAGGATCACTAGCCATGGACTATACATAAAAGTGTTAATTATATTTAAATTATCTAAGCATATTCTATGGTTATTATTTGTTTTATCACTCTGTGTAATTTAGGTGAATCAAACTAGCAAGTACAATAACAAAAAAAAAGTTACAAATAGTTTTTTTATGATAATAATTACGATACACAACAATAACATAAAAGACCAGTTAAGAATTAGAGAATAATAACAGCAACAAAAAGATCTACATTGAATCTTACTAAACTAATTAAAAGATTATGACTCTCTTGTGGACACCATATAAATTATTCATAAAGGATTCAATTAAAATTACTTAAAACTTCACAAAAAAAATGGTTAGATGAAACACATTGAACCGCATAAACTCTAGTCTCTGAGAGTGATCATAATTAACAATAGGAGGATTAATTGTTCACGAATACACATCACATGTTGTATACTTATGATATTTAAATTGTATGTAAATGATGCAACTAATATGATTTATTTAATTATACATTGTATTTCTGTTTAATTCAAATAAAAAAAAAATGATTTTATGATTACCAATTTTCATATATTCTCTCTCATTAACACGATGATATGTGTTGGAATTAAACGTAATTAGATTACAATTGCAGCCACTACTATATCTCAGACTCATAATGACTGAATTATATTTCATGTAGGAAACTAAATTAAAAAATTCAACAGAATTAAAAATACAATTTGAATGTGAATTGTAAATTTATACGAAATCATTTTCTTTCTTTATTTGTTTTTCTGCAATATGATTTCCTAATCGAATAGTGGCTCTAAAGAGAAAATTTTCTATATCCGGAATTTAGAGTTGTTTGTAATAGAAAACCCAAAGAGAGAGGGAGAGAAACAGCAAAATTGTAATGAAATAATCTGTTATAATCCATTGATAATTGATATTACGGTTGTTAGAAATCTTTCAATACAACTGAGTTATTAGTCAAACGACACACATGAGATGAACCAATCAATCGTATATGTGTAATTGGTAACCAATTAAATCAGATCATATTATTTTGATTATGTAAATCAGGTGTGTTCCATTGTAAATTTAACAAAAAAAAAATCGTTAAAATGTAGATCAAACAATATAAGGATATTCATAAATTGCAATACAATTGTTGATCTCTTTCAATCAATATAATTAAAAATGAATTATCATTAAATTCCACGTTATTATTTTACCATAACAAGTTTTATTATACTTCATGACTAAACAGCGGTAACAAGACATCAACAAACCATTAAAATTTATAGTTTCATTTTTTTTTTATTCTTTCAGTTACCAATTGAATTTACCTCTTCTCCCTCCATTGCCACTGTTACAATTAATTTAATAGGAAAACACCAAAGAAATAAAAAAAAATAAGAATCGAAGCAATATCACAATCAATAAAAAAATTATTTAATAGTGTCTCAGGTGTATTACTCAATACAAAATCTAATCAAACTTGATATTAACAATATCGAAGTAATTATCTGACAATTCAATACTCGTAAAGTGCAATTCAATTTGTTTTTTTTTTTAAAGATTCACTTGATCATTTAACAAACCATTTTTCAATTAAACGAAGAGATCGGATCAACCAAAGAAGAGGTAGATTTACAATATGCTACCGCCTCTATAACTGAATACGATTTGTAATCATGCTGAGATATTCAACAATGATTAAAACATAACTCGACACGGTACAATTTAATTGATATCTATTAAAATTCAATTATAATTATACACATGTCAAATGGAGTGTGTTAAATTATAGAAACAAAAAATTGCACCAACCAAATCAGTACAATCAAGTGTTATGTATCCATAATATTGTATAGAATATAATTTTTTTTATATTCAGTTAATAATGTACTGAGATATATTACTAAGTACAATGTATTGTAGTTTACAATGTTTTCATTGAATCATTTATAAAGTATTTGCCTCATATATAACAAAATTATTATGAAATTTGTTGTTGCTACTAATGATGTATTCATACATGGATTATTTATGAAATACATAATAAACTTATAAAAATAGTAAAATATACAAGAAGTCTTAATGACGATTTTACAACATAAACTTTCCAGTGTTCCGAAACATATTAAATGCATGCAATTTCTCATTCACTCATTTAACGACGAATTATTAATAAGAGTCATACTGCAGACAAAAGTTTTTAAAAAATTTTATAGTCTCAACTTGGTAACAATTAACAGCTAATTTACTATGACTATACGTATGTCTTCATTCTGTCGCGCCATTTACTAAGAAATTTAAAAATAAAAATCGTCTTTAATTTTAGTCCGTTATTAACCTTTAAGATCAACATAGTGTGACATGCAACTCTTTTAGCATTTCGTATAAACATTTTCTTTAATTCCACCTAAATTTTTATTACAATTGCTTTCCCTTATAGTGGGGCCAAAGACAATTTTATGTTGCAATCTTATAAATTTATAAAGACGTATGCATTTTATTTGTATAAAAGCTTCCTGTTTAATTAGCATTACCTACATAAGGGTGAAGTTATATAAACAGCATACATTCATTTTTGTGGTCAATTAAATACGATTACAACCAATTGTAATTGAAGTTAAATTAAATCTCATAAAACGATCGAATGGAAAAATTATTGTACTTTCGAATACATTGGGGAAAACACACATGCAAAATGACATGATAATCATATGTTCGATATTCCAATAAATTAACCGGAAGGAACACAATATCCATATTTTCCGTTTTGACCAACAAAACATTAAATGTTTTCCTCTATTTTAAAGGTGATTATGACACAGGGTCACCAAAAAATCTTCCATTCACAATCGGTTTCCATTGATAATGAAATGTAATGAAATATTCATAAAGAAATTTTTGCATTTTAATGATATTTTAAAGGTAATTTTCTAGATTTTGATAGACTCTGGCATTTGGAAATGACTAAAACGGTAACACATTTTGTAACCAATGAAACACTCATAACAATAATCGTTGACAAGCTTAACGCTTTCAATAAAAATTAAAAAAAAAAAAATAAAAGAATAAAGAGGAAGTAGGTTTACGAATACTTAATTATCGCGTTTTATATTTCTCTACCTTTTGTAACCTCTGGCCTCTTTACAGTATTGATTATATCACTTAGTTTAATGGAAATATTTGTATTCATATTGCTTCTTTATTTTTTGAACAACAAATAAACTGATCATTTCCATTGAAAATAATTGAATTTCAAATGAGTGCGCACTCCAAATTATGTGCAATTCAACAGATTATTAATTTAAATTTTAATTAATTTTTTATTTAAAATTCACTCAAAATGATTGTATTGTTAATAAAGTGGTAATCATTTTACGTTTATTTCAATCAATAAACACACTATTAGCAGCCAATTGATGACAAGTTTTTATTAACAAAGAATTTAAACTTGAATTGGTTTAAAATTTTCATAAATTTGTTATGAATTACACAAATAACTTAAGATTTGAAAGAAAAAAAATATATCAATGACTTGGATTTAAGTATTGTAACTTGTAACACAGAAAAAAAATGGAAATTTGATTGTAACTCTCTTTTGATTAACTTAAAGAAACACGAACAAATTGTAAGGGTCTTGAACAACGGCCCATATAAATTGGTAATAAAAGAATATACAAGTTGATTGCATGATGACCATTAAATGTAACCAAAATGTATAATCTGATCATAAAATGAATAAAATATCAAAGTTTATTTAAATTTTTTGTTTATAAGAAAATGATTCACCCAAAAGTTGACAATCGTTAAGATTTTTCTCTCAATTCAAAGGTATTTAAGAGTTCATTGATGTCTTTTGTCTAAGAGTCTATTAATGAGACAAACACGTTGATCAATTGGTGTGGCCTCATCAACCATCAACCATCAACCATCCAAAAACTACAAAACGCACAAAGTATTTCGTTGCCGATCAAAGAGTCTTTATACGATTTTCAAATGTCTCATCATATCAAAACAATAAAAATAAATCGTGTGAAAAGAAAGGTGTCACAATCAGAGAAATAGAGATGCCACTTAATGGCATAAATATCCGATTTGATGAATCTTAATCTTTTTCAAAGACTTTGTCAACTCGTTTTAAACACAATATTCGATGACAAACATATAATTTCACATCGAACATCAAGTAGTGTAGTCGATTGGTAAGACATGCAATCTCAGGTAATAAATAAAGAAAAAATCATACGAATATTGCATGTTATAAGATCTATTAAATGTATCGATATCTTATATATGGAGGTCCAATAGCATAATTTAATATTATGAATAATTTATGATTGAATCGTATTGAATTGAATATAATAATCCATTGATTTTGGTACTTACCTTGCATGTTGTTACATCAATAATGGTATAGACGAGTAATACAACCTCCTTTTCATCTGATCCCAATGCTGGTCCATTCATGCCACAAGTGGCCACATACAATGAGACCACATGTCCCGGAACTAACATTTTTGTACACTGTTTATATCACGTATGGTATCCGTTTTGTCCAATTTTATCCAATATCACTTGGGGTCACACACTCAAATGAAACTTCACACACTATGGATGGATGTCAATAATATTTTATTTGGATTTTCCCTTGTCAATTATTCACAATAATGGTCCAATCTGTGGTATAAGTGGGATTGCCTCTTTTTTTATATCTTTTCCAAACCAGAATTGAAGTACACAATAAACTTCTTTTTTTCTTTGCAGTTCAAAAACAAAAAAAAAAAAACAATAAAAAAGGCCCAAAAGATTATAAAACGAGTAATTCGCGAATTATTGGGTCAAATATAATTAATTTCACGTGTATTCAAATTGTATTTCTTTTCTTTTCTTTACCGTTGATTCGCAATAACTTTTAATGCTTCAATATGATTTGTGGATAATTGTAACGTCATATGGTATGTATGCGTGATTCTTTCACCATCATTATATCAGAGCAAGTCAGCAGAAAAAAAAAATCCGAAATAATAGTGAAGAAGTTACACAATTATGAATTCAAATCAACAATAAAAAATTGAATTCCTTTCTTTTATAAATCATAAAAGTATAATTATTTGCATGATCTTAAGGAATAGCATTAACTGATAATTAGTTAACAAGTTAACGATGAATTCGCATAGAACTTTTAATTTTCTTTTATTCTATTTGTTATTAACACTTCACAGTTAATTGACCATTTGAGAAACACTTATTATTTTGTCTCTTGCACTTTCTTCTATTTCATTTTGTATTCACATGAATGTAATTATTGCTCAACTTTTATTTTTAACTTTTCTTATGCACAAATTGATGATGTACAATCCAAATGTGGATAAAATGTTACTTTTATAACAGAATTTTTTCTTCAATTCAAATGAATTCAATTGCAGAATTTATAATCAAATTGTATGTGCTGCAACCTTCACAATGTCACCTGAAAGAAAAAGAAAATATTATAAAATAATAATTCATTGATTAACATTAAAATATTGTGTTTTGTTATTTTCTTAAGGAAATGAAAAGTACAGTGACATCATTAGTGATAAAAATTCATAAGATTTTGCTTTTTTCTTTTGCATTGTAAATTCTTTACATTCATAAGTGTTAAAATAAAATGATAAATTTATTTAATTAGCTGTTTAACTACATATATTTGCATACGCAGCACCATCTTATCTTGATTCCGGTTTTTTTTTTTTTCTTTATTATTATGATTTCATATGTTTCTTTGTCACTGTATACTGAACAATTCTAGTGAATATGAATAATTATATCTTATTGTAATATTTCATAGAGATAACGTATAGATGTAGAATAAAATCCATACATATCTTATCGAACTGCAGTATTATCAGTCATTCAATGGTGTCAGAAGCACTGGTAAATCATCATGACTCAACTTACAAACAGGATTTCTGACCGTAACTGACACCTTAATAAAGCAATAATTTTGCTGTGTAATTTTTTATTAATCAATTAAACACAGATCAAATTCTAAATGTACAACAGTTAATTGCACATAAACAAGAATTAAATAAATTGTATGTTATAACAATCATAAATATCGTAATGATAAAGAACATTTGATGGAGATATGACAAAGATCTTTAAACGTTATTTTTACCATAAAATATACCAATAAAATGATCAATTGGATACGATTGAATACAAAGTTACTATGCAATACACTTTAAATAAAAAAAATATATCAAAACCCATTGAACCAGTAAGGTAAGGCAAGGTAATCAAATGAATGATTTACCTTCACGCTTTTATTTATTTTTATTTTAAAATTCGTAGTCTCTTTTACTGAAGTTTATTATTTTTTTTTGGTAAATGTCTGATGATATGACCGCATATCTTAACGTTTTGACTCAGATTTCTTTAAAGAAATAAAAGAAAAAATAAAAACGGTGCTCTGGTTGATATTGTACCGTTGCAATGCTGGTTAACAACCTACCCAATCAGTTATGAACATAATTTTTGTCTGCATATGATAAATATGCAGTGAATTTAGTACATTCGATGGTAAAGAAAGCAAAAAAAAAAAAATAAAAAATTTTTGTGGTTCAACATTTAAATGCAGTCCTCAACCAGTAAACTGGGGGAAAACACAGAGATCATATATTTTTTGGAAGTCATTTTAATGTTATTATTGATAAGTAGTTCGGTTTTAGTATGAAATTTGTTTTTCTTACATCTTTCAATACGAAAGCAAAATGGGAGTCCAATTTATCGCCATGGGGCTTGACCAATTGCAAAGACTTTTAAATATAAACAACATTACGTATACCTCAGACAAAAAATACCGCCAAGTGTATACACAAAATAAAACAAAAAAAAAAAAACCGTAATGGATTCAATACTTATTTCGAGTTTCATATTTTTTGTATTTTGTATGGTTCATATTATGATTTGTTCTCTCACTCTAACATTTATAATCGGCTGATGGTAATGTGAGATTAATGAGTCGGTATATTTCACAGTTCAACATTTATTTCTGTATTAAATATTGTGCTATCAGAAACAAAGTAATACTATTCAATTCAATGATTGTATTAGTTTTGGACCGTATGTTGCTCAAATGGACAGGAAAATATAAAACAGAAATAGAGAAACCCACCTGTTTCATGATTGAATTGTGATTTTTTTTTTATTTTATTAATTCACTCTCTTCGATGTACATAATAAATGTTGAAATCCATTTAATAATAGTTTATTCACAATATGATTATTTCTATGACTATACCATCCCATTTATAATTTTTTTTCCATTTGAAATGCATTTAAATCATATTGGAGATTTTTATTATTTCTTATATTAATAATATATCTTATTATAAATAGAAAATTACAATAAAATCGGAATTGTAATATGTAATTTGAAAATACGGTTAAAATGATCTCAAGTAAAACAATTTATAATATAGAAAATGGAAAGATTTGAATATGATTTTGTATTAAACTTTAGTCAATAACAGTTTTATTAAGGTTGACTTTATGTATCTTGAATGTTGTTGAAGAGAAAATACAAGGAAATTCTGGTAAGAAATGTAAGACAAAAGTTCAACAACTGAAACTAACCAAAATGTTCATTATGATGTTTTCTGATTAACAAAAAATACTAAAATCGAACGTTATCAAAAGGTATTTTAATACAACGAATACATTCAAAGTCAAAAGAGTCAACATCTTTGAATATTTATCGATCTGTTGCCAGTTTTAATTTCCATTTGTAATATTTTAAATAAAATCTCGTATTGGACTTATCAACAAAAAAAAATAATTGATTCGGTTTAGGAATTCGGTGTGTATCCATTGGATTTTGGATACATACAAATGTTAACTCTCTCATAAGACTTGATCACAGCACAGCCTCTCACAACCAACAGAGAGAAAAAGAGAACCAAAAGTAAAAAAAAAAAAAACTCAAATAAATTTCCAACTTAAACGGACACGTTGGTCAAGATGATACAGCATACCACTATTTTTGTCTCTTTGGTAACAACAAGTAACAACCACCGACAAAAATTCTTTTCAATATGAAGTGAACACTCTTAGTAACTTTATTTTTTATGTTGTTAACTCTTTTTTATTTTAAATTGAAATGAACAAAAATTAAGAAAGTGAAAAAAAAGGTTATACCTAAAGAGATGTTCAAATAAAAAAAAAATCACTTCTTATTTGTTTTCACAAACAAATCCAACATAATAAATTCACATATCCGATTTTAGCACTTTTAATAACATCTTGTTTCATTTGCTTACGAGATAGATATAAAACTGATGCGATGTGAACGCCAGAGAATCGTTTTTTTAGTGTGTCGTTTCATGAATTTCAAAATTGCTAGGAAAAAAAAATTCAAATTCAAATAAAGATGATCATGAGGTGGAAAAACAAACGTGTGTACTTCTGAATATCCGAAATGGTTAAGAGCATCGTCATGTTTCAGGTAAATTAACAAATTTTTTTTTTCCCTTGTTATATGTTAACAATTGCTGTACTCCGTGTTACAGGTAACATACATTTCTTTTACTCTTCATTAATGTGAAAATCAAATAAAATATCGCATAGATAATTTTCATAACAAATATTCTATAGAATTGCTTAGTGTTGTCGTCTATGTTGTTTTTTTGCATAAGCCGGATCGTTTACATTATTACAAGTGATTTCAATTGAATATTAGCATACGTCAATGATACTTTTTTTTAGTCGTTATTTGTTGTCATCAGTGTGATTCGTGTCTCAGTTAAGAGACTGATTTCACGTTGTTACACCGGACATTATTTGATTACCAATGTTATTCAGATTTTTATATTAAAATGTTAAATAACATCAACACTTTGTTTATTTACTACCAAAAACAAATTGAAAATTCCATCGAAATGAACAATAAAAAGCTTCTAAAAGTCTACAAATCTACATTATTTGTAGACTTTAAATTTAAATCATTTATATATCGATCCTATAGAATTGCAAATTTTCTCACCCCAACGAATACAAAATTTAACGTAAATAAAATGAAAATAAATTAAACAGTTTTTCATTACATTTTCAATTGTATTACCACCTCTGGTCATATAAAATTCAATTTAATTGTCTACATTAATTCAACACGATATCAAATAATGAATTGTATTAAACTGAGTTGAACAGAGTTGAAATAATTAAGAATATTTAAATGGATTCAACGTAATAATTTATAAAAATTCAGAAAGTAACAATTAAATTGCTTTTTTTTTCTGTTTTAATTCCCAAAGAGTTGAAATGGTTGAACATTTTTACTGAACTGATAAATAATACAAAACAATTTTAATATTATAATAGGAAATTGGTGGTATATTGGTGGAATTTTAAATGTGTGTTCAATTGTAATCAAACATTGTATTTGTCATTATTTAAAATGAAAAAAAAATTCGTCATTTAACGATGACGATCGATCAACACCCAATCGTCTGGTATTAATGATGACTTTGGCACGATGTCATTTCTTTTACATTCCATCCAATGTCTCAGGTTAGTGCCTTTACGGTTTTCTTATTCTCA
Source organism: Coboldia fuscipes (assembly GCA_001014335.1). NCBI lineage: Eukaryota > Metazoa > Arthropoda > Insecta > Diptera > Scatopsidae > Coboldia > Coboldia fuscipes. The sequence continues at coordinate 387,547 of JXOR01000141.1, read as the reverse complement.
TTCTTCTTTAATCTAATTTTGTACACCTCGCACACCTTAAATTTTTTTTTTTCGTTTAGTAAATTTGTGATTTTGTTTCAGTCTACATATCATAACGATCGCAATTGGTAATGAAAACGTTTAAGAATTTAATGTAATCAGAATAGTGGACATTTAGTAGTTCACATCAAACACTAATGGTTTTAATGGAAAAATTCAATTTCTTAATATGGTGGATTTTACTGCTAAATCGTTTTAATAAACTGCCATAACAAATAAAACGTGATGGCTGGTGTTGATCCAATGAAAAACAAATTTTCATGCAATCGACAACGTTTCAAGATGCAAATCAACAGATTTGTGGATAATTCCCAAAACTGACCACAGAAACAAAATATGAATTATTACTTTGACTATTATTGTACAGTTTATTCCAGAACGTTTATTGAATTAAACCAAGGAGGAATCATGATGAAATAACAAGATGAACAATAAAAACTCTATTATTTCGGTAATATTTGAATGCAAATAGATCCATAACACAACGTTAATAATTCGTGCAATGAATACAGAAGATGGTAACGTTGTATGTAATTTTTTTATTACAATTTTTCGCTTTTAACTGAATACCGAAATATGGAAACAAATAAAAAAAATTTAATTGTTCAACTTCAATATGAATTTTGCTAGTTGATATGACAATAAAAACTATTCCATGTGTCTCACGACAAATATACTCAGAATTTATGGTTAAATCTGCATAAAGACAAAATAAGACCCCTCAGAAAGATCACCCCATTTTCTAATATTATCTAACCATAGTTGAACAATGTACAAGAAGACGGAAATTGAAAACAATTGAAACTGTTCAGGGTAATTCAAACCATTTGAACGGAATTCAAATTTCACACAAAATTCAAATTGAATTGCATGAGTAGCGCATTAGAACCTTTCTGAAGCTTTCAGAAATTTGTGTACTAACAGATCCAGGTGAAAATAAATATTAAATAAAAAAGAAGTTATCTGACTGTAAAGGGGAATGTCCGGCAGTACTGGTATTTCATGTGTACACTTCTTCACGCATTTCCACACAACACTTTTAATCTGATTCGAATTACATACGCTAAATTCCTCGGGATCATAACATATTTGATTGCCTCATACCAAAATAAAAATTCAAACAATCACATATACACGATTGATTTTCTTTAAACAACGAACAAAAACAAAAAAAACAACATCTTAATCGAATTCCTCTAATTCATTATTACTTGTATTTCCCGTTAGTTTAATTTGCACAATTTTAAAACAGTCTTTCATATCACATGCTCACTTATTTTTTTTTTTATTCGATATCAGCCAACACATAAAACATAATTGATATTACTTTCATATTATCTTTAAGTAAATAATAAAACAATGTTTGAATCATTTTCATATTTTAAATATCGCTGAATTAAATAAAACTGAAACTAATTCAACGAACCGCATCGTATTTTAGAAATGAAATAAAATTATTATTGTATTTTATAATCAAATGGAATTATATTTTGTATCATGACTACAACCAATTGTAAATGAGGGAATGCACCTCAGGTCTAATCTTATGAACAAAAAAAAAATAATTTTCATATTTTAGGGTTAAAACGTAATGAAACATTTAGTTCCTATTAATTCGGTGTGTTTCTTGCCTCTTTTCGCAATGAATTTTTAGTTAAAATTAAAGAAACTTCCGTTGTTGGCCACACATATTCAATGTACAAATGTGCTCATTTGAATGGAATTAAGACATAATGTTTTGGCATTAACTTGAAAGAGAAAACCACCTTGCAACTTAATGTGCATTACAAAAACAGAAAACTTGTATACTTTGTATATTATTCATCCATTGTTAATGCTACTACTAATGATCATTAAACATGTGAATAAAAATCCTGTATCTAAATAAGGAACAGTGTGGTCCGCATTGACATTTAAAATTATAACTGAGATTCTATTATGACTAAACTGATTTAGGAAATTTCTGGTTTTATTCTCACACTCTAATACTCTTCTACTCTTCACGATTTTTAATATTTGATGAGCCTAATCACAATCCCAATTTGATAGACACATTATAACGTAATCGTAATGGAAATACCTTCGTTCTAGTAAAAACCATTACAAATGATTGTTCATTCAATCTCTCATTCTTTGATATCGTGGCAATAAAAAGTTAATTTATTATACCCCTTTTTTGATACAAAATGATAGAATATCAATAAAAAATAAATAAAAAATACATCATAACCCACCTCTCTCTCTCTTTCTCTCAAATAATCAACGTTAAATTCTTTTCAAGATAAGACAACGATACTCTTCCTGTTCTCATTTAAAAACTTCACTTTACTTTAATCAATTGTAGTCATTTCAAACTTTAGAAATACAAAAAAAAAACGTGCTCATCCTTCTAACTTCTAACTTTCTCCTAACATCAATAACAAAAACGGAGCTTGAGAATATTAATCAAAACTGATAAAAAAAATTATAAAATCAATTACAAACACTGAATAATTTCAATTGAATTTTTATTTTTTTTTTTTGTTTTCAAAAACAGCCAAAACAGGACGTCAATTCAATTTCAATTTTAATAATTTTGTGGCACCACTAGTTCCTGGCTATATTGATAATTGATTAAAATTAAAAATATTTTCAATTTTTTGCTCAAACACATACTCAACTGAATACGTATTGGGTAATATACATAGAAGTTACAACAAAATATAAAGAATCTCATCAAATTTTTGTGTTTGAAAAAAGTGTTTTTAAGTCACATTGATCGTATATAGAGAGAGAGAAATAAATTGGGATTTTCACTAATATCAGGTTTGTCAATCTTCTTTTGTATAGCACATCCAGTTAAAGTGTAAATTTTAATTAAACTATGGAAATAAACTATTCGAGAAGTAAACCAAATTATACAAAAAACGTACTACATTGAACATTTTTGCTTATAAATCCAGTGGTTTAGTGTCACGAATTTAAGTTACGCAAAAATATAATAAAAAAATACAACGAAAGTTATTATTTAAGTTTATTTCTTTTCAATTTTCAGTGATATTTTTATTGTTTAGTTTATTGCTATCTACTTTTAGTATATTTCACTCTTCAGATTTTATAATTCTTTTAACAAAAACAACAGAAATGTTTTCTGTATCAGAGAAAAAGCTATGAATAATCAATTGGTACGCATCTTATAGTAAATGTATTGAAAAAGAAACAACAAAATTCACCCACTTTTATTGATACCAAATGGTTGAAAAATATTATCCAATTACTTGTTGTGTTGATTATTGTGCAATTTAATATGATGATTAATCGTGTAACCAAATTAACTTTAACTAAATATTGTTTTTCTTTTAAAAATGCCCTTTCCGAAATAAACCACTTGTTGGAATTTAATGGCCACTCACTCACTATTAGGCACTTTTATATTAAAAGTTTATCTCTTACTTTGAGTCTCTATTTTTGTTATTTTATCGTGTCTCTTTTTTTTTTCTTTTGCCAAATTATAAACTTTTTATTAAATGATTTTAAATTAAAGAACAAAACACAAAATAAAAATAATAAAATTAAATAAAACAATATGCTAATTTCTTCTAGATTTTATTTAATTTTTTGTTATTTCATATAAAAATTTTAAGGTGTTCTCGAGAAAGGTAGCACTAAGACTGATCACGAAATGCTGAACGTATACAATTTCAGTCAACCATTGCCAGGTGCAAATGGCGCTGATTGAAATAGAGGTGGAAAAGGTAAAAATGTTAATGTAGTGTTCGATACAACTATACATTTTTGTTTCTTCTTATTTTCATTTATTTCGGTAATGTGGATATGATAGTATGTGAAAACCGCACGTTTTTTCTTTCTCGTTAAATTATATTAGTTATTCTTTTTATTCATTCCCCGTTTGTATTGAATACATTGAATATCTATGGCGTCGTGTATATTTGAAATAAAAAACTATACACAAATATTAGTATCACATTCAACTGGTATATGAATATACCTGTAGTGAAGTGGAATTATAAAATAACAAAAAAAAATAAAATAAAGAAGACAGGTAACTCAAGAGAGACAATATCGAACATTGGCCCGAAAGTCAATCATTTATATTTCCATATCGAATGGATGGATGAGTGAGAGAAAAGAAATAAAACGAAAACACTATTCATTCATTTTTATATTACCACGTCGTCCATCAGTTTGTTTTGTGATCACTTACCTGTTGATTCTCAATATCCATAAAAAGAAAAAAAAAAAGAACAGCAACAAAAAGAGAATATCTTATAGAACTTAAATTGTTCTTAATTAATCTTAATCACGATTGATTCTTTTCTATTAGCGTTTTGCATCCACCAAAAACACATTTAGTTTTTTTTTCATGTAATTTAATTAGTTACTCTATGGAAATTGATTATAAAAAATAAACCTTCTATATGTATAGAGAGAGAAAAGACCTGTCACTGGTAAGAATTAATGGGATTTTGATTTGCACCGTTTTAATTCAATATCGATACTGAATCAATGGAATTAATATTTTTTTTAATACTCACAAATAGAGTTTCTATTCTAACTGTTCAGTAAGAATTCCTTATCCTAACACAACAGCAAAACCAGTTAAATTAGAAAATGATTCTAGACAACAGAATTGAATAAGAGAAAATGTGTATCCATATCATACGTCCTATTCAATTAATATAAATTTTCTAATACTCAGGATGATCAATTTCAAATAATTCGAATAATTTAATTGGCCAAAATTAAAACTGTCCATTGTCAACCTTGTATAGAATTACTATTTGTTTTGTTAAATGATTTCTATTGACTGAGTAAATAACAATTAAATTTTTATTCGCCATTTTTCCAAAAACAAAATAAAAGGTAATTATAAATTAAAATCAATATATAAAGTGATAAAATTGTAAAAGATATAATATACAAATATTCCTGATTCCAATAATACGATATAATTGTGCATTACACTCAAGTTCCATGGTTGCTTTCATTTACGAATTAATTACAAAATTATTTCATTCTTAAAACTACGACTCAGTTCCTTGTGCGGTAAGACAACCGAATTTAATAAAACCGTTTCTGATGGCACCGTGACACAGTCAGCTAAAAGTTAATTATTAATCGTATACATCTTCAATTGTATCTTATGTTACACTCATACCAAGAACAGTAATTGAAGGATTCAATTTACCGTTCGAGTTGAACAGCGGAGGATTCTCCATCTTTGCAAATGGTTTATTCGGGTCTGGATCACTTGGAGTACCCTCAACTCGAGCCCAACATCCGATTAAAGAACCACGACCAACTAAATTATGCCAAGGGAATTATTACCATCGTTTCTCTTTGAGTCATGAGATATTAGTAGCAAAATCTTACCAACGCTATGAAGAACTAACGAATGATCCTTAATAACAGCATTTTCTAATATGATTGCGTCATGTATACGTACACCAGGCCCTATTTCTACACCAGCACCAACTGAAACATTTGGTCCCAACTAAAAAAAAACATAATCTATTTTAGTCTCCAATTGTTAAAACAACTGTAAACACAATCCAAGTATATCGACATACAACGGCAGTGGAATGAACATTTGCTGATGGATGAATATAAACATCTGGAATGATTGTACACGAAATTCTTTGGTTTCCCTGAGACGAGGCAAGACGTTCGGGATGCGTTTTACCGCCTAATGCTAAATAATGACGGTTGGCATATATAGCTGAGCCCGCTGTCTTGGTTTGTGACCACCAATTCGTGGTCAAATATGCGAATAATTTTCCATTTTCTGCCATTGGTGTTAAAATTTCACGTTCCCATTCAATATGCCCTTGATCACGGCCATTGTGTCCATTTGTCTGTCTAAAATTGTAGTAATTATTTACAGAAATTGAGTAATTATTGATTTGAAATCGCAATTATATGAACACTCAAGTAGCGATTTTATGATGAAATAGTCTAACCCCGTGTATTCCTGTTGCTTAGAATGAAAAGTCGTGGCCATACGTTGAAACACATCGAGTGAACATACATAAACACCACAATTTATAAACGTGGAAATATATGAACTGGGCTTCTCAACGTAATGACTGACGGCACCTGATGCTTTATCGAATACCAAACAGCCAAAGTTAAGGGATTGCTGACGCGTCGCCTCCGTACTCATAATTGTTATCTAATCAGTAAAGTACTTTCCTCGATTAATTTGTATTTTGGAATTTCGGGGATTATTGTACAATACCTCTGAAACACTAGTACGCGATTTGTGGAAATCATAGAGTTCCTGTAATGGAAAGTCGGCACAAACGTCACCATTTAGGACAAAGAAGGCCGTTGGATTACCAGCACGTATTTGATCTCTGAAATGGAACATTCCGCCACCGGTTCCAAGACTTGTGAACTCTTGCAGATATCTATAAAATGGCTCAATAAAAGCGATCAATTGATTACGACATTATTTCATCACTCTAACCTGATTGAAATTTTATATTGAATTTGCATGTCACCGATAAAGTGCTGCATCTCATTCGTGGCATAGTAACCAATGATTAGAATCTCCTTTAAATCATTCAATTTGGCACAGGCCTCAATGTGATGCTGAATTATCGGATAACCCGCGACTGGAAACAAAGGTTTCGGCAGATCCAGAGACAACGGCCTGAACCGGGTGCCTAAAATAAATTCAACCACTCGCTGAAGATTGATGCTCCAGTATACAGAACCAGAAAATATACCCTTTTGTGGTCCTCCAACTAAGATAACGGCTTTCAACATCCTCTTCCAGTTCTAATTGTCGACTAAACACTTAGACTATTCTATTGCACTAATCACTAATTGCAGACGAAATACCTTAGGAATTTGAATAGCTGTTCTTTCTATTGGCCCATTTGCAATTTGTTTGTTTATCAACACGAAACCGAAAATATGAAAGACGAACACAACAACAATCCACTGAACTACTTCCGTACTCAACATCAGGTGATGCATGAATTAAATTACTTTACTTAACTATAAGCACATTTAGGAGTGATTTATACAACTATATTATGAATCTTAATGGGCGAAAATAGTAATTTCATGTCATAAATTTACTGTAAAATAGGAAACAGTAAAATGCCGATCATCCATCTAGTACGATTTCATTTACGTCGTTTCTGAATTTTTTTGCCAATATTTTTAATATTTATGTCAGCCGCATGAGTTAAAGTTAAAGTTAATAATTGAGTAAATGAATGTTGAACACAAACTGAGTGTCTTGAAAATTCCGAGGACTAAGTGTATAATAACTTTTGTTTTTAAAACGGCTCTAAGAGTTCATTTTGTGTGTGAAAACGTGATAGAGTAATAGAGGATAATGTCGGAGACGGTGCAACACACATCCGTACCCGCTTCTGAGGAAGTTCCGGACAGAGTGGCTTCTGCTGACCAAGTGGCCGCTAAGCCGGAGGTAAATATCAGCTAGTTCCCAAGTTCAATGTCTGATAATCGTTACTCATTTACCATCATTGACCAACACTGCAGTCAATTGAGGTGGAAAAGTACCATTTCACCTGGTAAACCACCAGCTAATTTGCCATATTGGCGTCTGCATGTCTTTTCCATGCAAATTATAAGTGATAACCGAATTCACAGTGTTGGTGAAGAAGAATTTGACCGAAAGAAATTTTTATAACCCACAAAATTGATTGTCGATTTACAGTCTTAATTTACAGTTAATTTGTGTCGAAACAGACCGGGTGCACACATATTTAGTTCGTTGACTGTATTCAAGCGGTCAAATTTGGCGAAATTCCTTTCACCGAATTCACAGTGTTTTTTTTTCTTCTTTCGTTTCCCGTTGTATTTTAGACAACCGAAGGAACTGGTGAGGCGTCATCGCATCATTCGGAGTATGATACTGCTAGTGAAACCGCGTCGGACGAAGAGGACGAATATGATGAGGACGATGAAGACTACTCAGGAAGTCAAGAAATTGAAGAGGAGCGACGACAAGGCGATGGCCAGGACCTAGATGACGATGGTGAACGTAAAAAAGTAGACCATGACGAGGATAGAAGCAATCCACAATATATACCGAAAAAGGGAAATTTCTATGAACATGATGACCGAACTGCTGAAGAAGCGTCAGTATATACAGTCCATCATTTTATATCGATAATAATTCACATTTAACTTATCATTTTAGTGGATTAGAAGGTGCGCCGACTGAAGCCAATGAATCTATTGTAGCCGCAGAAGATCAATCGAATACAGTTGCCGATCCGACGAAAAAAGGTGAAAAACCACGTGGACGGGCTGCAGTTGATCGCTGGAGTCACGATAAATTCAATGAACACGATCAGGCACCTAAGTCACGTTCAGAATTAGTCTCTACATATGGTTATGATATAAGAAATGAAGATGGTCCACCAAGAGCAAGGCGTAGGCGGCGTTATATCAAGGGGCCAAATCATTACGACCGTAATTGGGAGGATGAGGCAGCTTATATGAAGCCGCGCAAGCCTAAACCAGAAGATTTTCCAGCTCTTGGTGCAAGACGGCCTAAACGTATCGAACACCGTAGTGATTCAAATTCAGGTAAACCTGATCAGCCAGTAACTCAAAGAGATAGACGTGATAACAGAGTTAAGCCTAATCGGGATAACCGTCAACGGCGTGATAACAGAAACGATGAACCGTTTGATCGTCGTACAGATGATCGACGCGATCGTCGAATTGATGACCGACGACCGGGAAGCGGATATCGCGACAGTGGTAATTTAGAGTTCCGTAATCAATCAAGAAATAAACCTCAAGATAATAGAGAGTCATCAAGTCGTGTAGGTGGTGTTGCCAATCGTAATAGTTTTAAGTCGACCTCAACAATGTCTCAGGAATCTTCGAGCAGACAAGAACCTAATAAGGACTGTGATGATAATCAGCACATAGAAACCGTTAGCTTTTCAAATACAAAACTAACACCAACACAAAATCGGGTTGTTGAACAAATTGATAGTCGACCGTACACGGAGGTGCCACCAGCAAATACATCCGGACGAGTTATACCGCCTAATCAAAATCCAATGTCTCAAATGGCAAATGTTGTACCAACGATGCCGCCATCAGTTACGGATGCATCATCAAAGCCCAAACGTTATTCGAAACGTCAACGAAATGTCGAAGGCCCTGGGTATGTGGAAGGAAATCCAGAAGAGAATCCAATGATGCATGAGAAATTGATACAGCATCCAATGGTACAAGATTGGCCAGCAATGGCACAGCAAGGTCCGCAACATATGGTACCGCCGCAACAAAACATTTACCAAACTGTACCTCCAGCAAATATGATGAATCCAATGAAACCAGCACCACGAAATCCAAACCCAGCATTTACTCAACCGCCATATTATAATCCAGAAATGGGACAACCACAAGGACCACGTCCTGGTGGTCCTGGACCAGTTCAAAATTTAGGACAAATTGGACCATTAGCCTATGATCCATCAATGGGTCAAATAATTACTGTTCAGGGTCAACCGATGATTACAAATCTTGGACAACAAATGGGTCAACAACCAGCCGGTTGCTATGCACCATATAATCAAAATTATCAAAGTTTCAATGCAATGGTAAGAATATAAATATTCTCATTATAACTCGTATTGTGACTAATTGATTTCCATTTATAAATTTTAGCCTGGTGTTACTTATTATTCTCCTCAACCACAACAACCAAGGCCCGTGTTACAACGTCGGCCAATGAATCCAATACCAATAGTAGCACCACCAGATAGGGCTGTCCCATTGGATAGTGCCGAGCATATTGATAGTATACTTGAAAATATGTTTACTCAGCGTCCGCCGCAGCATCCCGAGCTAGAGCCATCATACTCCGCACAAACTACACAAACAGATGATAGTCCAACCGAATCTACACAGCAAATAAATAATCCTTCTAGCCAAACTGATGATCCTAATAAATCATTAGAGGAAGCTGTGAGTTTACCTTATATAACTATTTTTATATTAAGTCCTAATTGTCATATTATCAATTTTTAGACACAAACTGCAGTAGAAGTTGTAAGTGAAATGGTAAATAAAATAGATTTAAAAGAGTCAAATGCCGATGGTGATAATGCACCAAAGTCAACAGATGCAAATGAATCAAATGCATAGAACTCAATGTAATAAAATTTTTAAGTTGTTCATTTATTAATCGCGTGTTTTTATCAGTCCAAGAGTCTTCGTAGATTTTTAATATCAAGTGTAAAGAGGAAACAATGAATTCTTATTAAGAGCAAATATTTTACTTTGACGTATACTAAAAATGAAATTTGTTATCATCCTAATTATAATACATGAATAAATCAGTCATATGAACACCATTTGTTTAATGAGTTTTAAGTTTTAATAGAAACGTATATGTTTCAGGTAATTATGAAAATTTCAGATAACAATATGCAAAAGCATTTGGAAATTGTATCTTAGATAATTGAAATAAGAACGATTAAAAATTGAATTAAAGCTTTGTGAATGTTATTAACATTGATTTATAGAAAGTGCAACTTAATATTACCGACCATATCATAAACAATTGTCACCACATAAGTTGATTAAAATATCTACATAATCCGACCCCGTAGAACAATGTATATGACCATACCTCATTGTATGTTATCATTTTATATAAATTTCATTCAATCGTGTCTATCGTCTGTTTCTTTTTATTGTATAGCAGAGAATAAAAATACGGTGAAATGTTGATCATCTCATACGCGAGTCACTATGAGTTCATTTCATTATCAAATTAAATAAGCCGGCTGGCTGGTTGACTCCAACAGAATTAATTCGTTATGTTATCACCCGTTTAATTGAAATACAATAAAAAGTGGGACACATAATATTCTCCTCTCTGTTTTCCTTAACAATTCTAATTTATTTCACACGATTTTTATAGTAATTGCACATTAATATTCACGACGTTGGAGTGAACAGTCTGCGTTCTTGGACAAGTACTTTAAAAGTGTAAAGTAACCGGGTATAGACAAAAGTATTAGTATAGATCCGGTCTTTTGAAGTGAGTAGGGAAATTTGATTGTATCCATTCAAATTTTATAGTCAAAGATAATTGCGTTTGGCCAAAGAAGTTATTATTGTATTGGTTCTTGGTTACCCCCCAAAAATATATGTGCGTCGTAGGCCGAAACTCTGTAGACAACCAGTTACTATTATTCGGAAATATTTTTGATGATTCAGTGTTTGTTACATTCTCTATAGAAATACTCGTGTAAAAGTAATAGTTTTAATAATTCCATCTCTTTAATTGTGATTTATCAGCTATAGTATTAATAATCAAGACATTTAAAGGAATTGAACATCCCAGGTGTTTGATTAATGTAAATATTAATAAAGTGTGTATGCCAATAAAGGTGTAATGGAATTAAGTAACTTATTTAGATATCGTTTATTCATTAATATGAGTTAAAAGTTAAACCACAGCCAGTGTCGTTGTCTTAATTCCATTATTATTTGCAAAAACTCAGATTTGGTATTATGCATAACACTGTGCATACAAATATTGAATATTCTTTTAAATATTTAGTGAATTTTGTGTTTTATTTCAACCACTAACGACCTTCAAAATTCGATGTGACTATAGTTCCAACTAGAAATAAAACTCCAAACACCACTCACGCGAAACTTAATTTTTTAACAAAATAAAAACGCAACATAAATTCATTCTAAAAGTAAATCAATAATGTACCCGTGGTCATATTTAAATTACAATTGACACTGTATCTATTCAGTAATAATCTAGTTGTTGTATCAGAATACAATTGTACAGGTATTCAGACTCATTTAAATTAGTTGTCAACTATTAATGTGACCGCAATTATTTTTGTTTTAAATATTGAATTTTTATCTGTAACCGAAGTTTAATTCTCATTTACCTAATGAAAGTGAATGGCATGTTTAATTAGAAACTTGACTGTAGGCAAACAATAATTTTTATTATTTGCATTGAAGAGTGAAAAAGACATTCAATGGAAAAACACAATAAAGTATAAGTCACGATATGCGCGGTGGAACTCTTATGTAAAACTCTCTGAATTCTGTTAAAAAAAAAATTCAACTTTTCTCACAACGTAATTGAATTTTATAAGCAAATAACATCAATAACATTAAACGTGATCTACTTAAATGTTAATCAAAACATTTAATCTCATTTACAACCATAATTCATTATTTTTTTTTTAATTCATTTATTTACTTTGTAATTATTATTTTAATTTCAGCGAATTGTGCGAATTACCGTCAGTAACTAGTTACCCACTAATTATACTCAATTATAATAAGATATTAAGAAGATATTGGCAAAACACCATCAGTCATCATGGAGGACACATTCGATACAGAAGGTGAGTTTTACCTTCAATTAGTGAATTAAATATTGTAGTGCATGAGATAATCGAGAAATCAAATCTATTGTAATGTCGATTTAAAATTTTGTGAAAGAAATTCAACTCCAAACATAATGCCGATTATTTATCATTAATACTATTATGTTATTGTTGTGAGTCTCCATTCCGAATGGGGAATCTGATTTTTACTATTCATTGTGAGGCCACTTTCTATGCCTCCGTTTCTATGAATGACATCAGCTGCTGCTTATGAGACTCGACGTTTCGTTACAACCATAAAATCGATGTCGTCACACAGCGTCATCATTTCGACAAATCAATTTAACAATCGTTCTGAGCACCCACTTGTTGATGGCACCGTCGCATTCAATGAAACAATCATTTAGTGAATTGCAATATTGTTTGTCTACATATTCAATTGTTTTTTAAAGTGACTTTGATTCTATTATGATATCTACCTGATATCTAAAGCCCAATTAACAATATTTGTTAATAGAATCGTTCGATTTAACACAAACCAAATAAAATAAATATCAATTTTTGCAAATTCATTCATATGCGACAATGAGTGGCGCACGTTTTTTTTTATTTTCTGTTTTGTTGAATTTCAAATGGTTCGTAAATAAAAAAAAATTCAAGTTAAACGGTGAAGTATTTGAATAATGTTCGTGAAATAAACGCGATTTTATGTTCGGTTAGGTGAGAATTCAATGGAATGATCTTCTGACCTAACTCGGGCCGATTACTACAACCCTTCCGTTGTACAAAAATCGGATGTATCATGGTATGGAACAGCATTCCGTATCTAAATACAAGATGTGTTTTTCAAAAAATATCGTGAACAGTTTTTAGTCATCAACGAGATTCGCAAGCGAACAGAATTACCGTTTGCTGTTATTTGGATTGATTTTAACTTGTACAGGTGAAAAGATAACATAATTGTATGTGAAAATATTAAAAAAATTAAACGATTTTAAAGATATTAAAGTATTTTGTGGTTAAACCTCAACACCTTCGAAAGGTTATTAAACGACAATATTTTAAGTTCAATAACAAATTATCTTATTAATCTGACATTTTTCTTTTAAAAGTTCCATTTTGTGTATGAAATATTGCAAGTAATAATGATCTTTAATATTTACTTCAGATTACAACAAATGCTATTAAAATTTACAACAGTTTTTAACGTGAAATTATCATTCTTTTAGTTGATCCCATTATTCAATGTAATTCAGATTAGTGTGTGTGTATGTGTAACTACTAAATACGATGCAAATTATCATGAAATTTACGGTTTAAAGAAATCCACATCACGCGATCTTATTATTCATACGCTGGACTAAAAAACGTGAAACGATATTTAATTACATTGAAGTTTAAAATAAAATCAACAAGTATCTCATACATCAGTATTTAAATCAATGAAAACACATTCTCTATTGTGTGTTGTAACAGCTACCGAATTAAACGAAAATTATTGTCATTAATAAATGATCGAATCGGATTACAAAACCATGGAATTCTTTAATACTGAGTGTTCAATAGGAATATTGAATCTAATTTAGAAATTAATCTTTCAATAAATTGAGGAATTACGGCTGGTACACATTGGTATTACTTACGAGTAAACTAAATATACTTGAATTGATTAGCATGTCCGCACAACAATCGGTTATAATATGAGAATTGCAAATTCAACATAAGCATAGTATCTCTAATATCCAACTTATTAATTTAGTGAATTCATAACAAAATCGTAAATAAAAATTCGTCAATGAAATTCAAAGTTTATCGGTTTTTATGAAAGACCAAACACGATTGTATTTCATTTTTTTTTTGTATTTTACGAACCAAGTAAGAAACGTGTGGTCGCCTTCAAACGATTTAAATTGGTTCCCTTCAATTAGTTATTTGAATACGGTTAACTGTAGAGGTATTTAATTAAGAACACTTGCTGTTTAATTTAATTTTCATTACAGGTAGTTTTAAAACAATTGTGAAGTTAAAAACGCATATCTTGTTTTTATTCAATTACTCACAATCAGACATTTTGATTACAATTTCTGATGCATAAAATTGAACTGGAACGGATAAAAAGTTTTTTTTTTTTTTTATAAACGAATTCAAATACAGATGCAAATACCGTTTATTTACGATAGTATTTTTACGTTGTTGACCATTTCTCATCGTACGATATCAGTCGGCATAATCACAATACGATTTGATTAAAGTTTAAACAATAAATTCAATAGATTATAACAATGTAAAATTTACTTATATTTTGTACTACAGAATCGAGATTTGGTGAATATATTTGTCCTGAAGAACAAGCACTTTTAATGTTACGAAAAAGTTTAAGATCAAACAGTATGTGTATAGAGAATATACAATTTGATTCAAACTATCCTCATGTGTTTGTTATCTTTGGTGCATCAGTAAGTAGTTGCTATTTTATTATAGTTTCCATAAATTCCGTTCCAATATCGTTGTTAATTAGATGTGGTTTTTGTAATAAACCATTGTGTTATATTTCATAGGGTGACTTGGCAAGAAAAAAAATCTATCCAACACTTTGGTGGCTCTACCGTGATAATTTACTGCCAGTTAAAACATATTTCTTCGGTTATGCACGGAGTAACTTAACAGTTGATAAGATTCGTGCAAATTGTCATCAATATATGAAGGTGAAACCGGAGGAAGAAGCAAAATATGAAGAATTTTGGAAAATCAATCACTATTGTGGTGGTGCTTATGACTCAAGACGGGATTTTGAGAATTTAAATCAGGAATTGAATAAATTCGAAACGGGACCAATTGCCAACCGTTTATTCTACTTGGCATTACCGCCGTCTGCTTTTGAAACGGTTACCGTACATATTAAAGAGTCATGTATGGGAGTAAGGTGAATACATATTTCATATAATTATTTCGATGATTTTGATTTTAAACATTAAATGTTTTAGAGGATGGAGTCGTATCATCATAGAAAAACCGTTCGGTAAAGATGCAAATTCATCTAAAGCATTAACTGATCATTTAGCTGGTCTATTCCACGAGGAGCAGCTATACCGTATTGATCATTATTTGGGTAAAGAAATGGTACAAAATTTGATGACCATTCGATTTGGCAATAAAATATTTAATCCCACTTGGAACCGGGACCATATTGCATCGGTATTAATATCATTTAAAGAACCATTTGGTACTCAAGGACGTGGAGGATATTTTGATGAATTTGGAATCATCAGAGATGTCATGCAAAATCATTTGTTGCAAATTTTGTCTCTGGTGGCTATGGAAAAACCAGCTTCTTGTCACCCTGATGATATCCGTAATGAAAAGGTAATTATTAGCACATTGTCAGAAACTGTTCGGAGACGTTATTAGATTTGTTTTTGTTAGGTTAAAGTGTTAAAGAGCATTAAACCTCTTACTATGGATGATGTCGTATTGGGACAATACGTCGGAGATCCAGATGGTGCTACCGAGGAGGAACGTACTGGATATCTAGATGATCCAACAGTACCGAAAGGCTCAAAGACACCGACTTATGCTCTCGGTGTTTTGAATATTAATAATGAACGATGGGACGGCGTACCATTCATTATGCGTTGTGGCAAAGGTATGTACATATAAGAATCATGGGATAAACAAAGTTTTCACTAACCTTTTAATTTGATTGTAGCCTTGAATGAAAGAAAAGCTGAAGTTAGAATTCAGTATAATGATGTGCCTGGTGACATATTCGATGGGCAATCGAAACGGAATGAGCTGGTAATTCGAGTTCAGCCCGGTGAAGCTTTGTATGTAAAAATGATGACAAAATCTCCTGGAATTACATTTGATATGGAAGAAACGGAGTTAGATTTAACTTACGGCAGTCGATATAAAGAGGTTAAGTTACCTGACGCTTACGAGCGTTTGATTCTGGACGTCTTTTGTGGATCACAAATGCATTTCGTCCGATCCGATGAGTTGAGTGAGGCTTGGCGTATCTTTACACCGTTGTTGCATGAAATCGAGGAGAGTAAGTCACATCCGATCCCATATGTTTATGGATCAAGAGGACCTGATGAGGCCGATGAGAAATTAGCGGCCAGCAACTTCAAATACTACGGTAGTTACGTATGGCCGAATTCTAATTTATAATTGGTCTTTTTTACGGTAATACTAGTTGATTGATATTTTTTATACTTATTTACAAGTTTGTTGGGAATATTATTTGAATTTATAATAAATTTAATGATTTTTGCATTAGATGAAAATTTTTTCTTCTGTTTACAATTTATTTTTTCTTTCTCCTTTACCGTGTCTATGGAATCTACAGTACCGATAGGAAATAGTAGGAATCAATTATTGATTCTAAAATATGTACATGCAAATAGTACATATTTCCGTACTATTTATATTCACATGCGCCGTTACCTTATTAACTGGCTCAAATTCCATAAATTTGGGGATGTTTTATCTGTTTGGTTTATTCAAATTGATATTCATATCATATTCGTGGTGAGTACTAAATATTATATTCAAACCGAATGTTAAATGTTTGTACAACAGATTGATCCTATTCAATCCCATGTAAACCAATAAATTCAACTTCTTTATATGTCTATTATATTATATTTGTAGTAGAATCATTAATTTTTGATTTAAGGATATTTATTTTAACAAATTCTTTTCTCGATGGAATATGTACACATTTAAATCGGTATATTATAGCCGAATTAAATTCCCCTTCAGTAACGGCATTGGCTGATGTTGGAAGTGACGGTATCGGCGTTGCTATGGGAACACATTTGTTTACAAATAAAATAAAAAAATTTCGAGGCAAAATAAAAGAAAAATTCTTTAATATAAATGAAACTGGATCAAATAATAAGTAAACATTGTGAAAAGCGCACATCAGAATGAATAGATAGCTAGCAAGTGAGTACTGTGCCATTCAGAATGACTTCGGTGAAAAGGGCGACCAGGAAGGAGTCAGCACCAGTATTGGATTCATACCATCCCGATGAGGAGAGTCCATATGAAGTGTTTGAGGAAAAGAACAAAGAAAAGAAGGGCAGAAACATGTTACACAAAATAGTATCAACGAAATTCAGTGGAGGCCGTAGCAAGAGTGCAGACCGTCATACTGATCACATCCCGAAGAAGGTAAAGTGCCAGTGTAAGAAAATTCAAGTCGAATTGGGTGAATGTGAATGCAAACGAGTGCAGAAAGTGAGGGAAAAGTACGATGGATATATCAAACATTTCCAGATAAAGGTATGTAATCTGATTATCAAGTTTCTGGTTATTAAATTGCAATTTAATTTTAGTTACAAGCTAAAGAATCTACTGTCCAAGATCTAGCAGAGCGGATCAATGGACTTCAACAATTAAATGATCAATATGCTAATGAAAACGATCGATTGCAACAAGAAGCTTCATTGATGAAAGAGGAACTTGATGCATGTGTCCAAATGGTAGAACAACTGAAAGATAGATCCTGCAGCAATTGTGTCGAGCTGAAACAATCAGAAACAGAGTGGCGCGAATGCTATGAACGGTTGTCTAAAGAGACGAAAGGCTATAAAGATGACATTAAAATGCTTAAAACACTTGTTTATCGATTAAATGTACAATTGGAGCAACACCAAGAGATGCTTCGGAATAAAAATAATGATACAACTCGTAGTAAAGTGGAATTTGAAGTGGATAATCATGCAAATATCGAAGCAAAGTGGGGCTCTGTTACCACACATGCATTGGCTCCGTTATTAAACGCATATGAGGAAACGGTACGGGATAAACAACAATTAGTCCAACAATATGAAAAAGAATTGAATGAATTCACTGGAAAATTGAAAAAGATTGTAGAAGAAAATGAAAAATTGCACGACGAAATTGAAAAAATCCAGTCAAGTGAAAGAATCTGGGCTACAGAAAAGACACGATTGGAGGCGCAGATTGATGTGTGTCGTAAAAAGGCAGAGACTCAGACAAAGAGAGCAGACATTGCCAAAGAGAAACTAGTCGAAGTATTAAAGTTTTATGAACAAAAAGTACAATCACAGTCATTAGATTTAGAAAGAATCCAGGAAGCATATGCGAGAACAAGAGGTGAATTAACATCTCTTAAAAATGTTCAACAAAACCCAGGAGTCGTAGTGGAAAGTATGAAAGAGTGTCAAAGGTATTTCTTTAATATATCTAATTTCCGCTAAATCCTTTTATAATTTTACATTAATTTCAGGTTATTTGAAGATTTAAAACATCAACATGATACAGAGAAAAATCAATTTAATGAGAAAATTGAAAAACTACAACACAGTTTAGCTGAAAAGGAATGTAAATTGGAAAAATCTGATAATGATGTAAAGGAATTAAAATCTCTGGTTCATCGACAAAAACAAACTTATGAGTAAATTTGATTGACTATATGAGATATATAAATGATTAATAATCCTACCTTATTTCAGCCTATTGCAAGAGAAGAATGCAGCTTTGAAACAGAACCTCTATCGAATCAGAAGGTCAAGGGAATCGTTACGGCGACGCTTAAAAACTGCTTTAACTTTTACCACCGAAGTTGAGGGAAGCAAAACACAAATCAAAGAAACATGGCACGATTTAAATAGTATCGATGCAATTCTAAGTAAAAAGGAAATGGAAATCCAACAAATGCAACGCGATTATAAACTACAGATTGAGAGAATGCGACGAAAATTGATGAATCGTGATGAGACCTTGAAAAAGGTTTTACAAGATCGCGTGAAACGACGATCATAAGGTTTTAAATTATTAAGTACAAACGTGTAGACAGTAGTGATATCACCTGTTCATGTGTTCATTCGGTAGATTAATTTTAATTATGTACATTTCATATATAACTAATTTAAAATGTATAGGAAACGGAATATCTCTTCGAAAAACGAATAAAATCATAATTACCATTAACCATTTGGTACTTGTCGAGTTTCCGCATTGCGTTAGGTCAGTGTCTTGAATCGGGAAATTCGAGTGAGTCATCGTACTTTTCAGCGATTTCCACGAAAATGCTCCACATATCCAAATTCAATTCCATTGCAGTGCGTGTGCAGTTGTCTGCAGCAGGAGAAGTTCAAAATTCCTAAAATTGCTTATTCTCAATATGAGCCGAAACCGTCTCCTTTCCCCTGAATCGAGCCTTTCAGTTAAATAGGACATTTCCAATCCTTCCAGGATCAGTTTCGTTCTAATTTTTACCCGAAGAGGTAATCACATAATTTTCTCGGTGAAATACACTTTTTTAAATTGCTCAATTCACTTAATTAGTTATTTAAATCGTTTACGGTGTGCACAGTGACTTATTTCAACGGTTCTAATTCGATTTCAGCATGAATTGATTGTCTAATCTGTGAAAAACAAATTCGCCATTGTTGTTGTTGCCGCATTAAATATTTGATAGGGGTGGAATTCAGCCACTTTGCATTAATGGCGGCGGTACAGTGGTGCAAAGTGTAAATCTAATATTTCAGATAATCCAAAATTTAATTGATAAACATACAGCGGTTGTGTGTGTTTTCGTTTATATTTTTGTGCGGTATTGTTTATCAATATTTTGACGATGCGAAAAATCGATAAAATTCTTAACCAAAGTTATGGATGTTGTAATTTCTTCCATCGTCATTATATTGCACGTATCTGGTCAATGGTTATTGAATTGTGAGGTTAAGTGTAGCAAGAGATACGGAAAATTGAGAGCAAAAGGCAATTGTACAATTGCATTTTAAATTCACAACATTGTGTTGTCAGTATTCGACGGGGTCATTGATCCAGAGTGGTTTAAATTTAATAAAAAGAGTATTTATGCTCACATTTATGTATAGACATTAAATTAATTCGGAAATTTGGTTTAACCGTATGCTAATCTACGTGATTTGTTCGTTCCTATATCGATGTGGGTGTCACGGAATCATGAGTTGTTCATCATTTTGTACACTTGATTAATACCGTAATCGTTCTGTATTTGTTTTTTATTGTAAGAAGATGCTCACAAGCGTATACCGAATTACTGTTTATCAATACTTATTCGATTGAATGGAATCAAGAGCATAACATGTATCGCTTGTGAACTTGAAATTTACACCGTACCAGTCATTATAAGCAATTGAATCTTGAATATAAAAATATAAACTTGTTTATATTTTTAGCGTAGTTAATTTCTTTTAGAATACCTTTAAATGCTGTTGTGAGACGGGTAAAAAAGAATTGCTCTCTGTGTCTTGATACAGATACAGATTTTATTCCGGACTCTATTCTAATGTCGTGATGTAACTAAAGAAATAATGAAAAAATATAAGGTCTTAACCGAAGCATATGGAAGACGAATACATTGCAGTGTAACGAAGAGGAGACGGGGCCTGATACATAAAACATTTGGAACACATTTCAGTTGATTCGTAGCGGTGGCAATAGCACCAAGGCAGCGCAAAACCGCTATTTTTATTTCAAACTACTAATCATATCACTTGAATAGTAAAGTCCCCGTGGAAAACGTAAACATCGTCTGTTGTGTCGTTGTATGCAAGCCAAGTAATAGTGAGAGACAGTAGTCAACTGTAAAACAATTAATTAAAATCCCATCAAAAGCGTTTTTACGAAGTTCAATTGTTTTAAATACCATTTGGTTTATCACAAGTTTGGTTGCAATACAACCAATCGATTGGGAATGTGAATCTCCAATTTAATTTTAAGTTAGAACCAAAATTTCATTAAATTCTCGGCATTTAAAATATTCTTTTTTATTTTTTAAATTAAAAAAGAAGTACGCGGTGTGACAATTAATTCTTGCTTGTGAAATCAATTGAATACCGTTTTTGATAAAAGTCACAATAATCTGTGCTAAATTCGTATCTGCGAAGATCTGTAAAGCAATTTGTGTTATCTGATGCTTTATGTTTGGTGTTGAATTATATAATAATATTATAAATACCTAATTAAATTTGTTATTATATCAGAAATAAGTGTATTGCAGTTGTGGTTACAACACTTTACAATCAATTGCGAGAGATGGTGGCACAAAGTGAAATTGAAATAGAAATAAAAATGTTATTAAACATGAATCAAAATGAACAATAGATGAAGTGCAATAGCCAATTGGGTTATAAAAAAATTTATTATACAACGAGCCTTTAGATAAAATTTATCTCTGCGTATTTCTAAATTGAATTCAAAAAATTGTGTGTGTTGTGTTTAAAGTGTGAAGATAAATTAATATTAGTGCAAATGTGGTATTCAAATAGTTTTCTAGTAAATAATTAGTTAAAATTATCATAAAAATTACCCACAGTTAAATGGAATTGTTAAAGTGCTTTTGAGACGACAGCAAACCGAAATTATCTAATATCAATTGGATTACATCAGCAGTTCAATACACCAATACAGGCAGTATTAATGATCTATTAAATAATGGATAAAAAGTTATCAAATCGTGAAAGCCTAGCGGAATGGATAAAGGATAAACCGCTTAGTATTCTTCAACTGGACGCGACAGATCGTCTAATTTTACGAATAGCAGGTAATTAACCTTAATCGATTTTATTCAGTGTATTAGCTCCAATTATCTATCAAGAATGATGTTCAATGTGGGACTTAAAAATTAAGTTGTACCCGTATTCGGACTTTTATTTAAGATTATCACCATTCCTTCGGTTCATTAAATCTCAATGACCAAACAAATAAATTGTCGTCAAAGCTTCAAAGTTCAAGTTTGAATATTTATATAATGTCAGATGTGTTACCGCTTAAGTATGAATGCAACATATTGGTTGAGTGAATGTTTCGTGTTTAAAATGCAAATAGTTTTTGGCGACGTGGGTAAAAAAAAAGCAAATGACTGTTAAGTAGTATAATTTCCTGCTATTGTAAAACGAATAAGTTTTTATTTTAATTGTAAAGGTGGATGTAATACGCGGAATTTATCCATTTTCTTAATAGTTGTGGTGCTAAAATCGTAAATAAAATGCCAGTATTAAGGAAATCTTTTTGGTTATACATTGTGTAGTTCAGAATTAAAAGAATTTTTTTCAAAGAAATGTTAGCTTTATTATAAAATGATTTAAATTCAAGTAAAGCGTTGCTTAGGCCCATCGCTTTTTGGTGATGGTCAAGAATTTTTGTTGGTTTAGTGTAACAGTGAAAGACAATGGTTTAGAATGTATTTTATAGTTTTAATATCTTTGGGCTGTACTTTTTATATAATATGTTCTCTTCGTGGATTTAATTAGCCTTTGTGTTTCTCATAAGTCTACGGTAAACCGGTAGCTCAATCAAACATGCTTCTAGACGTTCTAGTGTAACCTTTGGATTACATGAGTTCATTACCTGTACTGAAAACTTCTAAGTTTTGTTATTTTCATAAAGTAATTCAACTAAGGGGGCTTTACACTGCAAGACAAGAAGTCATTTTTTGATTAAGACCTAATTTAATTTTACTATGTTTCTTGACGGTTTTAACAAAAAATAAAATTTCATCACATGTCAATTTATATGGTGGCGTGTAAAAGACATTTTCATTTCATTTATAACCGTATGATTTCGTGTCTGACAAATGAAGTAACCCTTTTATCGGCATTTGATTAAAATCAAAAAGGAATTTTGTTAAATTGATGTTTTAATACGTGAAATTAAAATCCGAAATCAAATGGAAGACTGACACCAGGAGAAATACTTTATCGTATTGATTGTATGTTTGGTAAGGCCTTAACTTTCAGTTGAAATCAAATTTGGTATCATACTATTTATGATGTTCTTTTGCTATGATTGCCTAAAAAATTAAATTATTTTTATATTTGTTCCATTCGTTTTTGGCATTCCGATAAAAAATAAATTCTTTTTGGTCATGTTTATTGCTGTTTGTGTTCCTTATGATTTGATCATCCAAATAACAAACAATGAATTTGTTATTTTTTTTTTTTTCATTCATTTTGGATAATTAATTTTTATGTTGATATGAAATATCAAAGTTTTTGATCAGATTGTTGTATGTTTCTGTTGAAATAAAATTAATATGAAACATTCGTACGTTATGATAGAGGCAATGGTTACATGAAATTGAAATGAATTTATAGGTGGTGTTGGTTAATAATATTCTGGGACTGTTGTAAACGAAGTTAAGTGAGTTTTATTCATTTCAATTCGTTTATGTAACAGTTACACCTTGATGATAGGTGTGGTATAATGTTCTAGTTAACAAGGATTTTTCATCCAGATGGATTGAGTCATTTTTAATCAGCTACGCAATGAATAAACTATTAGCATGTAGCGCCCTTTACTATTTTTATTATCCTTCGAAATGAACACTTTATTTACGGCTGTCACGATACATAAAACTTTTATTTTTCTTTTGAACCGTATAAGAGAATTGTATTTCATGTTCAAAACGTCTCGTATAATAATATATTATTCTCTATTACATTCACTGATGAAAACTCGTATGTAAGTACGAATATTATCGATTTGTGATAAACTTTGGGGTGGTATGTATGTTTGACTCGAATTACATTAGCGTATGAAAATACGAAAAAAAAAAATTGGTAACAAACACTGATATTTATGACCCAATTTTATCTAAATTGTCCCCACAGTTAAAGTGAAACGTAAAATAAAAAGTAAAATGAACTAATTTTTTAATGGGAACGCGTTCTGTTTGTTTAGTAGTCATTCTGTGAACAGAAATATAAAATAAAAAATTGGTATCGGTACAGGAAAATTTATCATAAAAACCATAAAATAAATTTAACAAACCTCATACATAACGATGGTTACGGTAAAGTGCGAATCAGTCCATTAATACCGGGTGAAGATATCAATGCTAATTATTGCATTTCCTGTTCATAATAATAATCTCTACGTCAGTTTTTAGGTCTTTTTGTATTTGTTAAATTCTGTTTCATTTCATTCAACATGAATATTTAAATATTTCATTCATAAACAGTTGAAATGTATTTCTTTTTGTCATTTTATTTGTTGGTGGCACATGATATATTTATGTTTGAATTAAATGTAGGAAACAAATTTATACATAATTCTATACTGAGAATGGAATCGGATAATGAACCGATATGTGTTTCATTTATTATTATGATTTTTTTTGGTATTATATCACATAACAGACGTGTATAATAAATTGAGAATAACAAAAAATACGAAAAAAAAAATCAGTGAATTTAATAGTAGCAAGGTCAATGTTATCTGTTTTATTTTGAATGTTTTATTCTGTTTATAGTATTTTCATATCTTAATGTCTATTCATTGTATTATTAGTGTATTACCAAATATGAATTAAAAACAATAAATTATATAGTGGGTTATTTGCTAATACTTAACACCTGACGAGATTCATTCACCTCTTGCTATTGTACGATTAATTGAGATTCTATTATAACGCTTATGGGGTATGTCGAAATGATCATTAAATCCGTTTAGTAAAATTATTAATGATCATCGGAAAATGATTTGGCATCGCTATTAAGAAAAAAAATATCTATAAATAAAATTATAGAGATCGAAAGTGAGTAAATCAACGTATCTGAATGTAGCAAAATAAAATTGATTCTTATATATTTTTGTTTCTGAAATATCAAATTAATGTAGAGAATTAAAGCTGTAAACTTTCGATTTTAAAATTTACAACTATTTGCTACTTTTCTCATTTTCTTAGTTTTCGCTGTTCTTATTGAATATTGTTATGGTTGTTTTCTGAAAGTCACTCCAAAGACGTTAAGATATTTGCTCCATCGTCTAACAATTGGATGTAAGAACATGGGAAATCACAATAAATAAATGAAATACATAAGTATCCATTTCAATGTCTTTGAAGCCCCATTAAATATTTTTATTTTCATTCTCAGACATCGTGTATCTTTCTATTCGCGTATCTTTTTTTATATATTTTAGTTCGCAAAATAATCGGCTAAACTGGTCCAATTTTCAATGGGCACTATTGTTGCATATAGAATTTCTTCTTGAATTTTATGTGGTCTCTATTGAATGAGTCAGCGAGTGTCTTATTAGCACAAGAAACAAACAGTATCATTTGAAATGTATTGAAATTTAAGTAATTTACGAGTAATGATAGTTGCGTTTCTTATTATATGTACATTGAATGTAGAATGATATATAATGACTCAAGATTATGGTTGAGATAAAAGTCTAGGTGACGATGGCTTCAAACGTATTTTTATTTTACCTCATTATGATTATAATTACGATTTTATTATTTTTTTTCATTTTATTTTGAATGTCTTTGTTGGTTGAAAGTCAAATGAACTGTCGGTGTTCTTTATTTTCCCATCTCTCTATCTGTGAACTCATTATATGGCCAAGTGGCAAAATTCTTATATAAATGTGTTTTATTGTATGAATTAATTTAGCATGTTTACATAATTAAATAAATGCGAGAATGATTTCTTGGTATTCGGTTCATGTGTCGGTGGGTATTATTTAAAATAACAAACGTTTAAAAGGAATCCATTATAAAACGGGAAAATTGTTCAATTATATGGGCATATATGAAAGGTGTAGTTAATTAAGATGTTTGTACACCTGAAGGTGGTAGACGTGTAATGGATTCTAGATAGATCTTATAATATTTGATGACCAATGTTGTCATCTGTGTGAGAAAACGGTAGATTTATTCGAAGCTGTTGAACTCGATATTGTGACTTTAAGTAAATATGGGAATACATTAATTACAATTGTTGGGCAATGTTTGCATTTGAATGACTTCATTAGTTTGTGGAGAGGTTTAAATCATATGCGTTCAGTTGTCATGCAATAATAAGCCGCTAATCCAAATAAACATAGTCCAATGTCATAGGATAATCATTTTTTTTTGTGACTAAGAATACCTTATGATTTATCTTAGAATAAGATTGTGCTTTGTTGTTTTTAAATTTACGTTTATTGGACACATTTGACTGTTTAAAACTATTTGATTGGATGAGCTGGACATTTAAGTACTGAGTACGACAACAATTCTATTCAAAATCTCATAAGATGTTGATTTTCGTTACGTAGAAACTGAACATCAATGAAATCATAACATTCATCGAAATGACCTTACCT
The DNA here is from genome assembly GCA_001014335.1 of Coboldia fuscipes. Classification (NCBI taxonomy): domain Eukaryota; kingdom Metazoa; phylum Arthropoda; class Insecta; order Diptera; family Scatopsidae; genus Coboldia; species Coboldia fuscipes. The sequence goes on along the minus strand of JXOR01000141.1, from coordinate 361,016 downwards.
TAATTAATTCATATTACCATGGCATGTTGTCAATATAACAAGTTTAGTGGATTTTCTAGAACACATTTAATCATAATTTATGGGTTTGAATAATTTAATGGGAAAGATATTAGCAATTATGTCCAACATAAAATTTAATTTAACTTGTTTTTTGTGATATAATATTGTCCAATGAATTTTGACGATTTATTAATATTAAATTAAGAGACACGATCTCGTTTGTTATCTTGTGTGATAGAACAAAGGCTAAATTTAAATTTTAACTAATTTAGATTGTTTCACGTCCATGTTGAATGCTATTGGAATTAATAATTCAAGTTCATTTGAATTGAGGGATCATGCAAAACTGGAATTTTGTAGTTGAATATTGAAATGGGTTTTGTGGTGGATTTTATTTTTGCAAATATTATAATGTCGCCATGATAAAGAAGAGGCCTAACAGTCAATTTGTTAATTTTTATTAACTGTTATTTCAGTGGGTGAAGATCGCACATTCCAATGTAATGAAGTAAACTGTTTAGCAGAGAGTTGAATATTTGCAAGTACTGAGTACTGAATAATTGCCGGGCAAAAGTTATGGAGCCATTGCTTAATCTCGGTGAACTGTATCTCTGTCTGGGTTTAATTGCTTTTTATCTACTTTCCAATAAATACTGGGCTTGTCTCTCAATTTATAGTTTTTCTTCGATTGATCATTTTAGATGCTAAACAGAAGTATGGTTACTGTATAATACGATATATTGATAAACACAATATGATTTATTCAAACATTGAACTCGATGAAATTCAACAAATTTATTTCTTTTTCTTAATCTAAACTTTAAACAGATTTATGATTAAACATTTATACCAAAATTTTAAGATTTGTTTGGTCTATTTTAGAATTTTTTTTTTTCGTTATAAATAATTGAAATGTTCTAAACACTTCCCCTTCACTTTAGCTTAATTGTGTTTTGTTATAAATAAATAAAATTATATTAATGAATTGTTGTATTCTTTGTTTCATTTTAGGTGAGTCAACTTTGACTGTAAATTATTTCTGTATTATGCAACGCAGTTAATGTGAAAATTTTAAAACCGACAAAAAGAATTTTCATATATTTTATACATAAATTCAAGTGAGCGGTGGTGTTTAAGTGGGATTTTATTTATCAATTTGAACTGGATAAGTATTAACAACAGTATGTTATTTTATCATAGAAATATTAATATACTGCTAAACGTAATGTGAAATTAAAAAAGACCGCCTTTATAGCGAAATGAGGTCGATGGTCTCTTATATATTTGCAAAACCAAAGGACGAATGCAAACATTAATTCATTATTTAACATTTAAACGGTAAATAAAATATAAAAAAGTAGAAAGGTAATGAGAATTGATACCATTATTTATATCAATTTAAATGGAAAATAAAAAATTATTTGATCGATTGAATTCTTAACTTTGAAAACAGCTGGTTCTTTAATGGACAATTAAAATAAAATTTTACGGTACAAAAAAGTGGTTATAAATAGAGACTACCTAATGATTTATATCGATGAAATTAAGCCACTATTAAATAATGTGTGTATGCGTTAATAAGAATGTTTTCTTTTTATTATTTGGTTTATGTAGACATATAACCGTTAATTGAAATTGTTAACGATATCTTAATTAAGTTCATGTTACGACATATAGGCCTAATAAATGGTTAAATTAGGGTGGTATCGATTGATTTGTTTGAAACATTTTGTGGGTAATTGATAACGTTTTTTTTTGTTTGATATCAATAGTAAAGTGTGATATCTGTATAACAGAACAGACGTAATTTAGTTGTTTTTTAATGTATTGAACCATTAAAGAGTTTAATCAATTGGTAACCATTTAATCAAATATTGGATCATAAAGAACCAGTTTTTTTTAAACAAATTTTGATAGTCTAGTAGTTGTATGTTCATATGGTAGATTATTATCATTGCTCTGATATTGATTATACTGTGCTAGAGAAAAATGATAAATAACGTTGAAAAAAATTAACAAGATGTACATAGTAATTATGTTTCAACATGGCTAATTGATTTTATGATTATATATTTTTCTAATAATAGTACCTTCGTGTTTGTGTACAAAATGAATTATCATTCATCAAAGAAACTGATGTAATATACTTATACTTATTTTGTCGGAAGTTTAGTAAATATTGTTGCTGTTGATTTAAATCCAGCGCAAACGTAGTTAAGTACAGAATGTTACTTAATACTTAATAATTCTAATTGAAAATGAATGTCAATCTCAATACTTTCTTATTACAATTAGAAATCTGGTGAAACATGAATTTCTATTCAATTGTCCTTGCAAATAAGGCCTTTGGGGGAATTCTGTTAATAATTAGCCATTGGCCACCAGTCGAGAAAGTTTCAATTGTGCGACTGGTGGAAATTTGTTGTAATTGAAAATTAAGTCTCGGTTAATACTCAGCAATGCTAAGAGATGGCACATACATTCAGTAAGTTGAATATTTAAATTTTTATTTTTAAATCCGTTACTTGTTTAATGTTTAAATGAATGAAAATACTTTTAACGTTGGTCTGACGTAAAATGTCTTTTCGCGGATTATGATGGCAAATAAATAATGATGGCCAAATTGAATGTGAACCGGGTACCATTTAAGGAAATTCTCATGAAAGAAAAAGAAGTAACCGCATGACATATCCCAATTGCTTAATCGTAAAATTCCATTCTTGTCATAACCGAGGATGTCTGCATTCGGTTGAAGATCTTTAATCATATTTTTGGTTTAACAGCTTTTAAGTTCCATTTCACTTCATGTTGTGTTTAATAATCATATTTGTTATTTTGGCTTCATGTTGTCTGATTACCATATCGGAGGTAGATATTAAAGGTGTTTCTCATTCATACAAATTTGGATACACGGTAGCACGCAATCTTTAATAAATTAAATGAAATTACTTTCGTTGGCCATTGTAATTAATTATTGGGCGTCCAAAAAGATAAAGTTTACGCAGAAAATCGTTTAACATTGTGATCTGATGATTTATTAGTGTATGCGTGTAGTGTATCTTGTCATGGTCATTTCTTTGCGGGTGATTTATATGATTTGACTGTTAATGATTACATTTGGTGTGATTTGGTTATATTTTATACAAATGGAATGATCTGTGTCACTGTCAGTACCGGAGGGACTTCTGCAATACAACGTGCCGGTTTTTCTGATTTGGATAGTTATTGTTGTAGTTAATTGTATGAAAACCGCAAAAAATGATTCATCAGATTGGATGCGTCTCTCTCATAGTAATTAGTTGTTTCTATTTAAAGTATAGTGGCCACTTTGGTTACATCAATGAATTGAAAGCTAATGGATTTCACTTATGAATGTTAATGAATCTCTTTTAAGTTGTTTATCGCGATTTTTTTGTTTTTTGTTTTTTTGGAAGACAATATCTTTAATCGCACCAGTTTTGGATGAGAGTGAAGGTGAATTCAATACCAATTTTAATGTGCATTCAATTTAAATCTTCCAGTTGATTTAACTAAAAATGGAAGTTATTATCTGAGGGGGGTTTATTCACACGAAAAATTCCAGTTAACAATTGTCAGCAGCTGTATGACATGAGATTTGTTTATCAGTGAGAATGGGGGAACAAGATGAATAAAAAATTATATCATTCTTTGTGCAAATCATAAAAATAAGTGAACGGCCTTCACAAAACAATCGAAATAACGAGCATGAAATATTCAATTGACAATCTGGTCTCTCACATTGTTAAATGGAAAATTTCATTGGTCAAGTTCAGTATAAAACAAATTTTCATTGCGTTTGTATTAAAAGGTTCGGTATGCGTATGTTATTTTAATGTTATGTTAATTTGATGGTCATGTTTTATGATTAAGTGGGTTACGGTATGAATGGCCACTCGAGTAGATTGCGCAGATTTGATTTTGAGCCTATTGGTGTACGGTTCTTTTAGATTAAATATCTAATGGATGTTTGAATGCGGGCCAATTTGATGAAATTCGATACGGGGGATAATAGGCTTTCATAAACGTTTAATTCATTTGTATTTTATTTTCCGTTTATTAACCGTATAATTGAATTAGGGAGTTTAATTATCCTAATTAATGTTTTCGAATTCATAATTAATAATACAGATGTCGTGTTGATTTCATTTTAAATTGTAAAAACTAAATTAGTTGAGTAAATGAGATTTGAGATTAAAAATGTGGACGGAATTACGACGAGGACAAGAGTTTCAAGTTTATGGAGGTATAGAGGCGGATTTCCTCCACCATTGATTTGAATATCAATGGACTGTGATAGAGAACTTTTACTCTAGTTGTCGTTTCATAGTATTCAGTGTACAATAATGTTATTCATTCTATGTTAATTACATCATGGCATGTATTTATTATGATTACGTCAACACTTGGATTAGATAAATTTGTGCGAATTTACATTTACATTCGGTTTTTTCGGCATTATGGTTGATCAAAATGATATTCAGTGGATTAGAACACGGCAACGAAAGAAGAACCAGAGTAATAATGAAGCTGCTTTCGCAGAAAAACTGCAAGAACTATAAATTTGATATCTAAATAATTGGATAAATTTGATCAAAAGAAAAATTCGCGTTTTGTATACTTAAACTGAATTCTTGTTATGTCTCGTGTGATGAAATTTTTAGTGGTTTTTTTGGGGGGATTCTTATTCATTTTATCTTGTCTGTTCTTGGACCCCATCAATTTATGACTGGTTTTTTACTTTGTTATTTTTGAAATTCACATTACTGTTGAACGAATGATGCTCTTGTTGATTTGCAATTTTAGTTTTGTATTCCAAAATAATCTTTTAAGAATTTATCTTCAATGGCCTCGTTCTGGTCCAACATCACTGGTGTTGGTAGATTGATAATTTTCAAAGAAATCAAGAAATTCTAAATCCGGTACCTTTTGTTCCACTTCTTATATTCTTGCTCGATTAATAATTGAATGGCGACTACATTTGAAATATAAAAATTTTCTCAATTTAAACTGAAACAAATTAGACATTTTCATTATTTTATAAACGCAATAGTATTGTGTTATCTATTTTAGATATTAAATGGTTAGCCGAATACAAAAGTCGCAGTTGAACGTAATTGTGGGACTGAATGTGAATCAAATCATTGAGAATTCGTTAGACTATGTTTTTTGCGATTCGAACTGAGCTTATTTACTTCTAATGTAATGATATTGACCGTTTGGTCCATTATATGGCCGCTATTTAATATAAAATTAAATTGTGAACTCTATTCATAACCGTATGTTCTTGTGTTTTTCGTTGTCAGGTTGAATTGGCACACTTCCCGGTCAATGTATAGGTAAACGTGATTAACATGTACTCAACGTGTGTTAAATTTCAATGTAAAAAAAGAACTACAAAAAATGTTCGAACACCGCTAACTAAATTTACTGTGAAATTCTGTGGATGTTGAATTTTGATTTAAATTTTTTGTATTAATTTTATTGTAGAACCAAAATAATCACATATTTGTGTATAGTTATGTTAGAGTACAAGGTAATGTTGAGCATATGCGAATGGAAAAAAAAGTGTGTACGAATTTATGTTGAACTGATAAAATTCTGCATTGTTATCAATTGGGCAGGTAACAGCAGTTGTTGTCTGTTACGATACCATGGAATGTCTTCAGACGGCCTAATTTGAATGGGCTTTAAATAACAACATTATTCACTGTTATTCATTAAAAAGGAATTCATTACTTTTGTAAGAAGATAAGTTGTATGCATTTCTGGATATTGAGAAAATTCACCTGCTTTTATGATTCGTTTTTTTTTTTTCTTTCCTTTTGTATGAAAATCGTGTGTTACTCATATTGCTGTTGTTTGGTTTCGGTTTCCAAAAAGCCCACAATCGGTATACCCGGGAATGTGGAGTTTATGATTGTGTGGTGGCCCTTGTCTGAATGTAGTAGTTCTTTCGCGCGCTGGTTTCTATCTTTCTCTCTTTCGTTCATATCCGAAGTGAACGTCTCAGGTGAATATACTCTTTTTGCCGTGGAAAAAATAAATGTAATGGAATTAGACTGTGTACAATTTGAATCAACCATATGCTGGTTTTATTCTGCAGAAGAATATCGTGACTGAGTATTCACATACTACTGTTTTGTAGGTTCTGCGAGTCAAATACGATCATATAAGACTGCGAAGAAAGCCAGTTTTTGTTATTTTATAGTGTATGTGTTGAGGAGTCTTACCAATTGTAAAAGTTACAAGAGTAGAGGAGACAGTGTTGAGTAACCGGGGCCCAAATGTTAAACATAAAAAAGCCGAAGACTCTTTTTATTCCATTTTATTTGTAATATCCAAATGGATATATCGTGTATACTCGCCATATCATAATACATATCGGGAGAATTATAAAATTAAACAACGACAAAAAAAACAATTTATTGTATACTTTTTTCGTTTTGGTAATATGAGTGTAGAAGCAGCCATATTTTCTTATAATTTTACATAGTCGATTCAGTCACTAAAAACTACTTAAAAAATAATAACGTAGGATGATGCGGTTTCGATTGACAAAATTATAACTTTGTGTGAATTTGTCTGTTATTTATTATTATTAGTGTGTTTTTTTTTATTATTCGTTACTTGTTGAATTTTATTTTTTGGTGTAGTTTTGTTATAAAATTCATCTGTTTAAATAAGAGCTAGGAGCTCCAGCAAATAGAATAATATTATAATTTAATTTCTTTTTTGAGTAAATTAAAAATCATAATATAAAGGAAAATAAAATCTGGTGTTGTTGGTTTCGGCCAACCGATGAATTAGTTAAGCAAAAAAAATAGAGAGAAAAAAAGTTGTTAATGAAAATCGAATAAAACCATTACTGGAGGTGAATAAATGCGGGGTTGTGTTGTGAAACATACGATTTTAAAGAGAATTTTTGTTGTTGGTTTTTTTTTGATTTAATGAAATATTGGCGTTGTTTGAGACGAATTATTCTGCCGTGTTAAAGTTGTTTTGATCATCTGACTATTAAAGGTGTAGGTGTTTATGAAAAGTGTGCCTCATTGAAAAAATTTGGAATTTAAAGCAGAGGAATGCCCGTATTGTTGTCTTTTATTATCAAAAAAGATAGAGAATTTAAAATCCATGAATGGTTTTGGTTTGTTGCAGATTTATCAAGAACCAGTGTTGAGTCCATGACCATTTAAAGGCGAAAAGTTAAAAAAAAAATAGTGAGTTGTAATTGATGGGAATGAGTAAAACCCCACCAGTATTAATCAACTTCATGACGATGGCATAAATTGATTGATTATGTGCAATAACGTTAATTTTTATTTTATTTTCATTCTGTTTTTGTTGGAGTTCTCATTTTGTATTTGAAATCCCATTAAAACAACAGAACAAAATAAATAAATTGAAGTGAATAATTTTGAGTTTGAGTCATTTTATCGATGATGATCCAATTCGTGTTGGCACCAAAGTGTGGACGAGAAAGATATGGGCCACAATTTAAAATGGAAACAACAGAAAATATGAAACTGGAAAAATTGAAACAAAAGTTTTCCCTTCGATAGTTTTTTTTTTTTTTCTGAATTAATATTGGAAGAGATTTAAAAGTTTTCATTGTACGTTTGGTTTGCAGAAATTCATTCTTTTATTGAATCTTATACTGGCGTTGAAATACGAATACGTGTCAGTTTAGTACCCGGTCGGTATTTTCCAATTCCTATATTTGTATCGTGTATGATAATGTGTACAATGGTTAGCCCTCGATGTAAATATTCGAAATATGTGTAGACACAGGAAATTTACATTTTATGAAAGGTCTTATTTCATATTGAAATTTTGTATGGAAAATATCCATGTGAAGTGACTGCAAGATCTTTTAGTATTAAATTTGATTGAATACAGTAACGATTTTATATGTATTTTATATATTCCATCCATCAACGTTTCAAGTCAAGAACACAGCATAGAAATATTTAAAAATGTAAACATGAAACAGACTTTTCCTACAAAATTTGGCCGAGTGAATGATAAAAAAACAAGTAATGCCAAAGTATTTCGTTTTATTCTAGATAAACGTGGTCGTGAATGATAACGTGCAATGGGTAATAGAATTATATGGAATAATGATACTAATTGGTAATACCGACTTATAATGTAGAAAAAAATGTATATAATTTTCAACAGTTCTACAGATATAATACAAAGCTTACTGATGAAACACATACATTTTAATTTAAATTTAACCTGAACATGCAATTCTGTATGAACTTGATATCCGTTTCATATGATCTAATTACTTTCGTTATAATTTTCAAATGAAATTACCGCTCCCCCAATGGGTGTACATTTATTTATGGTGTTATGAAACATCAATCATTCTTACCTGATAGTGTAACTTGTAATTAAATTTTCTCACAGAAAACGAATCATGTTCACAGAAAAAAAAAATGGAACTATTATAAATGCGTTAATAAAGAGTGTATTTAATGACTTAATTATAATACAATGAAGGATTAGATTTTCACTAATATCGACTGCAATTTATAAATGTTAAAATGGAACTATAAAAATAGTAAATGTGCAGGTCATTTATTAGAACATTAATCAATTTAAAAGAAAACTGGTTCTTAACTCATAATCTGTTTAAATAAAGAAATGTAAGAAAGGTGTTTCTATTCACTTCCTATATTTCATAATACTTTCATAAATAATAAAAAAAAGAAAAGCTCATTCTATGTAATCTATGGTGGCCAATTGATTTCAAGTGTTTTTCTTTTAAACAATTCATTTCTGTATTTTTAATTTGTAAGTACCACGAGTGTATTGATTAATAGTCGATATGTTAAGATTTTTCATTATGATTTTAATTGAAAAGAGTTTTACGTTATTTCTTTTAGAAGAATAACAAAGAAGGGTTTAACCAAAAGTAATTAACATTCTTATTTACAAATGGCGTAAGATATTTGCATTTTCTTTGGATTTTAACGATTCTTTTCTTCGTAACTCTGTTGAATTGTGTAAAACCATAAGCAGAGATTTTTTTTTGTTGTTATTTAACCATTACATATGGTTGACGCGCGATGTACAGACCAACAATATAAAATAGAATAAATGAATTCTATTTTATTGAATCTCACTGTTTATTTTCATTTAACTACATACATTTATGTGCTTAACCATTTCTTGTTGTGTATTTTAATATTAATATTATTATTATTATTGTTGTTGTTGGTTTGAAGAAGTCATCGTCGCATTTTCTTTTATATATTTCACTCCAAAAGTCTATTTCTCTCTCTCTTGTTTTACACTGTATGAATGTTTTATTGGAATTCCAATAAACCGGTGTGTTTTGTTTTCATTGAAAAGATGACTGTATTTTCTTTATTTTATGTATTTTATTCCGTTCCATTGGTTTTATTCTTCGAATACCTTCTGGCAATGAATCGTTGGCATACCACAATCAGTTTTATATGCGATCGGTGTGTTGTTATTCGTTCTATCTGTTACTCTTTACCTCTTGTGGCTGATGGGGGGATTCGCGTGGTAACCAAAAAAAAAAACAAAAGATTTGAAAAAAGAGTTCTGGGGCCTGGAAGCTGTGCATAAGATGTTTGCGACGACCTCTTTTTGTGTCATCGTCTCTTTTTTTTTTTTTAATTCTGTAAATTTATCTCTTCTGTTACAACATTCCCATTATTGTGGAGTTGGAAACACGTAGAAATCATTAAATGCAATTCAAGTGTTTGAGTAAAAGCATAACTAATAGAGAAATATTTTACATTGTGCCATTTTAGAGGCGCGTTTTCATTAATTAATTTTCACCTGGTTGTTGTTTATTTCTGTTTATTTTTCTCCATTTTAATTCCATTTATTATGTGGCACCATATGCATCTAAAGGTGATTATTATCAGTGACCAAGTAAAATGAATTTAAAAGTCAATACAGTTTAGTTTCCATGTGAGACTAATTATTTTTTAAATGGTTTTACTGTGTCTTTGATTCGTTTAGTTCTAAATTGCTTATCACAGTAGGTTGATCAGTGTAAAAATTTGCATTTAACATTCATCAATTTGGTTACAAATTCGTTAATAAAATAGATTAATTACAATGTTTACATTGATTTTAACATTAAAACATTTATTTAATGGGGAGCTTGATAGACCACCGCTATGATTTGAAAAGACATAACATTAAATCAACGAGCTCTAGTTACCTTTCCATTACTATTTTCTTTATTTATTGTTGGATTATAATATGAATAGGCAGAAATTAAAAATTCATTAGTTTTCTTTTTATTCATTAAGTTTAAAGAGAGGCTATTTAAGAGTGTACTTTATATGAAAATGATGTAGTCAAGTCATGTTTGTGCTAAATTTCTGTATAATAGGTCTCTTAGATTTGCAAACTCTCCTTCCTGGTTTTTATATGTTAACGAAATGATTCAAATCTCGCATGTGTATTTCAAGTGGCTGTGAGGTAATTAAAGATTTGGTCCGTATTTCCGTTCCATGAACTCGTACTAGTGTTATGTCGCAACTTGGCCAAATATAGAAGTAAATTTCTTCCGAAATTAGTTGACTAACTGAATACATTTTTGATTATTTGCTATTCATCACTGGCGTTTGAAAGCATTGACTTTAGATCATATTACCTCGTTTACAATCTACTATTGAATAGAGAAACGAAAAAGAATTCACCCGGTGAACAATAAAAATAATTTCTCAGTAAATTCCCATATAGTCAGCAGATAATTTGCAATGAAATTACTATTTAAATGTAAAATATTACTAAATCAGATACACAGAGAGTCATAATTTTAATTTGGTATGGTCACATTCAGACAGATAGTAACAAAATCAAATGATTCATGGCAATAGAAATTTAAAATAAAAGATACAATACACTTAGGTACATTAAATATGTCATAAATTACAAGTACAACTACATAATAGACAGTGATTAAGATTAAATATATGTTATTTGTGGATGGAATGCAATGTAGAAATGATAATAAAAATAAGATATTCACAGGAAAACCAGTTAAAATGAATTTTCATATTTAATTTGACCATTAATGGTTCGGATACTTAAAGAAAAACACTTGAACTCAGCGATGCTTTCGATTGCACTAAATTTCTATATTTAATTAGAAAAATATTTTCATTTTCATTTGAATGTTGTTTATGGATTCTGGTGATCATCACTGTCTTATAACGTTTAAGGAAAAAGGTATTTGAGGCGACGAGTTTCTTTGATTTGATTTAATATTCTCTGTCTTATTAGTACATTTGACTCTTCAGAGTAAAAAATTGCATTATAACGCACTTCTAAAAGAAGAATCATTGTAACTAGATAGTACTTCGTATTAATAACTAGATAGAATATGTATAGAAGTGAGATAGAAGATATAGTGTGAAGTCTATAATCCATCACTTGATGTGCCGGTAATGTTTGTATAAATGCCATTGCCATCATAATAATGTGTATACCATTTGCCAACTTGTCTCATTGGTTACTGTAAATATAGAAGTTGGTGAACGTCAACGACCCTAACTAATCGCTTTAGTGCAAACGATATACTTGTGTTGTATTTGAATACTATTTTTAAACGGCGACATTTACGTTTCTCTATTTTCTATTTCTTGCAATTTAATGTTTCTTTTATATGAATATGAATTGATAAAATGAAATAAAAAATTATGAAAATGTGCAAAAACCATAAGTATGAAAAATGTGGTTGTTTTGGTTTAATGATTCCTTGAGTGTTCTAATGTGAAAAATATCACAATTAACTGAGAATGTGAGTTGAAGTGCGAATATGAATAAGATCAGCTAATTAGAATCGATTGAATGGAATAATAACAGAGAAATATTGTGAGATGATTTTGATGAGGTGTGTGGGTTCAATTGAATTCCATCATTGAGATCTTTCAGTGGCATCATACACTTAATGTGTGGTTGGATCAGAATTAAAAAAAAAACAAGGTGTATCATTGATTTTGACTATCGAGATGATTGGTATCGCTGAATTTAGAGTCGTGTGTCACATTCTAAAGAATATTGAGATAATAAACAATTTCCAGTTTAGGTGATATCATACTTGACTTGTTATTTTTTTTTACTTTTTATGAATTTTAATTGTAAATTATTCAAGAAATATTTGTGATGGATTTTGTAATGAAGTAAGAGAGACTCTTTAAAACATTTTTGACATAATGAATTCGCAAAGTATAATAGAATCGTTGAAGTATATGAAACAATGCTTTCTTATTTCTTATGATTATCGTTTCATTCACGATTATTTCAACTATTTTCATTCTATTGGTTAAATGAGTTTGAATATAATACACATTTTTTACGTTCAGTTGATAAGAATTATACATTGAATTCATATTTAATTTTATTATTGTATGAAGTACAATGGTTGGTTGAAACAAATAATTATGTTATTTGTGAAGTGTTAACATGAACGTTTTGTTATGGAATGGTGAAAAAATTCTATGGAATTATAGCGATCATAATCGTATTGATGGTGAAAATGAGGTCTCATGTAAAGAATTATATTTTATTGTACATCATTAAGACGACATTATGGTAATAAAAATTTAAATTTAATGTTCATGAAGTGGCTTAATTTCTTATAATTTTTTATGAAAATACTTTAAAATGTGTGTCCGAGTGGATTGGAATTATTTGTGGTGAATGGATTTAAATTTTTTGAATTTAATCATGTCATAGACGTGATATAATCAAAACAGTCAAAATGAAGTGTTACATATCAATTAATGTAAATTTTCTTTAAGTTCTCCTAAGGGAAATCACTGGGAATCAAGTTTTGCTGCTTCGAAATAATCATAATTTATAATTAAATATAATGCAGCTGTTTTATTTCATGACAACTCTTTTAGTTCCGTAAATATCAAATGAGAAAATGTTCTTTTCATTAATTTTAGTGTTTGTGTGTTCTCGATGAAACGCCATCAAGTTTATTGGCTGATTGCATATCTTTTTAAACAATTTTCTTTTTTTTTCATTTCGATTAATATTCTCAACAATCTAATAATATAAAATATGATTACCATCACGTACTTAATATTAGTGAAAGAAACATTAATACAATGTTAATAAGAATACCGCATTATTGAAACAACAGACATATTATTTCTTTTCTTTTTATAAATTTTTTTCTTTTCTTTTATCTTGAAACAGTTGAAGACAAAGAATGTGTTATTTTTGAATTCTTAATTTATGATCTATAAAATTATGTACTGTTATTGGTGTATTACTTAAAGCCGCATGATTATCATTTAAATAACATAATTTTTGTGTATGCTTTCTATTACATACAATGTTCTTGTGATCATATGTGCAGAGCATAATCAGGTCGTTGTGTTGAAAGTTTTATATTTTTTCCTCAATTGGTCATTGAATATAATTCTGGTCAGTTTCTTCTGTGATTGTTGTTGTTGTTGTTGTTGAATTATTCAAAGTAAAAACAATGCGTGGGATTATATTTTCTTGAATTCACAGAAAAAAAAATATGATTAAGTTGTCTTATATGGGGGATATAGTAAATTATTTATGGGTTGTTATAATAACAAAAACAATTGATAAAATTGCATATTTTTCAATTGGATTGATTCAAGTGTTATTATGGTGGATTTGATTAATTACAATTTAATGGCTACAGTGGAGATTACAGTTGCCATTTACTTAGTCTATCTAAATTTCTCGTAATTGAAGTCAAAACAATTGAAATTCAATTATTCTGCAATTAATCACAATGTAGAGATGCTATAATGAAAGGAGAGATATTGTCACCTGAATGTTTTGAATGAGATCCGCTTTTGTCTAGAGTCTGTTGAATTAATCAAAAGTAGCAGTCAGGTGTAAATCGGTAATTTCTTGCAATTTACAATCTTATGACCCGGTGTATAACTAATGGCATAATGATGTCATCTTACTGTTTGCGTTCACGGTCTATGTAAAAAGACATTAATGAATGATTATTTTGACTTGATTCATTCAAATGGAATTGATTTGGTAAGAAAGACACCCAGACTAAGTAATATAATTTATAAACTATAATTTTTACACCATACAATTCGGGTGTACCTACTCATTACCATAATGCTGGCACCGTATTGTGGATAAAATAGTTTTGTTCCTTCTAAAACAGAGATTGAATAAATGAAACAATCAATATTCATGGTATCGACTTAAATACTAACTTATGTAATACTTTTAAAAGTAAAACATCGTTTTACCATTTAAAATTATTTAGTCACTGATTCTTTAACTGATTTTATTGTTTAAGGAAATCATTTTCCTTTAATTAAGCTGCTATTAGGTTCACATGAGCTGGACTGTTTTGATTTGTTATTTTAAAATGAAAATCAAAATGCAGATGTGACACGAATATTTAAGTAAAATTTATTGATTTTTATTTATTGTCTTCAGTATATGAATGTTGGTCGTTTTAAATTGAACTGTAATGAATCAAAAGTTAATAAGTATAAAGGAAATTGATGTAAATCGATAAAATTCAATTGGCAGTGAGAATGTTTAAGAAATCAGTGTACATTAGTTTGTTTTAAGTTGGTCAGGTTTTTTTTTTTGGTTTTTGTATCATTTGGGGTTCATGTTTTCTAAATATTTATGATTTATGTGCAATTTAAAAGGGCTATTAATCGATTATGTCACGATCAGTTGGTACTAAACTATTATGTGTTTGGTATTTAGTTGTTGTTTCATCGTGAATCAATAGAGCGACAGATTCCATATTAAAGTAATCGTGATTTGTCCATTTTTAAAAATATGGGTCTCTCTCACTCTCTCTTCTATTTCCACAATTATCTTGATGTACAGTCACTCGACAAAGTAACATAAAGAAATCAGCACAGATAAAATTGCAACAGTTAAAAAGCCGTACAAAGTAACTGAGTTGATTTTCACCGGTTTTAGTTTGAAGGAGAGCTAAGCACGTTTATGATATGTTGAAAATGAAAGTTATGGAGTTGAGGTGGTGTGTGCTCTTATTGACTTCACATACCTGTATTGTGTGGGTGGAAAGTTATGTTTAACTATATCGCAATTTTTCTTAAACACTTTGTGTGCAAAATATAAAAAAAACCATTTCTTTGATATTTGCGTGGATTTTTGTTTTTATTTTTTTTGGATTTGTAACTTATTGCGAATAAACCAATCAGTTTGGTAATGTAAGACATTGAATAAATAAAATGTGCTTTTGTTAATTCCTATAGTACTGGAACCATCGTGTCATTTTCATTGACCATTTGGTTCAGCTAAACACCAATATTTATCGTTTTTATTGTCACATTTCTTATTAAATAAAAAAAAAAGTAATCGTCGTTTTGGTATTTCTAAATATATTGAGGGGGCTGTAAATTAAACAGTTTATTATTTGCAATATGATATCACAAAAAACGCAAAAACGTCTTATGGTGGAGATTATTCATAAATAATAATCAGTAAATGGATATCGATTAGATGGTAACGTCATTCAGACGTTATTATGATATTGTTTTTGAATACCGTACTAATACAATATGGTCAATAATATGAGTATTTAAGTGCATTTAATGCAATAATTCTGTTGTGTAAAGGCCTTTATTTTAACTTATCGTAATGTTAATTAATGACATAAACAGTCCGTTTATATGCACAATGTTTTGACTTGCCCATAATAATTGTTTCCTTAATCACTTAAACAAAACCGTTTTTATAAATCAAATAAAATGTAACGGTTCAACATTTTGAATGTCAATCTAATTAAATTAAAAGCCAATAGCGATAAACGATCTTTCATGAATTCATTTGAGTGTTTCACTCTTTTCCTGCAAAAGAATGTAATAAATTAAATTGTTTATTAATTCACCAAAACTTTTACTACGAAATAAAAGCAAACGAAAGTAAAAACTATATTAGCATGAAACGATGCCATTTTTATTGTGCTACATTCAAGCATTGTATTCTAAGAGCCAAAATAAAAAAAATGAGTGGCAGTTGTGCACGTAATTACTATGAGATAGTTCAGGTATTTTCAGTAAAATGACGTAATGTACGAACTGTTAATTTACATACACAACATGGTTATGATCATATGGTCTATATTCATTTTATTAGAAACGTCTAAAGGTGTATTTATGCTAAAGAGATCTATTTAAATTATAATTTTTATTGGTTGAACCAACACCTTTTGGGTTTTGAGGTATTAAATATTTTTTATTTCTATTATGATACTAAGAGAGCACTGGAATAACTAAATAAGGTGAACCTTCTACATGTGTACCTACTGAATTCATTTTTTTTTTTCGTTTGAAATGACTAATGTACTCTGAATATGTTTTTTTTTTTCTTTATTTCGTATAACCAATGTATTGTTACTAGTTTTTATTAGTTAGTTGGTTTTTGAGTTTTTTTTTGCCCATGTAAAAATTGATAATAATAAGGTGAGAGAGTGAAACATGTCTTGTGGGGGTGGTTGTTTTGTAGTTTAATTAACTAGTTAGATAGTTACTTCATACCACAAAAATAACTCACTAAATTACATTGGAAATTGAAAATAAAAACAATTTGAATATAAAAACAATGACTGGAAATTAGCAAGGCTCTCAGTTTGAATTATTCATATTATGTTCACCTTTGTACAAAACTAAAGTAACATCAGTGTGATTGCATCCTAAGTTACATTGGAGACATTGAAATTGCAATTTGTTTATTAGTAATATTTTGTTTCTATGAGATTCACGGTGCTTGTCAATTCTGTTAATGGAACAGAATATGTAATTTAACTTTGAATTTCATTAAGCGATTTAATTGAGATGTTGTAAAAGGAATTTGGCGCCTATGAATTGTAGTTCTATTCTAATCCATATGGGAGTTCAGTTATGACTGTATTAATTCGCATTGAATATATTAAATCATCAATATTGAATATTCATTAAATCACCCACACACAGTTAGTTGATTTCAGTTGTTTTGTTGCCTATAGTTAGTCAATGGAGTTTTAGTAGATTATGCCGGTGTCTCAAGAGTGTCGGCATTTTGGTCATTCGGTAAATTACTGTATTTGGTTGTACTGTGGACAAGCGATAAGAAAAGTCACGATTAAATAGATTTAAGTGATCTCATCCGTTGGCAGAGGCTGATGAACCATAAAGAGATGCGACAAAATGCAGTTAGAGAGATGAAAGTATATTGTATATTGCCAAATTGAATTTAAAATGATGCATAAGTTTTTTATTTATGTTGGCTATATGCCAATCATTTCATCCATTATGGTTGGAATATGATGAGATAACAATCCCTATTGTATCTTAATACCAAATGATATCTTGGTCAATATACTTTCTTATGTGTGGATCTGTTGTATGTTTTAGAAAATCCACTGCAATGGTATTGTTGGAAAGTAAAGTGAAAAGATGAGAGTCGATTTTATTATGTGTGTATGTGTTATCTTTAATGTAATTTGAGCGAAAATTCAAATTTTATGAAACATAAATGTTATTTCTTATGTGAGTTTTAGCTGGCTACTGAATGTAATGATGATCATAATGTTGTACACATCATTGTTGAGTACATTCTGAAATAGGAGTTGTGAGATAAGATTGAATTTCGTGCCAGCTATCTGATTTGAATCAGTTTAATGGATGTGATAAATTAAATTCAATTAACATATCTTCATTGATCTATGTTAAACTTATATGTTTAATATTTGAGTACAGATTTTGAGTTAAATTCAATCAGTCGATGTACCGAATTCAGATTGTATTTCGTTGAAAATTCGGGTATCAATGACGAAGAATTATCATTCAACTCAGCTGATAGAATTGATAAATATCATCTTTATCAGAGTTTTTATTACAATTTTATTGAGTTAATTAATACAGTTGTGTGGAACTATTCATCATGATTGGACTCATTTCATTTAATTCTTTTATTATTTCACAAATACAAATGTGTAGTGGTGTAATGACCAATTGTTTATTATTTGAATGAATGAAATTCAATTTTGATTTGTGTATTCGGCCACCATAATAAAATTAATTTATTTTTATGATTCATGCGAAGAGTGATGATGTGCAATTGATCATAATGGTGTTTATAAAAATTTTGTACATTGGAAAAAGATAATCGTATATTGTATTTTCTGTAGATGTAAAGTGTATTAGACTTCAACGCTCCAGTGGTGAGATTATGAGTTAAAGTGATGTTAGCTAGTTTCATTGTTCTCATTGCTAATCATTTTATTACTGATTTTATTGAATTAAGATAAGTCTGTTTATCAATGCTGTTTCAATGTGAGAATGAAGAGAAAAAAATGAATTATAAGTAATTACGAGAAAAGCTTCGTAATGGTGGTTTTTTGATCGTAAGACGATTGAATACGTTTTTCATGTAAAAAGCTCTTACGTTTTTGGAACTTGTCTCGATTGTATTTGAAACACAAGATCTTTTATAGTTATTAGATCGGTTGTGTATCGGATATTTGGTTAAGCGAGTCTTAGAGAGTTGTGTTGTTGTTTTTTTGGTACATACCGGGGCGCGATGGATGGAATCGTTTATATCGTAAGCTTCAAGATTTCAAGTTTTTCCATATTATTTTCTGGGGTTTCCAGTTAAATTTTATATTAGCGTATCGTCAGTCCCCACTGGATTTTCATAACGAACGGTTTTATACGATTTCGATCTGAACATATTGTGTGACTGAACATTGAACAGCGCGGTTTTAACGAAATTAAAATTAAAAAAAGAATAACACAACCATTAAAAGGTGTGTGATACTGGTGATCACCTATTCTGATATTGATTGTGAAGTGTACTGTTTAATTTTTTTTTTGCTTGTTTGTTTAATATTCTTGCCAGTTAATTCTATAGAACTTGTAATCATTGAATCATAGAGGAATTGATCATTTGGCTGAGAATATGAAATTCAATTAACCGGATACAAAATTTAATTTTGCACCTTTGATTACAAAAAAATATTAAATATTTTGATAATTTGGTTCTACATAGAGTTTCCAAAGTTCGTTTTACTTACACTGGAGCTATTTTAATAACTAAATTGTATTGTGATTATGGTCACAAGTTCAAAAGATAACAATGTTGTTTTATATGTAAAGAACCACGTCAGATTCTTAACATGATTAGATATATTTATCATCATTCACTGACTAATTAAAACGTTGATTGAACCATACACAACTGCTAGGTGTAGCACGGTAGTCACCTAGTTTTCGGTATTTTACCAAATATTGCATTGACTTGAGATGACTTTGTAAATTTCCTGTTCACTGTGTGATTCTTAAAATCCGTTTGCCAATTATCACGGTAATAATGGTGTTTAGAAAATCTAGTGATGATCAACCACTGGCTGTGTATTTTGGAATACACACATTTCCCTTCACCTTGAAATTTAATTATACCTGACCACATACAATTTGCATGGTCGCGTCAATCATAGCACAAATCAATAATATTCACATGTGGTTATATTCTATAATTGATATTAGTATATCTATTCATGAACCACCGGTATACATTGTATTCAGATGTACTTTTAGCTATGTATTCTTTGTGTAATTTGATTTTTATTTATAGACTAAACAAATCATTCGTTATAATTTGTATATAATGCAATTCCATCGGTATGATATCTAAATCAAATTAATAGCTTTTTATTTGAACAACACTTGTAAATAGACGTGACACAAACTCAAAATTATATATGCAGAATCAATCAACAATCTATGCTAAATGATTCCAATGATTAACATTCATTTCATCTCCTGATTCCTTATTGATTTTTGAAATAACGTAAATAAAATATAATTCCAGTGTTCAACATCATTTCGTTCGCGATTGTTTATTGTTGCTGATATTGATCCATCATATTCTTATTGAATTAAAAGAGTTTTAAAAAATACATTGAATGAATTATTGTGAATAATAAGCGACATAGACAATGAAACATTAAGTGTATTTCATTTAATGTGTATTTATTAAAGTTAAATGACACCGTTGTCTACGCTGTTATCATTTGCATAATATAACAACGAACAATTACATGCTGTGTTTGTAGCCATCAATCAAACAAGGGAATATAGTGATAACAATAAAGTTTACTGATTATTATGGAAATTTGTTTCTTAATTAATTAAAGTGCCATTCAATTGATGTTTTATATAAAGAAAATAGTTAACTTATACATATCCGTTTATTCGTTGTTTTAATAATAAAACAAACTGATTAAAATCAAAAATTTGTTTTTTTTTTTAACGTACAAACGAATCCGTCCAATAAAGTGTAAAGTTGTTAAATAAAATTAAAGAGGTGTAATAATATTAATTGGAAGAGGTACTTGAAAAGTGTCTAAAAGGTGTCTCAAGGCGATTTTAAACCTAAAAGAAAATATAAAATCGATTGTGGTGTATTCCCAATATCCAATATCATCTAATGTGTTAATTGAGCAATAACCATGACAACTCAATCCTATTATAAGGATCGTTTGGGATTCGATCCACGCGAGGCACTTTATGATACGTCAACTGGACGTAGTCGTCGTAGTACAAGCGGCCAACATGTTGAGAAACATCATATTACAACCGAACATCATCATCAACATCATCGGGAGCAACGTGAACATCATGTGAATAATAATCACTATTCCCAACAATATAATAATCATGTGGAACATCATCAATCGTCTGCATCATATAATAATCAGCATCATCAATCGTCCGCATCATATGGTTCAGTTACAAAGAAACAAAAACAATCTCAGGATGGGTATGAGGATGCATTGACCCAATTTAAAGGTACTATGTGGGAATTATTTGTTGAGAATTGGGACATAATAGGTATGTTGAAAACACAATATAAAATGCGTGACATTCATATGGAATTTTTATTAAATACAATAACATCTGTGTGGAGTTTTCTGTAGGGCTTGAATGCGCTCACATAATAATCTGAAGAAAAAAAAAATGAAAATGAAAACGCGAATATTCTATAAAAATGGAAGGAAAAAGCTCTTGTATTTTGCGTGGCTTTGTCACACAAAACAATAAGTCATTTACTTTTTTATAATTTAAAATAGTGTGTGCTGCGACATTGAAAATGCGTAGGTGATCGCTTATTAAATTGTTACGTACACGTCAATGTTAGTGGTTGATTTTATGATTCAACATGAGTTAAATGAATCCATAACCTTTGTCAATATCATTTTAATTGATTTATTGGCATGAGCTAATACTTTATGTTATGCACATTCCAAACCCAATCAAAATATGAGTGATGTATGTTGAAATTCTTTTAATTTATATGTCATTTAACCGATAAGTGTTTGATATCACTTAATAATATTATTTTCGTTGTCGATATGAAATTATGTGGTTTTATGATGCCGCTCTGTTCTATCTAAAGAGATATGATCTAAGGAAGTTATAATACCTGTTGATACCTACCTACATGACATTCATAGGGAAATAATTATTTCGATATTTTTTTTTATGTTTTTTTTTTCTGTTTATTTTCATATGCTTAGGCTAATTGAATCCACAGAAATGTATAACTAATAATTATGAGAATAGTCAACATTAGGGTATTTTGTTGTTTCGATCATTGAATATGAATTAATGTTTGCGTGTCTTTGGCCGAATGTTTGTTGTTAAAATTAATCAAAGTGATTTGCATGTTATGTTTGACACTAGCCCATCAAAGAATAATGATAATGAATGGCAGAATTTAAAAAGATTAATTTGTATTCTAATTTAATAGAAAGGTCATTCAGTATTGGATTAGTAAAATAAATTTTGAATAATACTTGGCGATTTGTTTACAAATGATTCCGGTGTGTGTTGAGCCACCCATAATGTCTTGAATGGTGGACATTGGTTGAATTCAAAGAAAAATGTTATAAACATAATAGTCATAGTTCAGTTCAACGGAATTTTAATTATTGGGTCGCAGAAATATAATAGAGACAGCTCGTCCCGTCTTATGTCTTTTAGGATTATCATAAAAATTAATGTAAATAAAGGGGTATGACAGATAACACGTTTGAGATAAAACATTCCATATTATTAATATTTCTGTTTTTTTTTTCGGTTAAGAATACATCAGACCCTCGTTTACACACAGCTTGAGATTAATTCATACTATCGAATAGCAAACACGAAGAAAAAAACAACAAATCAGATCTTCCAAATATTAAGTTAATCTACGATAAAATTAAATCGCTACGTTTTGTTAATAATAAATAAAAAAATAACAAAATTTCATTAAAAGAGAAGTTATCTAAAGCTCCATTATGTAGATTTCCTTATGAGTTTTTATGATGTGTTTTTGTTGTATTCGTTTTGTTGGCTAACAGTTTGATCTAAAAAATGAAATTCGCTAATTTCAATTTACTGGTTGAAACTGAAATTTTATAAATCTAAATTTGGTTTTGTTCATTGTATGAACTCTGATGGTTTGGCTTTATTGTATAGAGACAGCCACTACCCCGCCATATTCAATGGATTTTATAATATGAAGAAATTTATTAAGTGTCGCAATCATGATACATAAATGAATGATCTTATGATTGAGCTGCACAAATAACATTGGATTCATTGTAAGGTTTTCTTTTGGTTTTTTTTGGGGAATCATACGTCGTATTTATTTCTTTACCACTTTATATCCATATGTGGAAATGATGGCCTCCAAAATAAGATATTTGCCGTGAATGATTCAAGTCAAAAGAGGTTTCTTCTTACACCGATTTTTGTTAAGACGAACGGATTAAATTGAATTCATTTTTATATGTAATATTTGTGCCATTATTTGAAGAAGGATTTTTTGTTTTTATAACTGAGTTACATGGAAACCCATTAATCATTCGATAAATAAAGAAATCATAATTTTTTTCTTGGTTTCCCACAAATTGGGTAACAGATGACAACGGAATTATTGAAAAGGACAAAATTAGACGGATTTAATAACTTTTTTTGGGATGGAAATATCTGTTGAATTCACACTAAACCACTAGTTTTTACTTTAATTATGTTTAAACTCCAGACTTATGATGTTACGCATGTGTTTTTAACATTCTTTTTTATTTTTATTATTTTTTTGTATTTATATTTCTTTTCAGCTTTTTTGTTAGTGATATTTTGATCTCTGTACTATTTAATAATGTACAGGTTCAACACCATATTTTTAAGTTACATATCCAATGACTAATTAATGTTAGATTATTTGAACAAGAAACATACAATTCAATTGACAACATGAATACATTGGTAACTAAGAATTTTCATGTTGTAATGCTATAAATTAATTAAACCAGAAGAGTGATTTTTATTGATTAGATCAATATAATTGGTATTTTGTCAATTGAAACACGAAAATTCTGTTTGGTAAGCAACTGTTTATGAAGCCGGGTTTGAAATGACTTTAAGCAATTGAAGTACACTGAATAATGCAATCTATCTATTGCAATTAAAATAAAAGGTTTGACTTCATTTAAATATCGTTTTAATTACACAATATTTGTTAGAGTGTCTTACTGTTAAATACCAACATTTTTATTAATTTCAATTAGAATTAAATAGATTTTGTGATGCAGTCGATTGAACAATTTAAATGATTGTTGTCTTTTATTATTCCGCGTGTCTAATTTGAGTCAATTTCAATTAATTTAATGGAAATTTTTTATTCGGTTTCTCATAAAAATGTGTTTTACTTAACTGAATATGTTGTCGATTAAGACTTCCCATCTGTTCATGTCTGGGCGATCACAGACACTACAGTTTGGTATTTTAGGAAATTTGCAATAACTAAGAAACGGCAAAAGTAAATCGATTCAATTTTTTTGCTTATCGAATTTGTGAAATACATTGTATGCGATTGTTTGAATAATTTAATCATAGAATTATAAAAATAAATGGTAGGTATTAACATTATGGAATTAGCAAGTGGATTGCATTGTATTTCAGTGACAAAATTTATATTAAATTGGTTTGTTGAGGCAATACCTAAATAATACATGAATTGTTGAGTTGATGTGGATCAAATGTGTGGGTTATGCTGAATAACTATCTGGCTACCCACTTAAACACCCCCTCACTTGAATATTTCACATATAATTTGTCAAATACCAGTTTTCTTGTTTTAGTTTTTTTCTTTATTATTAAATCAGCATAAATCGCTTATTAATTACATAAATGATATACGATGATGTATATAAACATAGTCATTTATAATGCAAATTAATTTAATTCGTGTTTATTTCGTTGTTTTTTTATTTTATTTAACTGATAATATGTATGATTAAACTAATATCTTGTATGATTTTCTAATTGTAGATGAACGTGATGCCATTCAAAAGAAGACGTTTACCAAATGGGTTAACAAACACTTGAAAAAGGTAAAAAGACACTTTGATTTATAAAGAAAAGAAAACATCTTATGCTATATGCTGTTTCTCTTATTGCTATCACAACATAAGTATATTTGAAATTATGCTCCCCAAGCAATTTGTTTCTCCCCCCTTTAAATAGTCGATTGCATTTGAAATGCATCAAATCAATCACCATAATTTTGCTATGATCTGTAATTAGGCACGCTGTTGTAGTACATGTTAATAATGACGGATTAAACACATGAGCAATACCTTTGAGAGCATAATGGGAACGATTTATTTATCATAAATTATGAGTAATATGATGATGATTGATGTTGGAATTTTATTTTAAAAATCGAGGTAAGAGAGTACTAAGACTCTCCCATCAATATAAAACGGTGGCTTCGAATATAGAATTCATTGAAAGCACTCAAAGTTTCCCAAAATAAGAAAATTACAATGCAATTCTATTCGGTTGAGAATTAACTTGACGTGTGATTCCATTTACATATAATTTTATGCTCAAGACTATGAATGCTCATGGGGTTTTAATTCAATTAAATTTAAATTCCTATAAAATTAAACTTTATGAAAAATCAATTGCATTCACATGTAATCATTTACATATTCTTTGATTAGTTTTGAAATATTTTGCCCTCTGGGTTCTATACATTTAATTCCTACATATAGTCTGGCTAATGAAAAATTATTTTTCATATGCAGCTGCATAGTATTTGGTATGAATATTGGTATTTCTGCCAAGTAAAAATGATTTAAAGTACCGTCTAATTCCAGACATCATAAATTTGTTACATATTTCGTAAAAAACGTCACTCTCAGTTTTATTAGGCAGCCGGTTAACGATTAGATAAATTGTTAACTGTACGCGATTCATAATCTTTTTAAATTTGTTGACATATGTAACGCATAAATTAAATTTATTCCTTACCAATTTCTATGTTGCTGCTGCAAAATTGTTTTATGTTTTATTTAAATTTCCTACAGTTATAATTCATTTGAGTATTGCATATATTTCATAATATTTCTATTTTATTTAACATTTTAATTTACATGTTTATTAGTTGTTTATTAAATTTGATTGTTTTTTATGTATTGTATGTTCGCCTATTGTGGCGAAAGATTGAGAATAGTTGTTGATTTTGTGTTTAACAATAGAAACGGATCTCAGTTGTTCAAATTTGCATAATAGCGATATAGAGAATGCGACAAAACATTTATACTTTAATGAAGTTCGTTTATTATTAA
The DNA here is from genome assembly GCA_001014335.1 of Coboldia fuscipes. Taxonomy (NCBI): domain Eukaryota; kingdom Metazoa; phylum Arthropoda; class Insecta; order Diptera; family Scatopsidae; genus Coboldia; species Coboldia fuscipes. The sequence goes on along the minus strand of JXOR01000141.1, from coordinate 335,326 downwards.
AAGGAATTGTGCAAAAATCAGAGAGATAGAGAGAGAAATAACGTTTATGTGAATGAATAAAATTTCGGAGTTGAAAAGAAAAGATCGCGATATATTGTTGTTTCATAAATCAGCTGGTTGTTGGGAGGCTAACGACCTCCTAGCAATTATTGTTTTGTGAGAGACATGCAAAAATCATAAAATAAAACTGTTGCATTATACTGTAATTTATAAACTATGAAATCATGTTTAATTCAATGTGTTAAAATTCTTTTATAGCCGTTGGGCTTTTTTTTTCTCTTTTAAGTCTGGTAGTTTCGTGCGAAATTGATTCAATGAATCAGGAATTTATCATAATATTGTTAAAATGAATTACGTTTTTATGTTTCTTTTTGATTTAATTGTAAATGAAAAAAAAATAAAACCAAATCGATAAAAAAATGATTGAAAAGAATGTTAATTGAAGTCGCGTCGTTGAACCACTACCCTTTATTGTTTTAATCAGTGTTGATTAACCATTGAATTCGTTTTATTAAATTCCCATTTAACCTCATTTTAGGTGTAAATTAAACCGCCAAAAGTGGTGACTAAATGAGTGATATTAATAAGACATTTTTTGGCTTGATTTTTAACAACGGAGTAATCGAAATGATATAATCAACGCATAAGGCAAGGTGACAGTATGACCTTGTATTACATATCGGACTGATTAAAAATTAAGAATCAGTTGGCTGTGGTGACACTTTTTATGTCACGTTTGTCAAGACATAAAAATTTTTATTTTGGAATATTATGCACTAAAACTCGCTGAAATCAATGGTTTAATTAAGACGCATTTTAAATGAATGGCTCCACGTTTGTAATCTGATTAATTTGTGTCAATGTTGTATCATCTTTATAGTCCTTTTAATTAAATTTTATTGTGCATAATTAAGAATCATTTCATATAATATTAGTTTGATGAACAACAAATTACATTTAAAATGTTTGAGGAATAATATTAATTTAACGTGATCGTAATCAACGATTTGTGGTGCATTTAGTAAAAAAGTGAAGGAAATGAATCTGTTTTAATGACCATTTGATGATTATTAAGTGTCTGTTTTTATACCCAATTAACTAGCCTATTACTATTAAAAATGTAGTGAGATAAGTGATCTTGTTTAACAGCAATTTTTAATTAGGGCTGTTGGACACCAATGACTACCACACTCAGAGTTAAATGGTTAATCAATTATTCTAATCCTGCACTATTGATGGAATTATATACATTTGATTGTAGTTTTGCGTCGAATTGATTTATTTTATGATTTGAATGGTTTGAAAGAGACAGTTTTATTGCCAATACTAAATTGTTTATCGCCTAGTAATATTATATTGCACTCGAAAATATGCTAAACCTATACGTTTTTGAATTGATTATTAATGCTAATTTTGTTGAAATCTATTGAAATACGATCGGACCAGACTTAGTGGGTCTCTTTGCTAGTAATGGGATTTTTGTTTCGATAATAGTTTCAAAAACGGTTGTTTTTATGGATACATTCTGTATGCCATTTGGTCAATTTAAATTGATTAGCGTACAAATAGCGAAGAAATAATAATAAACAAAAAATATATCGAAAATCGTGATAACTAGGTAAAGTTACCGTTTCTCCTCTCTGTATTTTGTGTTTCTGAGCTTTTTATATTGTGTATGGCATATTTTGTGGTATGTCACTGGGCACTCCGCGTTTGATTAGTGGGTGGATTTTTAAATTAAACAATCGCCCAGGTAGCAAATTATTATGGGTTTTGATTTAAAACTATAGGTAATCTCTTTATTGCACTTTCTATTTTGTCTTCGATGATCCAGTATTAGGCAATTTTCTATTGTTATTCGCAATGATTGGCTCCATAATAATAATTCACCGAAAATGAAAATAGCCCAGTGAAAGTCAATGCAAATTAATGTAATTCTTGTATTTCGGTATTCCATTAGAGTTAGAAACAATTTGATGAACAGATAAATTGAAATTAACCGACAAAATACGAATCTTTTGCCTCTTTTCCTATAGTGTTGGTTTATTATTATTATTGTTTTTGTTTTTGTGCGAATTCTTGATTCATTGTTTTATACGTTTTTAAATCAAATTTAATAACTAAAATAAATAAGTGAAATCGTCGGATGCTTTCATAATTGCACCATGCCTTTCTATTCATAATTCTGTGTTTCCTGATCATCAACAACATAATAAGTAAAGAAGATATAACAATCACTTAATTATTTAGATAAAATTGAACTGAATTAATCGATAAAAGTATTATGTATTATGCACTATTGAAAATCGCCTTTAGAATTGCCTTCTTAATGCTGCTCACTGCATATAATCAATTATTCAATCTATTGATGAATATTTCATAACCGTTTTCTTTGTGTAATTTTATTTAGCCGCTAATCGATGTCATATTAGATAAAACAAATCAATAATATTAAATAGAAAAGTTCATTATGTGTTACTTATCTGTTTCTTTATATATTTTTTTCTTACTCTCTTCTATTTTCATATGTAACAAATAACAAATATCACATCATATTGTTGCTGCATTTCCAAAATGAATTCATAATTACCTGATTAAATCCATTTATGATAATCAAACTGCAAAACTAAATAAAAAATGGCATAAATAATTCGATTGTGCAAAAAAAAAAATTATGAAAAAAATCAATCAAATATCTATAACTAAATTTAAATCGTTGAATAAAATATAATATAAATACAATAATGTTGTGTTGTCTCGTATAACAAAATGTGTAAAATAAAAATGAATAAAACATCGTCAATTTGTGTCACTATCATGTTAAACATAATGTTGTTGTTCGACCTGTGGAACAGCACTGGAAATATGCTAAGGTATCCAAGATGATATAATTAATTTATGAGTTTTTAATGAAACAAAATCAGTTAGTTGTTTTATGTTTCACAATGTTTTTCTTTTTTAATTTTACTCTTTGGCTGATTTAATATTGTTAAAACATTTGGACTTAACTCAGTTTTGTTTCTTATGGAAAAAAGTAAATCAAAAGGAAATTTTCACTTTATTATACATAAATGGAGGTGATTGAAAATGCATAAAATTAATCTTTTATTCTTGTTTCGTTTTTTTATCTTTCTTCTTTCTTCGTATTACATACATCATTCAACCACTTATCTTATATCATTCATTAATGTCTCAATTAATTGAAAATATAAGGCATACGTTCAATTGCACGTATGCGAAATTGTGAATGGATCACCATGTTGTCCGGTTCCTGTAAGTAAAGTTATGTTGTGTGTTAATTGAGTTTTCTTCAACTGGTTTTTATTTCTTATTTTATTTTCTTCATATGATTTATGTGTGGTTCTCCTTTCAATCGTTTATTATGATTTATATTTTAATTGAACATCTTAATCTTCATTTAGTTTGATAATTTCATTTGGTTTCTAGTTGACACTTATTATCATAGACAATTAGTCTAATACAATGTTATCAATTATTTTTAGGCAAACCGTCGTGTCGATGATTTATTTGAAGATTTACGTAGTGGAAATAATCTTCTCTCTCTATTGGAGGTGCTATCTGGCGAACATCTCGTAAGTAATTGAGAATTGAACTTTGTAATTGGATTTATCTCATGGCCATTACAACTAATTACAATGTACTTATTTGTTTGATTATAATTTTTGTTTATTTTTTAGCCAAGAGAACGAGGAAATATGCGTTTCCATATGTTACAAAATGCACAAACGGCCTTAGACTTTTTGCGCTTCAAGAAAATCAAATTGGTTAACATAAGAGCTGAAGATATTGTTGATGGTAATCCAAAATTGACACTGGGTCTTATTTGGACAATTATATTGCACTTCCAGGTGAGTTGCTTTTGATGGCCCCATAATTGACATTTGTATTTTGGTTACAACTCGTGATTGCCAAATCATAATGATTTACCATAAAGAGGAGACAACAAGTCTGATATGGCTTAAATGAATACATCGTTTAGTGTTGTTGTATTTTTGATAAATGTGATTACTGAACCCCAGAGCGCTGATAATTAATTATCGGAATTAAGTGAATTGATGTCAAGTCAAAATCATTAATTGTCATGTTATATATATGGCGGGCTGATCAGTCTGATATGATGAATGAACAGAATGTTTTTTTTTCGTTTGTGTCAATTCATCCCACACGGTTAATCTGAGGGGAGACGATCCTCAATGAGATCAATTCAATTTACATACGAATTATCCAAATTGGTGGATTTCTCTTATTGATCGAAAAAGGCTACCATTTAGACTGATCATATAAAATACCAATTAATTGTATGGTCGTCTGCTGTGTGAACCATTATGTTATACTATTCTTGCCTTATTCCTCGCACTTAATTTAATGTCAATTTTTTTGATTATTACTTTTAAGATGGTCAACAGGTTGTTTTCACCACACCATAAATGTGAATATTTAAAATGTTGTTGTTGTGTCTCACTCAAAAATTCTGGTGAATGATAAAAGAAGAAAAACATTAAAAGAAGTGATTTCATAAATAAGAAAATTTATTGTCTCATGAGGTGGAGTTTGGCGTCTGAACAGTCGCCTACATCGATGGACATTATTGGCATATATTTTATATTTTTATTTTCGGCGGTTGTCCATGTATCATTAAATGATTGAACCGAATTTGGTAATCGTTTCAATCGCGATGGCTGGCATTAATGCTTGTTTAGCATCACGGCTTAAATACTACAATGATCTTATGGATAAAACATTTAATGTCGTAGCAAGTAAAGAATTTTACCTCGAATCCATTGGTAATGATTTGATTATTTTCATTGTAAATTAATGTTGTGATATTACATAAAGGACGTCATCAATGTATAAATATCGAAAATTGTCATTGAATTAACAGGAGAATTCATTCATAATATTCAATTTAATATTGTGACAATGTTAAATTTATATGTAATACCGTATTACGGTGTATTATTAAAAGCGAATGTAATTAAATATGTTTTAGTAATACCTGATATGAATTTATTAGTGGGTGGATTAAGTAAAAACTTTATGGTATTAACATAAAAACTGAAAATATGAATTGAAACCATCTGGATAATTGAATATAGGAGAGACACGATTTAACCATTTATGTAGAAAAATTTTTAATGAATTTTATATGGTGGCGGCATAGAATTGTTCCATTGATGAGTATAATGTTTTGCGGCACAGTAAACAACAATCATAACTATTCAAAGAATTTTAATAAAGTAATCAGTTATCGTGATCAATTTTTATGTAAAGAAGTTACGAGACAATGACAATATTTAGTTTGATGAGTAAGGATTTCATAAAATAGAGAGAAACATCCAGATTATCTTATTGACTTCTTAGCAATGATGTCCTTAAGGTGTCATCGTGATGTACTTAAGAATGCTATACAAGTTTAAATCAGCCATTAATCTTCGGTTAAATTGAATGGAATATTTTGTTGTTCGTTTAGATGAATGTTATTTTTAATGTTAATATGTTTGTACTTTCAATAATACTGTTTGACGGCTCATAATTCACTCGATCAATATATTACATCGGAATATTTTATGATCAATCGTCTCGTATATGATTTTGATGAATATTATTGCCGTTAAACAAATCGAAAATAAGAAACACCGAAAACATTAATGTAAATGGGGTGATTTATAAATGCGTGGCCGGCATAATTGGCAAGTAATCTGATCATTGATTACTAGCCAAGTACAATTGAATGTAAATTTATTGTTATAATTACAAATCAATGGATATGAATAATTTTAAATGTGGAACTTATGAACAAATTTTAATGAATGAAAACACGGTTGCATAAATTGAACACACTGAATTCATATTTAATTTTGTGTACAATGGAAGAAATAACATACAATAAATATAAATGACTTAATTGTAACCAGTTCTCACATAGTTTTTATCGGTTTGTAAACGAATTAAATTTAAGTCAATTGTGATTACAAGGTAATAAAAGTTTATAAGTGTCAATACGGGTGATTATTGTAAGAAAACAGTTGATTTTCAATACGAATTTTATATTATTTATAATTCGTGCAATTAGGTGGAACCACCCACATAAAATAATAAATAAGTTTAGTGTTACCTGTGTGCTACTTACCCAGTACCTGATATTGAATTTAATTTCAATTACGGTGTAATTGATTTAAGACAAAACCGAAATTAAACGATTCAAATTGATTTTATGAGATTGACCAAAAAGAATTGTTTTTTAATGGAAAATTGAAGCTTTCTATTTTTGGTGACATCTTGTTGGTTGGTCTGGCGCTCATCACCTTTCCTGGTAACAATTCACACCTTTTTTTCTTCGGCTTTGTTTTATTTAATATCTGAAGAATTCGTTGACCAAATTTAAATTCATTGGTGGGCTCATCAATAAAATCAGTGTCTTGTTGTATGTTGATTTTTTTTTTTTGGTTTTGGCCAAGACTTAATTTGGTTAAATATCAAATATTATTGACGAATTCTAATGTTTGTCCACTGTCAACATATAAACTTATTTGCTAAATGTTACGTCATTGTTTATAATTATTTTACGCATTTCAATCACTTTTTTTTCTACTTTGGCCATGTATTTAGACTTACATTATATGAAACATTAAAAGAGTTACAGCAACATCAAGAAATGTATCTTTAAACATTAAAAAAATATAAATTGAAAAACCATAAAGTGATTATGCCATAACCGATAATTTTTTCGTTTACATGTACGGATGTTGATTGCCTTAAGACCGTTAAAAATATCGGTTTTTCTTCTACTTATCTGTTGCAATTGTACACGGATTATTAAATGGTTCAATATTAATTGCAAATGACTCTCTTGAAACGGAGACAAGTCTCATTTCTAATTTTACCACGGTGTGTTTATTATTGCGGTGTATAGTGTTTAGTGTCACCTGTGTGAGAACAGTGTGCGATATGTCACTATGTGATGATGTGAGAGGAGACGTACAATTAATGTGATTTTAATGCCTTAAATTGAATATGTTAACAGTCATACAGACCAGTCAAAATTGAATGTGACATGAACTATATTTAGAAACAATCAGAGATTTCGTTGATAAAATCATATGGTGTTGGTCTAGTATTAAATAACTATGATGTAGTCTGTTCATGTGTATTTACCTTATTCATTATAATGTGCCATTTATGAACGGTTACCGATTATACATAATTGGATTTCGTCATCTCAGTTATGCGATTAAATGTCGTCTAATTAAACAACAGTTGAAAAGATTGATGGCAGTTCAATTTAATTTTGGTTTAATGTTTATTGGTAACGAGTGGGGAGGTACAGAATATTTGATTGACTATGTCATCCGAATTTCCGATTTAATTTAAACTGAGATATTTCAGTTTAATTTGAATTTCCTATTTTATAATTTATGGTCAAATAACAAAAGGTAGTACACATGATGGTTTGTGGTTAATCTAATCCAACAGCAGCAGGGGATAATAAATCATTGAGGTTTTTTGTTAGAAATTGATGAAAATTATATGCAAGTTTTTAGTACTTGAGTTCGTGATATAGCATATGAGTAATACTAATTATGAATATTAATAGTAATAGAGTAGGTGCAATTTGAATATCGAAGAATAATAAACACTTTCGATGTCAAATGATTGATTTGTATTGCCAGAAGGGAATCGTGATCTGATGGCAGAACGCGTTGGTGTTCGACTGTATTGTTTGGAACAAGGCAGGACATTTGACCGTTAGAAAATTTAGAGGCAATTAATCGTTAGCGCTTTGTATGAATAGAGGCAGTGGAGTTGTAATTCCACCATATGTTTATGACGATACCATATAAATGAGTACTATGATGTTCTTGATTACATCGTGCAAGTAAATTACCCACCTGCTGCATATCACACACATAGAACCGGCACCTCTATGTACATCACATATTACATACATAATGAGGGTAAACAACCGGTGTGTCTCTCTTTTTTACATTTTGGGTGTTCTGTTTGTTAGAATTTAAAATGAAAAAAACAAAATGCTAAATTCAATGATTTTCCATATGGAAACATAACTTATCACGAGAGAGAGATAGAGATGGAAAGAAAAATTAAATACCATAAACTTTTTGCTACACATCAGTGCGTTTTTCTCTCGTAGTTTCAGTGTTTTATTATGTGAATCGGTTTATAGTTTCGTTGTTTCCATACTACAGTGAGACAACTTCTGTTTCCAGAGTAAATTTTAACCGTCAGACTGTTTCCAACACTGTGATAGTAAAAGCATTCTTTTTCTGATATCCGTCAGTTGTATATTACATTACCAGACATTTAATAAAAAAACAAACGAATTTATGCTACTTGCTAAATTTGTATGTTATTTTTGCTATTGTTAAGCATCGTTGGATTACAATTGTAATCCATGAAAAATGATTGGAAACGAAGAACATTGAAATAAAAAAAAAATAATAAAACTTAAAGATACAACAGAAACGACATACACAAATGTTGTATATAAAATATGAGTATTAAAAATTAAAGAATGTAAATTTCTTTCTCTGCACCTCCCGTTTATGTAGTATTGTTGTGTATTTTGGTATTAATTTTTTTTTTGTATGTACTTGGGGGGATCTGTACTCTAAAAGGCCCCCTGAGTTTTTTCATTGTTGAATATTTTTATACTTAAACTCGTATATAATATGGATATGGAGAATCAACAACAACAATTCACATAAAAAAAATATCCGTCGTTCAACCTGCCTGAATATAATGATTATATTTCATATTGGTTTTAATAGTTGGTTAGTAATCATCGTATGTACCTGTGAAAAAGCAGGTAAAGTGCTTCTTATTTTGTGCGGTAAATAATAGTATAAAATTTACAGTCGATTCGTTTAGTTTATATTTAGGTGATTTGTTGTTTTATTAAATTCAATTTATTATTATTATTACGATAATACACCGAATGTTATGACAACAACGAGATAAGATATAAAAAAAAATACTTAACAATATTAGCGAAGAATCTCTTTTAAATGTTCCGCTTCTGTTGTTGCACATAGTAATGTGTAATAGTAAAACCAAATAAATCGGTACTCATATGCAAGTAATTCGTGATTATTTAACAGTTTACAAATTACCAATAATGTTTTTATTATGGAAAGAGTAATTTAGAAACAGTGTTGTGTTGACATTTGGTGAGAAATAATAAAATCAATATTATCGGTAGTATTCAATTGAAATTCAAGTAATTTTCTTTATCATTCAATAATAGTGTCAATATGGTTATGATTTTGTTGTTATTGATTAGAAACATAATAATAAATCAATAATGACTGAAACACAAATAGATGTGATATAATGGTGTATTGAATGAAATCGCGTGCTTTATGAATATGGCTTGATAAAACAAATTTAGTTTTTTATCTTATTCTTCGGAGGTGGACACAGTGATAGAAAACTGTTACGCGATTTATGTGAAAATTGAATATCATTACGATAGTGTTATCATAATTTTTGTTTTATGATCGAAATTAGCTGGAGGAATCAAGTACACAATGATTTTAATCTTAGGATGGATGTGATATAATGCTTAACGTTTAATTCTACGTGAAATCAGATGAATGACGTGAATTTGTGAAAATCCCTTTAGTGTTACATCATTTGTTTCGTTAAATTCACTGATAAAATTAATACATTTTGTTTGGTAAATAAAATTGATGGTTTTATTAGTTCTAAAGCGAATTTTTTGGTTGGTAAATAATGGTAATCCATAAAACATGGAAATGATATCGTTGGATTGGAATTTAGTGGGCTTATTTAGCTAATGGTGAATGTTTGCGTTTTTCGTTTTCAACAAAAATACAGTGATGGTGGAAAGAAGTTCTATCAGTATAACCATAACCCATTAATATGATTGTTAAAACTCTAAAATCAACAAAACGTAAAACAAAGTATAAAACAGTGAAAGAAACTCACGAATTCTTTTGTGTTACATTTCAATTTTCTTAGAATCTACACTGTATCATTTTGGCATTTCACTATTCTTGGAGTCAATAACTTCTTGATAATTCATAGAGTCAATGGAATGCGAATTATCATTATAACATTATTGATTCTATAAATTGATGATGAAAGAAATGAGATGATGATTAAGTTCCCATTATGGTAACATTGGTACCTTGACTCTCATAGATTACAAATCTCTTGTATTTGATCCACTTTATATCCCTTGCAGCTGTAAAAATCAAAGCCAGAAGGCTAACGATAAGTTCAATGATTATCGTGATCAAAAAGATTGATTTACTTTTGTATCAAAGAAATAAAAAAAAACCTTTGCTATTACGTTTTGGTATTTTGCAATTATATTCATTGTTGATTACATTTCCACTGAGTGTGTTGTGTATTTGAAAAACCGAAGAATAGTTTCACACCGAACTTACAGCGTTCATGTACCGGTGTACGCGATATCAGATGATGGAAACACAAATTTAATTGTTAATCTATGACATTGTTTAAATTGTTATATAAAAAAATTAAATTTTAATCGCTTACAAATGTTTTACGTGGCTACGGTAGCAAATATTTCGCTACAGAAAGTATCAGTACAATTTGATTGAATTTAGTTCCATTCAGTGTTTCCTCTCAATGGGTTTTGCATGCAAAAATTTTGATTTTTAAGGGAATTAAGTAAACATGTAGTGTAACAAAAGAGTGAAAGAATCTTCAATTTGTTGTGAAATTTCAATAGAAAATTCCCTGATATGGGAATGGGACTGTTCACATCGTTAATTTGAATAAATGATCATAGACATTTTGGGAGGAAATATCAACGAAAACAGAAGAGCTTTAGTGAAAGGAGAACAAAGTGATTATTGATAACTGTGCTTTTCGTTGGCAGTGCAAATCAGGAAATATTGAAACGATGATAATCAAATTAAGAACATCTGAATTGTATGAAATAATTGCGTTGGCTGTAGAGTTGATATTTCTTCTCTATTTGCGAATAAAGAGGACTCATTTAAAAATCGTTTGTGTTAATGAGGTTTTTATTTTACGATGAACAAATTAACTAAATACAACTACAACACATCAATGTTTTTTATTCTGTAATTTGTAATTTGAAATCGACGAGACATATCGAACAGAGAATGCGATAAAGTCCAACCTAATCTACTTGTGGTTGGTCATTTACAAATCCTATTTAAGTAACAACCATCCACATTAGAATATCGCGTTAAAAGGCAATCCGAATTGCCATAAATGGTGAATCAAAACTGAGTGAATAAATAAAATATAAAATATTATGTGGAGGCATACGAGTGGTTTTCTAGTGTGGTATACTAAGAAAAAAATATGATTATGTGTGTTTACAATGTTTTTTTCTCTTTATTTATTTCTGTTTTTAACTAAATCTTTAAATTCAATCGATATGCATTGCAATTTAATGCCTAGAACACCATATTTAAAAGACAATTTGCATAAATTTATTATGTGTCTCCACTCACTGTTTTAATTTTGTGTAATGACAACAAATCAATACAATCAAACTTAATAATCGGCTTTTAATGAATTCTAATTATTTTAATATTGATTAGCTTACGGGGTTTTGTATGCAATTTAAATATAAGTAACTAAAACGATATCGTATTAAATGCAACTAGAGTGCGTATTATCCCGTATGGGTGTAGAGTTAGCTGTTCATTTCTATCTTTATAACAGCATACGTAATTGTCATAGTTCAGATGATTTGTGTTATTTTCATAATATTCGTTCCATTCACGGTTCTATGAATCTTCATATATGAACCAAAAAGAGTCAAAACATGCCATATTGTTTAGATTGTGTCGGATGGATCATCATTAAGAACACGAAAATCCCATACATTTAAAATATGGCAGTGAATACCATAAAATGGCATAAAATGGAAATGAAAGAAGTGCTTTGAAACAACGAAAAATATGGTTCTTCTTTTCATAATTCGATTGGTGTGTTGAATTAAATAAGGAAAAACTGAGTGTTTACTCTCGGTTATGGTGGACGCCTTGATTGCAAATAAATCGTACTATGATTATCTTATGAAGTCATGGAAAGAGAATTTTGCTAATCTTTTTGCTGTTTTTTTGGTTGATTTTTGGCGGAAACTTCAACCTGGACGATGAGTGATTGTCTGAAGTTACACTTTCAATTCTGATGTTCAATTTTACAAGTTGAATGAAATGCATCCGGTGAAACGGTTCAATGAAATTCCAATATTTTTAAATTGCATAATTTCATTTTTAAATTTATTTCACTCTATGATGTTCATCGAAAAATGTGTAAGCAAATTAGTTTGATGGTCAAACATGGAATTTATCTTAGTGATCAATTTTTTAGGGCTCGTAACCTTGTTGTGTTCGTTAATGAAAACATACTAATCGTAATGATTTAATGTTGACAGTGTCCACACAACAGAGAGACATCGTCATAAAATACTAACGATTTTTTTTTTTTTTTGGATAGATCTCTCGTTCTCGGGAGACTAATTTAACGACATCGAATACACGAAAAAAAAAATTAACAATATGCAAAAGTCCTAACATACCTGTAAGTTGTAATTGATTGAGAATGACATGATGGTGATGACGATTCAGTCTATAGAAAACAAAAAAGTTGTCCGCTCACGCGAATTATATTTTCCATATTAGACAATTTGTGTACGGTTGTTGGTGATTTTATTTTATTATTTGAAATAATTTAATATTATTAGGAGGTCTCTAGGTTTTTTTTGTAAATGTGCGGCGGTGGTTTTAGTTATTAAAATAAGGTGGTGTTTTTTCACGTTACAGAGAAGGTAACTAATGAATTTAATAAAAAAAAAAAAATAAATGTGGGGCTGTATACAGCGAATATAAAAAAAAATTAATGTCCAATATCGGTGCGTTAATGTATTAGCTAATACAAATTATTAGTGAGCTATATAAGATTCAATTTAAATATTTAAATTTGTCGATATTAGCTTTTCTAGATGAATATTATGATCTAGAGATCAGATCACAAATACAGGGATTTTGTGGTAGATTTGTAATGGGAAAATACATTTAAAATCAAAACTTTTTTGTATATGGGCTTTTGTTATTTATGGTAAAAACATCATTGCTTCAACTCTGTACCAAATCCGTATGATTATTATTATTATTTTTGTATTTTTGAAATAGAAATTCATTAATGTTCGCGCGTCTCAGATCGAGGAACCCCCCTTGTGAATGGTTGGTTGTGGAACAAAATAAACAGTTTAAACGTTGACTTTGATGTGTTCGGTTGTTTTATGGTAACGAAACAAAAAATAATTAATAATTTCATTAAGAAGTTTTTATTTCTTGGTTATTCTTATCAATGTGGATTAGTGGAATTAAAATCTAAGGAGACATTAATTATAATTAGCAATTTCATCGTGCTTTCATCGTGATCCATTTGGAATTATAATTCGCGTTTGTTGATTTATTTTTATTTATCAATATTTATCGGTTATATGAATTGAGATAGAAAATTTAAATGTGACTAGAAGAGTGTGACTTGCCTCCTGCTATAGTGAATTCTTGGATAATTTTTGACCCATTGTGTTAGATAGAACAATGACCAATTAACATTTATTGTGGTCTCATGTTCCATTCATCTTTCTATTTTGTGCGTAAATTTATCTTTTGAGTTATTTCGTGTTCTAGTTAATGAAATATTAAGATGATTCATCTCATATCCGAATTAGTTTTTTCACTCAAAATTAATGTTTCAGTTTATTAACATTCTATCGTGGAACCGTTTAACGCCGCGAACCGCTCGTTTAAAAAAGAATCAATTAAATGTTCTTTTAATAATTCATTAAACGTTGTTTTAATCTATCCGTTTCATTCATAGTGTAGGAAAAGAAGTTCATCGTCTTATTTGTTTTTTTTTGTTTTACTATAAAATTATTAATTTCTTATAGTACATTGTTTCAATATTCTTTTGAAAATATTATTTATTTTCATCGTGTTTCTTCTGTTAATAATGATTTTCCGTTACTTCCATATTTGTTTCGAAACGATTGTTAGAATATGAAGAAAAAGTATTTATTAATATGAATTAGAAAATTAACCATAATCGAATACACTGTATACCATTCAGTGAAGAGTGACAGTATATAACGTCGATAATTAAATAGAGTTATTTGTTTAATGTGATATCAAGTCAATTACTTAAGAACTATCCGTGACTATACTAAGAATTCAACGGTGGTCAATTCTAAATCCAATTTATAAGTTAGCAGGAGGCAATTCATAGTTCATACCTGGTATTTTTACCAACGAAATGATCATATACCCGGAGGGGGTATTCTGTCATCTAATAATAAATTAATCGTTTATTCATCATCCTCGTTCATTGTGTACTTGCTGCCGTCTATTCGAAATACGTTTATTGACACTGCATTGGATTACCCATTGGATTAAAAAATCATTTGTTGTGTTAATCTTATGATTTCATGTTTTTTTAAATTTTGTTTTTGAAGTTCCGTCATCAATTGAATTATGAGATAACATTGATATTGTGTAATTCAACTTGAATGAAATTTAAGTAACGAACAATTAACGAAAATCGAAAGAACAGTAAACGAATAAAACAAAGAAAAGTTATCGAAAAAGAAATTGAATTTAGAAAACACGAAATAAAATCAGTGTATGTGAATCGATTTATAGATGAAAAAAGTGTTTGGTTCGTCAAACGATGTATAAGATCGATGATGATTTTCGTCCGAAGGGACGGTTATTTATGAAAGCGACCACCGAGGAGAGTTCATCCTCATCAAATGGTGGTCTTGTGCCGGTCCGGAAGTCTAGTCTAAAGAAGCCATCAACGAATGGAGCACCAATTGTCACCAATTTGGATGATCGTAATATCCAATTTGAGCATGAAGTGACTCATGAGAAGACCATCGAGGCCATGATTACGGAATATCCGCCTACGAATGGTCAACAACGGTTACCAGTGACCTATACAAATGGTCAGGAAGTGGTTCAATACTCAAATCATATACCATTCCCAGAGAATGCACGTTCAATGCAACAAATAACAAGGAATAAAAGGAATTCTACTGAAGTGTTGGGAAGCACATTTGAGACTACGAAAACGTCTCAAAGGGCACCGGATGGTCATCGTCGCATCACCACTCATATGGTACGAAAAGTGACAACATTAAGTCGTGCCGAAGAACAAGCTGATGCTCAGAATTTGATGAATACGAAAACTGTCAAAACCACTGAAATTGGCTATCTTACTAATGAGGCCATTGAACCGAAGAAACCGAAGGTATTAATGCTATCCTATGTATCACATTTGTTTAATATTTAATTTGGTTTTTACCATCCGTTCGTCTCCACTATATTTAATGTGTTATTACTCTATGATCAGCACTTTTTATTTAATAAAAAACTCATTGAATCGTGATGAATTACCTGATGTGCGATTTACATTTTGATTCTTTAACGAGCTTTAATAAATGACAGCTCGATCTGAACTTTAAACTCTGTCAAAGGAGAAAAATAGAAGATTTTTTGATGGTATTTTGAGCGTTCATCTCAGACGCCCCTGTCCTTTTGTATTATGCCAATGATGCGCTTGTTAACGTATTAATTATGATCTTTAATTTAAAAAAACGTTCGTTGAATTGAAATTTAAAATTAAATATCATTCAATTCATATATGGAATAGAATGGTAAATCGTGTGAACGATCATTAATAATGTAAATGCTCTCTCTCTCTCTCTCTCTCTCTCTTCGTCAATTAAGTATGAAATATTTAATGAAATTAAAATAAGACGATTTTGCGTTACTTTTAATTAAATTATAAGAATTAAAATTAATATGGTAATCATTCAATTATATTTAGTCGGTGGTTGTAAAGGCATATAGATTATAGTCTATGATGTGGAGTTCCCCAAATTAGTGAATGATCTTGAAAATTATAAAAAAAACATTACTATGATATTCATAAACAAGAATAATGTCTTATTTATGCTGGATATTATTGAATGGATTAGTTGAAGTATGTGGGGGTGTTGTTTGGAATTCCATAATTTATATTAACTTGATCTAAGCTAGAGTGTTGTTTATTGGATAGCACCTCCTCGCTTGAATACTATTTAATGACACTGTGTACGATTGCCTTCTGAAAGAGGTTAACATTGAAATTTTTAAATCATACAGGCGTCTAAACCAGATGAAAAATAAAGAAACATCGAAATAAACAACAAAAAATCCTATTGAAGGCGTACTCGTACACTGTCAAATCACATCAACAAGATCAACTATTTTTTTTGTTTTTGTGTTTCTGTTAATTTGAAATTGCATTAAATTACAATTAATGTTAGTAAATTGAATTTCAATTGATCAATGAGTTTGGTAGTGGTTGAAAGGTGTAAATTGTCTACCTGTTTGTTGTGGCTGGGGTATTGCAAATTGAAACTGTTTTTTATTCTGACCATACGCCAACAGTCACATTATTATTCTAATTATCTTTACTAAACAGAAACGAATTGATTCACCTTAGAGATGTGAAATCATCAACAACAATGTTGTGAGAGAATCAAGATTTTAAAACGCAACGTGCAACTCAATGTATTTGGATAGGTCAGGATTTTCAATCTGTGACTGTGCGTGTTGTATTGGTAATAAAATGGCCATTTAAATTGTAATACGATTACAATTGCGCACACGACTTTGGCCAACATATCGATTCATAAACATTATATTTATTAGCCATATTACCGATTATATACATTTAGCTATTGGCAATGTCGTCGGTAAGAAAAAGAGCATATTTTCTAAATGACTATGCACTTCGAGAATCACAAACAAATCTCTTATTATGGCATACATTAAAACAAATTAGGAATAAAGTCATAATAAAGTATTACTTTATACATATAATTTTTCCCATTTAATATAATTCCATCGCCTTATAAAATTATGGTAAAGCCATTTACCAGTAACATTTATTCAGGTAAATGTTCATTGACTCACTGTCTCAATTACAGTGTCTGTGTTGCAAATTAATTTTTGATTTAGATGAAAAGAAAAACCTGAAAATGATTTGTACTCGCCCTTTTTATGGTTAACATGATTGAAAAGGAATTAATAATAAGCAAGAGTTTTATTTTCAATATGTTTTTCTTGAAAATTCAATTACTGTTCTTGTTCCAATTCAATTATATGTAATTGAGCCACGACCTTTACAAGTATTTTATGTTTCTTTGTTATTTTTGGAGCAACAGTTGGAACTATTAATCAGCTTCCAATGAGATGTCTTCCTTAGGTGTGTGTCTCATTAAAATGTTGCAATAAATCTTTTGATGTTTCCATTGACAATTGATGGCAATCAGAAGCAAATTGTATTCATATTTTCGATTTTTATTAATGTTACATTGGCATATTTATTATTATAACAGAAAACATATTTTTCATGCTCCATTTATGTGGAATATGGACATTTATGTTTTGATTTGTTACTGTACCACGTACCTTACTGCCCACAAAACGGTAATGAAACACAAAATTAACGGCCCTTAACGAAAACATTTTACCATTAAATGAATATTAAATGTGTAGCCTGTCGCCTTAAAGTGTATTATTTTTAGTCATAATTATTTTGTATCACTTAAGAAATACAAATCAATAAGTAAGCGTCTTCGGGGGTCATGATTTTCATTGACAAAAAGCTCCCAATTCGTTATTTGTTATGCACTACACTCATATTCGTATTTGAGATTAAAAGATTCATATGCTATAAGTCTTAATGCCTGGTATTGTGCCATTGGAACTCCTTTATTTGGAAGAGACAATTCAAGTTAAGAAACAAAAAATAACAGTGCTGTTTTATATATTTTTTTAAATATTAATCGTTGAATAATGACTAACCATAAACTCATTGGCATAATTATAAGTGAGACAACGATGAGGTTTTACATTGTGCTAATTTAAAATAGCATAAATTATGGTGAGACAACATATGGATGGAAGGGTATATTGTGTGGTACTCAATATCAAGTGGTGATACTTTTTCTTTTGGCTTAAGAAAGTTTTTTTTAAAATTTTTGGTCTCTAAATGACATTCAAAGTGCAAGCGCGCACTCCTTCAAACAATTAAATGTTTTGTTGTTGTCGTTAAATAAAATTGGGTTCGTTTCTTTTCTTCGTAAACTCTTGATATTGTTGAATATGTTTTCCATATACACTTGAAGTTTCAATTCTAGACTTCAATTGTAAAACTTTGAAACCGACCCAGAGAAGAGACAAAACATTGAATTGTTGTACTTTAAACGACGTGATTGCATCATCACGTACAGTCTATTTGACACTTTATTCAGGTGTGTACATTGAAATTATTCATTTGCAAATAACAAAAAGAGACATAATGCAATTGTGTCTGAGGCTTGTACTGTATGCATTTAGTTAAACAATGGCATGGTGCCATGTAATTATATCATTTGATAACAAATTACAATCGCAATTGACAGTTGAAATGATACTTTATGATGCTTAATCGTTAAGTACTTGATGATATAGATTTTGTAATTTAACCCATTTGATTTGGTCAAATATTCATTGTGGTTTTAACTATTGCATTGGCTATAATTATTAGTAAATATTATGAATGATTTTAATTAAAAGTTTCATTGAATTTTCATTATAAAAAAAATAGTTTGTCCATGTGATTGGAAAAAAATAGCGTCTCTTTGATCAATTAAAAATTCACATGATTTCTTGTGCTGCAAATAATCAATACTCAACACTATTTATATTTCATTGAAAATAACAACATTTAGTTGTTTGATACTAACCATTTAAGGTACAATCAATTGATTTTTATCGAACTTATTTGTGGTTTAATTTTTTTTGGTGTTTTCATAATTTTTGATGAAATCAAAAATTATTTACTCTGGAATGATCAAATCGATACGATTATAGCAATGATATATTCTCTGTTGGTCAAGTGTGATTTTAGTAAATAGAAATACAATGAAATAAAACAAAAGTTTAACTGGAAATTCACATCAGTGATATTTAATCCAAGAGATGACGTCGCCTGTACCATCCTACACATTTAAATTGTCCATTTATCTGTGGGTAGTAAATTCATCATAACTTTTTGGTATTGAAAATTTACGTATTTTGAATAAAAGCTTCGTTTTTAATTTTATTTGAAATTCAATGCAAAATGGAATTTCGATGCAAAGATGGTAATCATTAAAATGAACTGCTACCAAAACGAAAATCTCTGGTAAATAATAATTTAGTATCGGATAGATCTAAAGTGATGGTAACAAATAAATGAATACATTGTGTTAATGACAATTTGACAATGTTTACTCTTTATGGTAGATCACTAAAATTGGCAAATTCATAATAATATTGAATTTATATTTAATCAATCTTGTATCGTTTGTTTAACATTATTTTTTTCGATTCTTGTTTGTGCTTAAAACAAATTCTTAGATATCAGACATCGTTGTTGGCAATGAAGATTTAACCGCCCGTGAAGCTCTTTTACGGTGGGCACGAAAGACGACTGATCGTTATCCTGGCGTACGTATTAACGATTTCACATCGTCTTGGCGTGATGGTTTGGCATTCTCTGCAATTGTACATAGAAATCGACCAGATTTGCTTGACTGGCGAAAGGCAAAGGCTGGTCGTCCAAGGGAACGTCTAGAGAATGCTTTCAACGCTGTTGAAAAGGAGTATGGTGTCACTCGACTTTTGGATCCAGAAGGTAAGCATTGAACCTTGTCGGTGTAGTTCAATTGTTTTTTGTTGTATGAATGAAACCTCCTTAGGTAGGTGTTTTGTATGGTGGCACTTAAAGTGTGCCACTAGACAACGACAATTGAAATCCACTGTTCTAAATCGTTGATGTGAAACGAACTGAAAAGCAATAACGATTTAGAACATCATTTATGATGCTAATTTACATATGATTATTTATGAATAATTTTAACGATTGTTTTATTCTGGTTTTTTATTGTAGATGTCGATACAAATGAACCTGATGAGAAATCTTTGATTACTTATATCAGTTCATTATATGATGTATTCCCTGAACCACCGGAATTACATCCATTGTACGATATGGAATCACAACGTCGTGCCACCAACTATCGTGAATTGGCTCGTGAATTCATTTATTGGTGCACTGAAAAGACTGCCTTTATGCAGGATCGTGTTACCGCATCCACATTGATTGATATGAAACGCTTATTGAATGATGTCATTCGATTCCGTAATGATGAAATGCCACCAAGGCATCGTGATAAGCAACATCTGTGCCAAACATACAGAGAATTGGAGGTGAGATTACAATCTTCAATATTCTAATATTTTTCATTTCTCATTTCCATATTAATATTACTCATAACTATTTTAATTTTAGAAATACTTTGAATCAACTGGTCATGATGTGGAAAGAGATTTACGTCCAGATGCCATTGAAAAAGTATGGCAACGGCTCCAGTCTGCCGTCTCTGACCGTGAACATGTGCTCCAACAAGAGATCCAACGTCTGGAACGTTTACAACGTTTAGCTGATAAGGTGGCACGGGAAATCAAACATACTGATTCACGTATCACTGAATTGGAGAAACGAATCTCAGAAGAAAGTCGTCGTCTCGATCGATTACATCCAATTGACGCGAAGAATTTGTGTGAATCCTTAGAAACTGAAATTAGACATTTGGAAGCACCAATTCAATCAATGATCGAAGATTGTTTGGTACTTAAGGATGAACGGTATCCACAAGCCGGTGAATTGCACAAAGCTGTATTAAAATTACAGCAACGTTGGAGTCAATTACGTGCCACATTCCATACAAATCTATTAAATAAATTATCTGGTTTACGTTATCCAGTACAAGAAAAAACGGTCACAAAACAAACACGTACTGTTGTTGAGAAACGTACAATCGATACAAATCCATACTTTAAGGATTTAATTGAACATATCGAATGGTGTCAGAATAAGTTAAAGGCACTACATGCTGCAGATTATGGTTCTGATTTACCATCAGTGAAAGCTGAATTGGAGCGACATCAACAAGAACATCGTGTTATTGATAAATTCCATGCTAAAGTGGTACAAGCTGAACGTCAACAGACACACTTCAGTGGCGATGAATTACATTTGTATCAACAGAAACTCAGTCAATTGCAAAAGATTTATGCTGAATTATTGAGCACATCAAATAAACGATTATCTGATTTGGATTCATTGTTGGACTTCCTTCAAGCCGCTACTTCAGAATTACAATGGCTTAACGATAAGGAACAAACTGAAATTTCCCGAGACTGGGCCGATAAGAATTTGGATGTTCAATCAGTTCATCGTTACTATGAGGTAAGTCGAAATTTCATCTAATTAATTTCCATTCTTATATGAACATAAACAATTTTATTATGAATTATAAATTACAAGCAATCATATGGATGCGGTGGTGATGTAAGTTGTTTCGTTGTTCAATGCTAATGGAATTGTCTCTTTGTTTATTGCAATCCATAATTAGCACCTGCTTTATTCATTTGTAATATGTGGAAATGTGTGAAATTTTATTTACAGAATTTGATGTCTGAATTGGAAAAACGTGAAATTCATTTTGCTAAAATTGTTGATCGTGGAGAGAATTTATTAGTGCAACATCATCCAGCTTCAAAGTGTATTGAAGCTCATTTACAAGCACTCCATTCACAATGGTCATATTTATTGCAATTAACATTGTGCTTGGAGGTTCATTTAAAACATGCCGCCGAATATCATCAATATTATGCCGAAATTAAAGAAGCCGAATCTTGGTTAACGAAGTGAGTATTTGAATGAAAATTATTGTTGTAAAGTTGCTAATTCTTTTGATTTCTTTTTAGACGAGATGAAATTTTGAACTCGAAATATTCTGAATCCGATTTTGGTCTGGACAAGGGTGAAGCTCTTCTTCACGGTATGGTTGATTTACGTGAAGAATTGAATGTGTTCGCCGACACTGTCCAAGAACTACAGAAACGTTCACAAACCATTGTGCCATTAAAACAACGTAAACAACCAGTGACTCGTCCATTGAATGTACAATCAATTTGTTCATACAAACAAAATGATATCTCACTGGAAAAGGGAGAAGCGTGCACTCTATTGGATACTTCAGGTCGTGTTAAATGGCGTGTACGTTCGTCACGTGGTGTTGAAGGTACTGTACCAGGTGCTTGTATTTTATTACCACCACCAGATCAGGAAGCAATCGATGCTGCCGATAGATTGAAGCGTCTATTCGATCGTACTGTTGCTTTGTGGCAGAAGAAACATATGCGATTGCGTCAAAATATGATCTTTGCTACAATTAAAGTAGTTAAGGGATGGGACTTTGATCAATTCCTTGCCATGGGTGCCGATCAGCGTAATGCTATTCGTCGTGCACTGAACGATGATGCCGATAAATTGTTAGCTGAAGGTGATCCAAATGATCCACAACTACGACGATTGAGACGCGAAATGGATGAAGTAAACCGTTTGTTTGATGAGTTCGAGAAACGAGCCCGTGCCGAAGGTAATACATTTTATTGTCTCTTTGATTAATTGATTAATAGTAGTGTCAGAATTAGGAAATAGTCAATCGATGTGGGTGGAATTTACAATAATACTGTATGATGATCACACCAAACCATCTGTCGTAAAATTATCAGTGATACTGGCGTTGATTAAATAATTGATTTAGATCAAAATTAAATGTATTCGTGGTGTTGTAGTGCCATTTTTATGGTACTTTTCGTCCGAATCACAATTGAATAGGTCAATGTGAGAGTTCTATATTGGTTAATTTAAAATGATAATTGCCAAGACAGAATACCCGAGAGGAGCAGAATAGATTATTTTAGATCATTCAGTCGAGTGTTGTCTATCGATGACAACCGAGTGAGGTGATGTTTTGGTTATTGTTGATCTTTTGATAGTTTTTGTATAAAAGTTTAAATATTTTTTAATCAAAAATGAAGAAAATATTCCGTGCATTCCAGCCCTCTGGTAGTTCTTAGTTTCTAAATCATTTTCTTGAATGTACTGTATTTAATTGTTTGTATTTTTGTATTTCTTGTAGAGGAAAGTAAACAAGCAGCACGCATATTTACTGAAGAGTGCAACATATTCAATGTTAAGTTGGATGACCTCGAACGTGAACTTGATCGTATCATCCATGCACCAATGGCACGTGATTTAGACTCAGTTGAGCATGCAATTGGAATCCATGAAGACTTCAAACGCCGTTTGGCTCAAGTTGAACCAGATTTGAAACACTTGAAGGAAACATTCAGAACGATTGCTTTGAAGACACCATTAATGAAGAAACAATTGGATTCATTGCAAGATCGTTATAAGGAATTAAATACTCAGAGTGGTTTACATGGTGATAGATTAAAATTATTGCAAGCCGCATTGGCTGGTCTTGAGGACAACGAACAAGTCGTCTCAGAGTTGGAAGGTACTTTAGCCCGCCACTATGATATGCCATCAACATTGGAAGGACTTCAAAGTCTGTACAAACAGTTGAATAATTTGAATGATGTTGTCACAAAACAACAACCACAAATGGATAGTATGATTGATGCAGCTGAACAATTAGGTCGCATGGGCGTTCCAACTAAACTGTTGAGTGACTTGAAACGACTCCACGCTAATGTTGAACGATTGGATTCACGCTGGAGAAATGTTCGCAATCAATTAGCTGACAGGTTAGTAAATTATTTCTGCATTGTTTATTGGTATGGAATTTAATGAATTATATTACAGACTCGCTAGCTGCGAATCAGCAATTGGTTTAATGAAGAATTTACAGCATAGCCTTCAGACCGAAGAGAATTGGGTCGATGGTACTGCTGAAAAATTATCCGCTCTACCAACAGCCACTTCCGCACATGAATTAGATGTGAGTATTTTCAATTCGATTGTATACCAATCGATTAGTTTTAAGGTATCATCACTCATCACTTCATTATTATTTATCTTAAATCTTATCCCCTTGATTTATATCAATATTTTTAATGTTTCTGATATGAAAATGAGTTTTTTATTGCCAAATAGTTCCTGTAAAAAAAAAGTGATTATTTTCTATAGCCAAATGATTTTTATTTAGTTTGAATAAGAATTATTCTATGTATATTCCCTATACACATCGAGGTTTGTATAAACACTTTTGAAAAACACTTTGAGGGTTTAGTTAACTAGAAATTACGTTAATGGAATTGGGGTATCCGTAGTTCGGTTAATATCACCAAAAATGTATTTTTATAAATTGCACAAATTGTTTATTTACCAAATAGTAATGAATTTAAGGTTAAAATGAAATAATTAATTTGATGGTGATCAGAGAGTTTTGGATTAAAACAAAACACAAAAAATTGAGACTAAAGAATTAAAACCCAAATGAAGCACAATAAATTGCACAATAGTTTTTAAGTTGGTAGAGTATTTTAGGTGTAGATTCTTTATTTTCGTAGTATTTTAAGTTTTTTTTTTATTTTTCACCATTCACACCATTTAATCAATTTAAAATCAATTGAATTACTTGTTACCATTGATCATATTTGGATTAAAATACAAACAAAATGGAAAGACAATTTATTCGATTGATTAATTTTATTGATAAATTTGAACTAAATTAACTAACAATTAATATATTTTTCCCAAATTTTTATTTTTCTTATTGCAATTGGGTAATACACACTGGGTATTATTGACAAATAATTTGGATAAAATGTGATTAACGATTGGTTGGTAACAAAACAAAAACAAACAAAAAAATAAAATAATGCAACAAATAGGATATGTTGGAAGCAACTGTACAACGTACACCAAAAATAGAGCAAGTGAATTTAACTGGAGGACGTTTAATTCGTGAAGCAAAGGTATGTTATGTTTATTTCAATTCGATATACTACTTGATAGTGATTTAAATGCAGCGTTAAGTGAATTTGAATGAGTCAGAGAATGAATGGTAAATCAAGTGTGAATGTTTAAAAATACGAAAATGTAGCCAACATATTTGATAAAATATGTTTCGCGTTTTGTATCTTTGATACATTTTTTTAAATTCAATTTAATCTTTGCTTTCTAATTATCTTCGGTATTCTTAATTAACTTAATCGAACTTCTTTTTATGAGATTAATTTTTAATTAATGAGACTTCAATAAAATTTTATCGGTGGCTTTGTGATTTAAAACAGAATCACCAAAAATTTAAAATCCATAACTGATATGATAATTTTTTAATGGAATACTGAATATATCAGGTATACGGATTATAATATTTTGATTAACAATAATTTTCGTTGAAAGAAACGGTTTTAATTCAATTAATATTTCATAAATTACAATGAAAGGATTAATAACACTGTCAAGTGTATCGTCTTCTATCTACCCATGTTGAGATTGAATCTCAGAAATACAATGAAATAATTTCAATATTTCAATATTTAAGTTAACAATATTTAGATTATCTATAGTTTGTTGTTAATAATTTATTGATAAATTATATTCGCTACATTAATTTTGCACTCAATGCCAAATAGATGAAATATCAACTAAAATCAAAATTTAATGTTAATTTTATGCAATTTAGTTTAATTCAATTAACTTCACACAATTTATACTAACACTTTTAACTGTATAATTAACACCAAAATGAATCAACATGATATCATCATCAACAACTACATCTTGTGTGAATCAACCCTTTGTTGCCGTTGACTGACATCGTATCAGATTTATGATGGAAAATGCTCACATTACGTTAATTGGCTGGAAGAGATACGGCCTAGTTTTTCAGCGCCACGTATTGATATGCGTCCCGTTGATAGTGATCCAGGTGCAACACAGGTGTATAGCCATCGGTTAGATACATTGAATACCAAATTTGAGAATCTGTTGGAACAATTAACCCAACGATTACGGACTGCCATCCAGGTTAATGGAGCTGATGGATTGGTGAGTACATATAAATCAGAATCAATTTAATTTATTCAATTAATGAGATGACACAGTATATTGGCCATACCAATAATTTTTATTTAAATTGCAACCCATGAATTGGTATAAAACGAAGAGCAATCATAAAACTATTAAGATCACTTAACGAAACACTTTCATTCAGTTAAGATACGTTATTATGATCGCGCGTGAATCCAGTATATGGGTTTTATGAAAAGAACTTGATGTTTTCAATATCACTATCAAGGTCATTGCGGTCTTTAAAGAAAAGAGATACTGTATAAGATTTCTGACAGAGAAGAGATTTATGATCGTTTTATGTTACCCATTGGCCTAAAGAAATAATCCCCGTGGACTTGTTGAATGAATCAAACAAAACTGGTATTCCTTATGAATTTTGTTCGATTGTTTTCAAACCCCATTTGTTATTGCAAATCGTATTATTTTTGCGCTTACAATATACCATCAAATACGCAAATATTTTAAAATCAAATTGTTTATGATAAATCGTCATCGTTGATCATTAGCAGTTTTTTATACAATTGAAGGTCTTATACGCATCACGGATAACGAGACATTTGGCTCCAGAATGACATAACTTTTTGATTTCACTGTATTGGCTCCTGTTAGAATATAAAAGAGAAAAAATGAAGTGTCTAACAGTATTGTTGAAATGTAAAAAATGATCTCTTTGCCGCCAGCAGGTAAGTAAAAACGTATTGTTCGGTTTTTTTTCTCTGCTGTGCTTACATTCCACTTAGAAGGAAATCATATTATTTTCCGTATATTAATGGGTGGAACAGCCTTCAATTTAAACGAATCACCTGAGTGTGGTTGAATGGTGTGTACAACTTAATCAATTTGTGTTAAAATTAACTGAAACTGAGGAGATTAATTTGAATTATATTTTGGAAGCAAATTGGCAAATATATTTCATCTAATCGGATTTAATCTTTTCCGTGTGGTGATCATTTATCATATAAACTGCGACATTAATCACCATTTGATTCGGATTTTATTCTCAATTGTTAGAGTAAATACTAACTGATTGAAGCGCCTCTGAACGAGAATTTTTGAAACTTTGGCTTGAAAGCTCATTTTTCCAATATTTCAATTTTCCAAACAATACTATAATTAGACTAATTGTTAGTAATCTATATCATTAAATTAGATTGTTTTAACCAATAAGTTGTTGTGTTCAAAGTACAAATGAAATTTATTTTTAACTAAACTTGCAGTTCCATAGATCAAGAGCTTAATTGAACACACAGTGATTTTTACTACCGACCAATTTGAATTAATTTGAATGTTGTGTTAAATCGTTGATCATAAATTACTGTCGGGTATTGTTGGTGTCATGAAATAAATGAATATATACAAAAGTCACATACAACCATTAGTTTGAATTCTACGAATTTAACCAAATTTGAATGAAATGTAGTGTGTGCCAATGGAGAGAGAGGCCTTAAATTGTAAACATAAAACGACAAATATAAAATTAAAATCTAAGACGATGATGTCACTTGTGAAGTTTTAATTAAATAAAATTAACTCACATGAATATTAATTGAGGCCTTAATCTGACGCGGGGCGAACTTAAAATGCATGCCAACTTGTTTATATTTTTTTTAACAATGTGGCGATTATGACTCGCGAATATATATTTTGTATTTGAAATGAAACAAAAAAAACTATAACAAAATAAAAACAAAAGCAGAAACAGTAAGTTAAAACGATCAGCGGCATGTGAATTTTAACGTAATTGTGTAATAATTTTTGTCAAATTTTATAAATGTTGAAATAACTGGTTCTCATCATTGGCTTAAAATAGTACCCTCTTAGTTATTTATATTATTCGTGTGGTTATTTGCAATATCTCAAGGAATTTAATTTAAAGAAAACCATTTGTTTAATTCAAAGTAGCAAAAAACATCATCTGGAATTAATAAAAAAAAACGGTTAAATAATATGTGGCAACGAAGAAGATTTCTTCTATTGATTTTAACTGTGTGGGCCATTATTCAATGAATATTGCTTGTCAAGAATATATGATTACATGAAAAATTTGGTGCTAACCATCGATGGTGTTTTATTTGTTTGACAAATATTTAAATAATGGTATTAATTACATGCCAATAGATCATAAGTTATGAAATGATTTCTCTCCAACAATTGACTACGAATGAAAATGTCATACAATAATTTTAAAAATGATTCAATCCAACTGTTTACTAACTCTATAAGAGTTTTGAAGTACATAAAATTAATGATGTAATGATAAATAACATTGAATATCACTGTACCGGTAGTAAGTAGTTGAATTGTATTTGTTATATATACAGACTAGAATTGTCTTCGTAAGCCGATTGCTGTTGGTTGTTATCAATGAGTAATTCTTATTTTATTACTACAACGATAAGAGTTTTAATTGCTGAATTGATAATCCACGAATACCAGAACATGAAATTATAAATAAATAAAAACTAGTTCTGTATGGTAATAAAATACCAGTTCATTAATTGCCAAAAAATATTTTAGGCCGTTTGGTCCAAATTGGCCTCATGAAACAAAAGCTTTGAAGCATTGCTTAGAGCCAAGTGCGTATTCTACCACTAATCAATGTAACAGATAATTAAACTTTGCCAACAATACATTTCCACGTTTACGACCTCGCGAAATAATAAATCCGTGTATACAGAAAATACGAACCCTCGAATAAATCGCTCATTAATATATGAATGTATGGTAGACAACACTCAAGTTTGTGTATATTATTTTTTTTATTTCTAAGTTTCACTGTCTACCCGTTCCTCCTAGCTATTACAATCATACCATTCGACTATGTTGTTTGACGGTTATGCCGTCAGTTTAAAACTTTAACTCGACGTGGGTATTCGTTTAAGTAAATTAGTGCGCAGCGCCGGTAATTTAACATTGGAATTAATACATAATTTCGATGTGATTTAGTGAATTCTAATAGAAATTATTTCACAAAATACATTGATTGTTGTTGGATTACAAAAGAATTAAATTTCTTTCTTCATCTGAAAGTGTTTAGCTTGAAAATCTAAATGGATTAATAGATAAAACGCTCTGCAATGGGGAGAATTTAAAATTGATTTTGTTTTGCAGTTTTTACTTTCATTTGAATCATCTATTGCGTAGAGAATTGAATATATTTGGGTTTATGAAACGGATATCGTGATTTAAAATTTTCATATTGAAAAAAGCGCCTTGAATTTACCTCTATAATTATCATATAAAATTCGTATTTTATTTTCCAGTTAATTTTTATTCGCCAGAGAGGCATATATTCGATTCACTACATGGTTTGCGATTAGTGGTCGACGTGAACTTTATGAGTGTCCATACATATGAATAAACATATGGGGGAAACTAAAAAAAACTGGCTGAACATTAAAGTATTATATTTCGCTATGTAAAGCTCATTGTGGGCCACAATCGTAATATCGGTTAGATCGAGATGGCTTACTTACTGATATACATAATTTTGTTTGTGGGACTTAATTAGCATTTTTTTTTTTAAAAAGTTTATCGTTTTTTTTAGTGGTTCAGTGTTTAGCACTTCGTAACCAAATATAAAAGTTTATAATATAAAACCAATATGGCATAAATAATATTCATCTTAATGTGTGTCTATTGTATTTATGGGTCTGAAAATAAAACGACATCGCCAAGAATAGAAGACCTTCTGTATAGCCGGTCAATTAAAATGCCTTTGAGGTATACAGTTGATATTGAAAATTCGAATTTTGTTCATAAACATACAATTGTTGTGTTGTTTATCATTTCGATAAGACTACCACAATGAATGAGTTTGATTGATTAAAAAGAACGATTTATGAATCGGTTTGTAAGAAGACTGATGCCACCTATCTTATCAGATAATATTTATAGTGTTTACCAACTTTCAATCTAATCTATGATTTTCCATTGACATTGTGATGGAATTATGTTCAGAGAATTATATTTCATTGGGCCACCCACATAAACTTTTTGGTGGTTGACATACTGCAATTAACTTAAGCGAAATTGATGGTACAAAATAGCGATTACAATCTCCCTTTGGTAAACTAATAAATACCAAAACGAAATAGATAATGGCAGTGGGAGTCTTTTCAAACTGGAAAAAAATTAATAATTCGGTGGTTTAGAATAAAGTTCAACGTAATAATGAGACAGTTGATGGATTATGTGTATATTTAGTCACCGTAACACAAATTCCACTTGTCGGATTCTCTAAATTTTTTTATAATTTTAAAATCTAAATAAAGCCAATGTCAAGCTATGCCGTTTAGTATGCACTCAGCTTAGTTATTTTTAAGTATTCTCAATTAAATTCTAAATGAGGTAATTTCTGATACGAAAATAACATTGAATTGTTTTGGAAATTGTGTTTTTATCTGTGGCGCATCCGGCGTTTCAGGGAAAATCAATGTCACAATGGAATGCAGATAATCTTCCGCTATTTTTTTTCAACAGAAAACATAAACAGACATCAGCTGTGTGCCAACATACTTTTCGTTTATGCTTTGGAAAATTCGTTCTGTGTCGACGGTCGTGGCGCTTCGAGTTCAACAGAAAATAGAGTGCGGTATTAATCGGTCCACACAGCCAGATGTTTCGTAGTTGGAAAATCGGTTTTCCACTTACAAGTGTGTTTTATCAATTTCCTTGGTTACACATTTATTTTTTCTCACTCTCACATTGAGTTCAATCAATTTTTTAGTGATTATTAAGTGAATAAAATTCACATAAAATAAAAAAATAAAATTATTCGTCATTTTAAATAAGAAAAATTAATTAAATTCTTTGTAATTATTTAAACAATAATAAATGAAGGAACTGGTACCGATTAATCATTGCAGTTTTTAACAAGAGATAAAAATAAAATTTAGATTTGTTATAATAAGCCATCAAAGATAATATTAATTAACTGTGAAAGAGTCAAAAGAAATATTTATAAGTCGTTTACGTAATGACTACAGCCGTTGTGTGGTATTTTATTACAAAATCAACATGATTTTTCTTAATTCACAAAGATTTTAAGCCGAGATGGCATATTAAAATGTTTCAATTCGTCTAGAGTACCATATTGTGAAGTTTTCATCAATTCAATGCGAATATTGAAACCACCACTTAGTTCGAATTGTTTCATTTATTTAGGATTTTAGATTCAACTAAAATATTGATTTATATTTATATCAATATCAATATCGGTTCACTGTGCATGGATACGTAGAAAACCGTATAGAATGAAAATCATTGTACGAGAAAATTATTAATACACAATAAGGAAAAAATTCAACAATAACAGCGTGTCACACTCGTATAAAAAGGGAACGTTAAGTGAAAATCATCATTAAAGCTAAAATAATGTCTGCAATTGGAATACAGACATTATAATTATCTAAACGAATTATTGAATTTATGAAGTTGTACATGATTTCTCTTCAACGAAATTAAATATTTTACTATCTTTGTTAATTTCTAATAAAAAAGACTACAAAGTGTTTGATACAATTCATGGTGAATGCAATTCAATTCCGAATGAATCATGGATAATTATAATTTTGCATATGAATTTCTGGTTAGTCATCTCAATTGATTGAAATCCAATTGAATATTTGCAAACCATCTGGTTTGTCTGTCATTTTCGATGAAATTATTAAATTTATTTTTTATTTGTTAACCATTGCAGCGATACTCTGAGAGTATTCGGCAACCATTACGAACGTATCGTGTAGAATTTAATTTAGGCGGACCAGCTGGCGATGGTCCTGCTAATAATTATACATCATCTTATTATGAAACTACAAAGTGAGTATTCACTCTTTAACAATTTTAATAAGACAAACAAACAGAGTCATTGTTATTAAAACTAATCATCTTTTCATTTTTAGAATAAGCAACACATCAAAAATTATTACCGATACATTAGATTATGGTGGTAGTCGAGATAAAATCAATAATAATGGCAACTCTGTACAATTTACGGAAATTAAAAGTCTTAAACGTTCCGATCGAACCGATGAAGGTGTTGGCACCGAAAATGAAATTCTCAATACACCGGGA
Organism: Coboldia fuscipes; assembly: GCA_001014335.1. Lineage (NCBI taxonomy): Eukaryota > Metazoa > Arthropoda > Insecta > Diptera > Scatopsidae > Coboldia > Coboldia fuscipes. The sequence goes on along the minus strand of JXOR01000141.1, from coordinate 303,193 downwards.
ATTGTGGATCCAGTAACGAGACGCACATTAACTGTTGGCGAAGCAATACATATGCGCATTTTGGATGTTAGAACTGGTGAATTGGTAATACCAAAAACAGGTGAACGAATTAGTTTAACAGAAGCAGCACTTCGTGGCCTTATTGATCCAGAGTTAGCAAAACGTCTACTACAGCCGGGTGCTGCTGTTGATCTACATGGACGTCCAATAAGTTTACTTGAAGTGATACAAAAACAAATATTGGAAGCAGAGAATGGATATGATTCAACGGAAAAACGTATTAAGGTAACGACCTATAATCAGTCGATTACAATGAATTCAGTAAAAAGTATTGCTGAGGCAATTAAAGACGGTACAGTTGATCCAGATTCTGGAATGTATCGTATGCCAAATGGTAATGTTATAACCATAGCTGAGGCATATAACAAAGGCTATTTACTGCGTAGTGAAACAGTTACAATTAAATCAAATCCATTATGTTTATCGGATGCAATTGCCCATGGTTTAGTTGATAATAGTGGTTGGGTAACGGATCGTAATGCAGGTGATAAATTTCGATTGGATTCTGCGATTAAAAATGATTTAATCAATCCCGAATTAAGGGAAGTGGTCGATGCAAAGAAAGATGTTAAGGTAACGGTAAGTGAAGCATTGAAATTGGGTATTTTAAATGCAAAAACGGGTCGGTATATGCAATCAATGACAAAAGAAAAATTAACGTTTATTGAAGCAAAGAATCGGCAATTAATTTGTAAGCCAATGTCATTGAAAGATGTTTGTGATTTTAATTTATTAGAATCTGATGGTAAAATCATTTCACCAACGCGTAAATCAAAATTAAGTATTCAAGATGCAATACGTGATGGTGTATTGGATGGTGATTCATTGAAAACGATAACAAAAACAACTGGTAGTCTGTTGACATTAACTGAAGCTTTGGCTGAAGGTGTGATACTGCCAGAGGGTAAATATCATGATGTTGTCACTGGTGAAATTATAACAATACCGGAGGCTGTTGATCGTGGACTCATTTCATCTGTTTGCCAAAAATCAATATTCGATATTGATGGTTTCCAAGAGCCTTATTCTGATAAATTTATTTCATTAAATGATGCCTTATCGAAGAATCGTTTAATACGACGCGATAATCAATTTATGCTTGATACCGGTAAAAATAATTTAATTACGTTAAATGAAGCGGTTGAAAAAGGACTTGTACGTCCATTCATTTATGATATGCTCAATCGTAATATCGGTGTATTTGATAGTAATGGACGTGAATTAAATGTATTCGAATTAGTTTATCATGATTTAATTGATCCAAAATCCGGATATTTATTGGATCCACAAACAAAAGTTATTGTTCCATTGAATAGTGCCATTGATCGAAAATTAATAACACCAGAAGGTGCCTTACAGCTTAGTCGTTTATTAAATATAACACTAACAACAGAAACAATAACGAAAACATTAAAACGATATGTGACTATAACGGAAAAGGCTGAACCAACAATTACGATATCATTCACTGAAGCGGTGCAATCAGGTCTCATCGATGAGAAACGCCAACTGTTTAAAGATCCTAAAAGTGGTAAAGTTTATTCAGTACAGCAAGCACTCAATTATGGTTTCATTACGCCGGACACTGAAGTCCCAGTTGATGAACGAGCTACTTCACCAAATAAAAGATCAACGATTACAATTGTTCATAAATCCTTTATACCTGAAAATGTGAAAGAAACTGTTGTGAAAACTAAAGAAATTACTGAACCAATATATGATACTGTTGATGCAACTCATACTTCTTCTGTTGAGTATTCCACTATTCATAGATCGACTAAGGTCGAGAAGAAACGTGATACCAAGACAACTGTTACAGATTTCTTGAATAGTGAACGCAGCTCAAAGGAGAGTTCATCAACGGAGAAACAATTCTTAGAAATTCCAGCTGATGGTTGGACTTTAGCCCAAGCTATCGATAAGAAAATTTTTGATCCTTCAACTGGATTGTTTATAATCCCAGGTACAGATCGATTGGTCAGTTTCGAAGAATGTATTAAACTCAAGATTATTAATCCAAAATCAGTGGGTGTAATAGACCCAACAAATAATCGCAAGATTACTATAATTCGAGCAATTGAGAAACGTGTTGTGAACTCAACGGGAGTTTACAAGTCTGGTAAAAAAGAGATTCCAATGAAGGATGCTATTGCATCTGGTAAAATTATTCTTGAAACTCCAGCAGATCATACTGATCCAAATCAACGGGTTATTCAAATCACTAGAGTTGATGGTAGACCATCCGTTATTGAAGTATCTACTAATTCGTCTGGTGATCATTCACCAAAATTCATTGCTATTAACAGCACTGTAGTTAGTGTTGCTAGTCCAGAGCCAGTTGAAATAGCTACTGGTGTGATTTATGATCCATCTACTGCTTTAGTCATATTTACCCAACAAGGGGAATCTGCAAATATTGTCAGTGCCATTCTTGAAGGAAAAATTGATCCTTCAGTTGTTTCAATTTCTCATCCAGATACTGGCAAACCGATGACAGTGACTGAAGCAATACAAACTGGCATTTTGAATCCACGAACTGGTGAAATTATCGATAAGTCTGGTAAACCCGTTGACATGATGAATGCTGTGAAAAGTGGAATTATGACAGTAATTGGTGCTCCATTAGTAGCTACCAGTGGTGCTATGAATACAATTAAATTTGTTTTAGATCCAAACACTGGTGAACAATTGCCCATAGAAGTAGCATATGAACGTGGTATAGTGTCACAAGAGGAAATAAATCAAGCAATTAGAGATGGTCAATATTCTCCAATTAAACAACGAAAATCACCTAAAGTGACTGAACTGACTCGGTCTTCAGTACGGCAAAATATTCTACTTGGTAAAGCCAGATCAGTTTCACCTGAAAAGGGTTCCAAACCAATTGTGCTTGAGAAAATGTTAAAACGCATTGTAAAACCAACAGATGCCTTAGATAAAGGTTTTATTGATCCAAAAACAGTTGAACTTTTAGATAACAAGAATAATTTCATTAATCCAGAAGGTGATAGATTAACATTGAGTGAAGCAATTGATCAAGGTATCATTAATGGAAACTCAGGTTGCATAATTGATCCACAACATGGTGATAAATTGACCTTAAATCAGGCCATTGAACGTGGTCTGTTGGATCCGGAGGGATCAAATGAATTGCTTGTGCCTTTGAAACGTAGTCTTTCATTACCAAGACTAGTCGATCAGGGATTATTAGATACTGAAAACTCAAAAATTGTTCATCCAGAATCTGGTTCTTTATTAACACTCAAAGAAGCAATTTATTGTGATATCATTGACCCATTAACAACTATGAAGAGTGATAATAACAAGAAAAAGATCACCTTAACTGAAGCCATTAACGAAGGAAAACTTGATGATGAAAATTCTAAAGTAATTTTAAAATCTGGTCCTGTAGATATTTTCACTGCTGTTACTAAGAAAGTATTTGATAAAGATAATTTCAAGAAAGAAGCTGTTGAATCATTGCCACCACTTGGAATGACATTCCCGGTGGCAGTAAAACGTGGCCTCGTAAATGTTGTTGATAAAACCATAACTCATCCAGTGACAAAAGAAAAGATTCCAATTCAAAACGCTATCGAGAATGATTTCATTATGGCTTTGCCATATTTACCTCTAGATGAAGCTGAAGGTGTTCCACTTTCAGATGCTCTCGAAAACAATCTAATCGACACTAAAAATTCCAAATTCAAAGATCCAAAAACCGGAGAAGAAGTCGATTTGAATGAAGCGATTCAAACTGGACGTTTGATAATCAAACCCCTCTCAGAAATGGTGGCAGTCACCGCATCTGGTCCAGTCACTTCTATCACTGAAACAGTCACATCTTATCATACCGTGACCACAAAAACAATTGAATTGTTGAGTGGATATGTTATGGTCTCAGCCGATGAAGTACAGAATACTCAAACTGGTGAATTAATGTCTCTTGAACAAGCCAAACAATACGGCATTGTTAAAGATGAATCGGAAACACAAGAATCATTTGCTACCAAAGAGAAGAAAATCAATTTCTCTGATGCCGTTAAACGTGGTTTAATTGACATCAACGCTGGTACATTCACAAACCCCCAATCCGGTGAAACGATTCCAATAATACAAGCCGTAACGGACGGTATTTTAGAAACAGCACCAAAAGAACAACCTAAAGAACCTTCCAAAGTAGAAAATCTAACAATGACTGAAGCAGTCGAAAATTTGTATGATGAAAAGACTAAACAATTCCATGATCCAAAAGATCCTAAACGGACAATTACCTTTAGTCAAGCAATTGAAGAAGGAATCGTTGATTCAAAAACAGTTGTATATAATATTCAGTCGGGTAAAGCTGAGACTGTTGAAGAAATGGTCAAAACTGGTGCGATTGATTCTAGAACGGGTGAGGTTAAACAAAAATCTGGTACAGGAATTAATGTTAAAGAAGCTGCTAAAATGGGTTTATTGGCTGTTGTTGGCGCACCAGTATTGGCTGGTATGGGCGCAGTTGATGCTGTAAAGAAAGCTTTTAAGAAATCTGATAAACCAGAACCCGAATTGAAACCAGTAGAAACAAAACAACCAGTAGTTGTAAAAACATTATCAATGAAAGAAAAACCAATTGAAAAACCGATAATTGAAAAGAAACCAATTGTAGAGATTCGCACAGAAGAATACGTAGAACCAGAGACAGTTACAATTGAACCAGAATCAAAGAAAACAGTCACTACCACAGTTGTCACAACAACAAGCACAAAGACCATAAAGACAACAGGAAGCACTCATGAACAACTTGAAGATCTTGATGAATCTCATGTTCTCGATCGTACTGACAACATTTCTTATGTCACAAAGATTCTTGATAGTGAAACGATTCCATTGGGTGATGCTATTGCCCAAAATAAAATAATTCCATCTGAATGTAGAATCACAGTCAATAATCAAATGCTTCCTGTTGTAGTAGAAGATGGTCTTCGTTTAGGGTACGTAACACCATTAGATATCGTTATAATTGATGCACCAGATCATGTGACGGTTCAAGATGAACGACCTGACTATAAAATCACATTCAATGAAACATTAACACCTGAACTTATTGAACAATTAAACATTTATAATACTGAAGATGATTGTTTTATCGATCCAGAAACGAATCAGCCAATTTCATTCTATTCATTGATTTACGATTTCAATATTATCGATCCAAGTACAATTTTTGTTAAAGACTTGAACACAGAAATCTATGAACCTCTGGATGTAGCTTTAGAAAAGCATATGATTGAAAAACATACTGGTTATATGTTGGATAATAAAACTGGTAAGAAAGTCCCATTCTTAGATTGTGTGCGACGTGGCTGGATCATTCGTATGGTACCAGAACAAAGCGAAACAACAACAATCGAAGAAGAGAACGAAATCTTACCACTTCGTCTCAAGGATTCAATTATTCAAAATGTTTACGATGAACCAACTGGACTTTTTACAAATCCAATCAATAGTGAAAAATTGACATTGAAACAAGCTTTAATTCAGAACGTAATCGATCCAGAATCAGTTCAAGTCAAAGACTTCGAGACTGGTGATTACAAAAAGATGTCGCTCATTGAAGCAACTGATACTGGTTTCATTGACGGTGCTACATGCAAAGTGTCTTACAACAATGATCGTATAACATTAAAACATGCTTTCGTAATTGATCTATTGGCTGATAGTAAATCATCAATGAGTATTCAACGTGCTATTCATCAAGGCTTATATGATAGCAAAACTGGTAAACTGTATGATAAAATCACTGACAAGAATATCACGTTACATGAAGCTACGAGAAAATCACTCATTGATAATCAATTACCTTGTTATTTTGATGAAAAATCTGGTCAACTTCTCACATTGGCTGAAGCTTGTCAATATCGTTTAATTGATCGCTTAGATGGTGTCTTTAAAGAACCGGGTAGCGATACTTGTCTACCATTAGACGAGGCAATGACTCTCGGTCTAATAGTCGATATTGAAACAGCTGGTTTTGATCTGTACGATACTATTGCGATGGGATTGTACAATCCAGAAACAAAATTAATCATTCATCCAGTTACTCAAATTCCAATTACACTGCAAGAAGCAATTAAAGTTGATGTAGTAAATCCAGTTGTTTCCCTAGTTAAGAATACATTAACTGGTAAATATATTCGGTTAAATGAAGCAATTGATGCAAACATTATCGATGATAGTGCAGGTGAATATGTACTGCCACGAAATGTACGTATTCCACTTGACGAAGCCAGACTGCGTGGTCTGATTGTGACCAATAAGAAAATGTTACCACTCGAAACTGTGATTAATAATCATTTAATTCGATCAGATACTGGCAAATTTGTGGATCCATCTACAAATGAATTTAGCGATTTGAATGAATCAATAGCAATCGGTTTCATTGATCCCGAATCAACAGTATTCCGTAATCCAAAAACATGTGATGAGAAACAATTAATGTCTGCTATTAAAGAGGGTGACGTTGACGTTACTCGTGGTCGAGTACTTGATCCAAAGACAAAGACTAGCTACAATTACGATGTAGCCTTTGATCGTGGACTCTTAATCACCGTTGATCGTCCAACTACTAGTAAGCAAATTATAAAACGAGCTTCCGTTGATCTTGTTACCTCAGCTCCAATTCAAACTGGTCCACGTGAAATGAGTCTCGATGAAGCCATTAAATATGGTATAATTGATCCAGAAACGGCGGTTGTAAAAGATCCGTCAACCGGTAAATTTAAAACTTTAACTCAAATAATAACTGAACAACAAATCGATACTCATCAATTGCGTACACTTGTCGACTCAAAATCATTATTCTTTGCATTCGAACCAACATTTATTGTTTATGTCCGTGAACCGATAACATTTGATCAAGCGGTTGAATCCAATCAATTAAGTTTATCAACTGGTCAATTCGTTGATCCAAAAGAACCCGAAACCACATACACCTTGAAAGAGGCAACATCACTTGGATTAGTTGATCCAGAATCAGCTTTAGTAAAGGATGGTGCTAAACGTAAATTAGTCCGTTTGCCTGAAGCATTCCGTAAAGGATTGGTGGATGCTGATAAGGCCAATGTTTTAGATACGGTCACATCAAAACTAAATAATCTACAAACAGCTGTTGATACAGCATTAGTGGTGACACCGAAACGTTCATTCGGTTTATTGGAGGCAATCGCATATAATTTATATAATCCAACAACCGGTACATTTAGTGATCCATTCATAAATGCAAGTGTCCGTGAACGTAAACGTATTACATTATCCGATGCAATTGCATCTGGTTTTATTGATCCAACAACAACAATGGTGCGTGATAATAAAAACGGTACCATAGTGCCATTTATAGCGGGTTTAAGCACGGGAATTATAGATTCAGTGTCGGGTCGTATTATAGATCCGGTAACAAATGAAAGTATTGATCTTAACAAAGCATATGAGAAGGGAATCTTGGTTCCCGCTGAACAACGGGTGAGTTGTAAATTATACACTAAGAACCAAAACCAAATAATAAAAAATTCACAAGACTATGCAAATGATAAGACATTACAAGACCATCATGAACCATTTAATTTCTGCATTGTTTTTAATAATCCGTTTTTATTTATTTTCTATATAAAAATTTCCAAAAGGACTTTTTAATTGCAAGATTTCTATAATTTAATCTGTAAATTCCTTGCATTTTTAAAACAAAACCGATTAGCTGCTGCTTAAACCAATGGATTTGGATTACCAAGAACTGATATAATTTGGCAATAAGGAAAATTACTAATTCACACTATTCATATCAAATGGGTATTTGGCACTCTATCGAAATTTAATAGCAAATAATGGTATCCAATCCTATTCGTTGTATGCTGAGCTAGTCATATTGCAGTTATCTGTCTGCACTATTATCACATTCATATTTAAATTGTTTCAAATAGTTTCTTATTATTTTTCTCACTCAGTAAAGAGATATCATTTTCCTTGGTTTTATGTTGCAAAAGAAGGCAATTAAAAACAATTCTAAAGTTTAGCTTACATTTACTAAATGAAATGAAAAAAAAAATTGCATGAAAAAGTCATATTTTGTGAAGGATACACACAACTTTGGAACATTCAATGTGCAAGACAATTTTGAATAATCCAAATTCATATAATGATTAGACGAATTCATATAATCGCTTAGTGGAAGGAAAGCTTTTTGGTTATTTTTTTTTCTTTAAATTTTCTTAAGAAACGTTTCATATTTCCTTTGATAATCAATAAAAAAAATTCTTCATTTTATTGTGGTTCTCATAAGTTAATGATGGTGGCGCTATTTATTTGGATGATCAAACACTTAAAAACTGTTTTAATATAAATGTCATTTACTGTTTTTTTTATAATTTTCCAATGTTTAACACTTCTTTTGGGATAAAATCATCGCATCGTTTAAAATTGATTAACAGCAAGTTTTTTTTATGGTTCTTATGCGTTGTGTTTACTACATAATTTATCTTAAGTGTAATTCTCAATTTTCAAAAGCAAAAAAGTAAAACATGATTTGAAAACAAGCGATTAATTGAGAATTAAGTGGCCTCAGCATCTTTATAAAAATTCGCCAGCCTTCACATCGGAACTTTCATAATGGGTTTATTTTATGTTTTATTTTTATTATTATTATTTATGAACTTTTATGATTCGTGTTGGGATTTATTATTTATGAATTGATTATTGCGTGTTTATGATCAATTTAGCTGTTGTTATTTTGATGTACAGAATTTTTTTTTAAAAGTAATGCATGAATTGCAAATTATTAGTAAGAGGTGGTAACGTTTGTAGTAATAAATATAAAATTAGTTATCTTTTTTTGCAGGGAATTCAATTAAGAATTTTTATATTTCAGATGAATGTTAATTTATCATTACTATTATTATGATATGTTTGATTCATAATTAATTAAAAAAATTTGCATGTTGCTTTATTGGTGATGGAATGAAATGTATTGCATGTGGTGACATTGATCAGCATGTTTCTAATTCTAATCATATTTGATAAGAATGAGTGAACTAATATTATCGTCTTTAGTTATATTACAATGATTTTCTTGTGTAAATATTTTTATTGTATTGTATGGATTGATTGTGTTTGATACTACGCTGCTTTTTATTATCATCTGGCTGATTTGTCGGCTTTATGTATCAAGTTATATATTTTTGTTTTGTATTTTATCAATTGCCTTATGTTTATGTCATTGTGGTAAGGTAGAAAAAGTAATGCCTGTAGAATAATATTTATTCTGCAGCTTTCTTGTATAGAATGACATTGTTTCAGTTTTATTCCAGCTTTATCAAATATTTTTATGTGTTTTTCAGTGTATGGCTTTTGAATCATTTTTACCTGTGAACAATTTGTTTTTTATTTTATCTCAATAAAAAACATCTTAATCAGTTTCATTCAAAACTCATTAAATATCAGTCATTACAAATATTGATCACAAAATATTTAACTTTGAAAATGTTGATTTAACACATTACTAAACGGTATCGTTTTGAATCATTTCTTTCCCCTTAATAGCAAGCCGTTATTGAAAAATTCAACTTGTGTGAGACTAATTTGACTGAGCTCCTTAAATGGATTGAATCCGTTGAGTACAAGATTGCCAAGATCGGTGGACCACAAGAGCGTGTTGAAGATCTTCGTAATCAAATAAATTCATTGAAAGTATGTATTAATGTTTAATTCCTTTATAATAAGGTGTCTAATCTATCTGTAACTTTATAGCAAATCCGTGATGAAATTGATGGTCAATCCCGTCCAGTTGCCACATGTTTGGAACAAGTCAGACAATTGGTCTTGACTGGTGGAGATGTTCTCAATGTATCAGAAGTCACATCATTGGAGAACTCTGGACGTGAATTAAAATCTCGTGTTGATCGTGCACAAGATCGCACATTCCGATTATTGAAGAAATTGGAATCTGTTCGTGATGAATTATCTAAACTCAGGTATGTTAATAATTCAAATAAATATTCTCAGGAAATTTCTCAACAACAACTTATTTTAGAAATGAATTGGATGTGTTCTCTACCTGGTTACAATCAGCCCGCCGTTCACTCGAAGACAAGGAGCGTGCCCTCTCTGACTTGAATCGTTTGGAAACTAAATCTGATTCAATTCGTGAATTCGTTAATGAAGTAATCGCCCACCAAGGTGATTTACGTTTCATTTCAATGTCAGCACAGAAATTCGTTGATGAAGGCAAAGAATTCTTGGGTACATTGAATGAATTCAGAACATCATTGCCAGAACGTCTACCACATATTGAACCAATCTCTGATAGTCAAGTGAAGAAAGATGTACAACTCGTTTCTGCACAATACAAGGATCTTTTGAATCGTGCTAATGCACTTCAAGATCGTCTCTCAGGATTAGGTGGACGTCAACGTGAATACCAAGATGCCTTAGACAAAGCTCGTAATTGGTTACGCGATATTCAACCACGTGTTACCACTTGCTTATCAGATCCAGTAGCAGCTGAACCAACCGCTGTACAAGAACAAATGGCAGAGGCCAAGGAACTTCACAAAGAATTCTTGGCTCAAGGCAGACTTATTGATAATCTCCAACAATCATTGGATTCATTAATACGTTCTGTTGGTAGTCAACTCAGTCCAAGTGAAGTGACTGCTTTAGAACGGCCAGTAGATGAGGTCAAAGATAAATACAATCAATATCTTGACGCTTTGGGTGATCGTTGTAAATTATTAGACACTGCATTGGTGCAATCACAGGGTGTTCAAGACGCACTTGACGGCTTGTCCACTTGGGTTAATCAGGCCGAAGACAAATTCAAAGTGCAATTCCGTCCAGCTTCCTTGATCAAGGAACGCCTTCAAGAACAAATCCGTGAACATCGTGGCCTTCTAGCTGATTTAGAATCACATCGTGCTAGTATCGATAGTGTTTCAATTTCTGCTCAAAACTTAATGGCAACAGCATCAAATGCTCGTGTCGCTAAGAAGATTGATGGTAAATTGACTGAAGTTACCGGACGATATGAGAAATTATTGGACAAGGCTGTCAAACGAGGTGAATTCCTTGACGAAACTTTGGCTCAATTGGTACGCTTCGAAACTGAATGTGATGGTTTAGAACAAGATTTGAATCGTTTACAAGAAAGCATCGAAAGCCGTGAATTGGCTTCTCTACCTGCCGATGATCTGGCCCGTCGTATGCAAGAATTGAGCCAAATGAAGAATCGTATGAGACCAAACTATGAAGAATGTGTGAAATCAGGAAAGGATCTTGTTGGCAAACGAGATGTTACTGACACTGGACCAGTACGGGATCGTATCAATGCTCTTGAGAAACAATGGAAGGGCTTGGATACATCAATTGATGAGAAGGCTAAATTGTCCAAACAAAAGGCTGAACAATTGAATGCCTATGAAACATTAAAGGAACAAGTCATATCTTGGTTGAGTAAAACTGAGACGCGTGTCAATTCATTGCAACCAGTTGCAATTGATGTTGATTTAATCCAACGTCAAATTGAAGAATTGAAACCACTTTACAAAGAATATCGGGACTATGCCACTACCATTGATAAGGTTAACGATTTGGGTAACGCTTATGATGCCCTCATTCGTCCAGATAGTCCTGGAAGAAAACGATCCAGCTACAGTCCAGTTAAACGTTCAACCATTAGTCCATTCACTCGGTCCGATGGTCGTTCACCATCTCCAACTAAGGCCGTACAATTCGGTCAAAGTCCATCAGTATCTCCATTGTCACCAGGATCAAGTGGTTTCGGCAGTCGTCGTTCATCTCAAGATGGATTCCAATTATCTGATGCCTCACCAATTCAACAACAACTTACAGAAATCAATAATCGTTACAGTTTGATTGGCGTTAAGTTGAATGATCGCCAAAATGAGTTGGACTCATTACGTGATGAAGTTAAACGTCATCAAGATAGTTTGAAAACTCTTGCCACTTTCTTGGACAAGGTTCAACGTCAAGTACCAAAGGACACCATTGGTAGCAAGGATGAGGCAGAACGTTGCACCCGTAATGCTCGCAACGTTCTCGAAGAAATGTATGAGAAACAGAGCTTGTTAGATTCAACGAAATCACAAATCAAAGATCTTCTTAAACGTAAACCCGATGTACCTGGTGCTGATCGTTTGAGAAACGAATTGGAATCAGTTGCTGAACGCTGGAAGAATTTGAGCGACCTTTGCAAGGATCGCATCAATTTCTCTGAACAACTTCGTGATTTCTTGGATACACACGATAATTTGAATTCATGGCTCCAAGCTAAAGAACGTATGTTTGCTGTATTGGGTCCAATTTCATCTGATCCACGTATGGTTCAAAGTCAAGTAGAACAAGTTCAAGTATTGCGTGAAGAATTCCGTGGTCAACAACCACAATTGAATCATTTGTTAGAAGTTGGCACTGCAGTTCTTGGCCATTTGAGAGAATCATCACCAGAAGGCCAAGCCGTGTCTACCAAGATGCGGAACATTCAAAAGAAATGGGATGATTTGGTTGGAAAATTGGATGAACGTGCTCGTAGTTTGGGTGATGCAGCAGACAGCAGTAAAGAATTCGATGCCAGTTTGGCACGTTTACGTGATGCTCTCCAAGGAATCAGCGACAAATTGGATGATATTCCAACCGATCGTGATCATCAAGAAAATCTCCGTAAAATCGAGAACTTGGAGCGTCAATTGGAAGGACAACGTCCATTATTGGCTGATGCTGAAGCTGCAGCAGCCGCTCTCTGCAATGTATTGGGAGATCCAGCTTCCCGTGCTGATGTAAATGCTCGTGTTGGAGCTCTTGGCAAACAATACCAAGCATTGCAAAAGAAATTGGATAATCGTAAAGCTGAAACTGAAGCCGCTCTCCGCGATGGTCGTCAATTTAATGAGACCTGTGCCAAAACTTTGGGCTGGCTCGGTAAGGAATTGAGTGGACTATCAGATCATTTAATGGTGTCTGCACATAAGCCAACATTGCAACATCAAATCGATACTCATGAACCAATTTATCGTGAAGTAATGGCCCGTGAACATGAAATTGTTATGCTTCTCCGTAAGGGAGATGAACTCAAAAACCGTCCAAATGCTGATAGCAATTTGAAAAACGATCTTCAAAAGATTTCTCAACAATGGGACCGTTTGCGCCGTGAGGCAGTTGATCGTCGTTCACGATTACAAACTTGTATGGAACACTGCAAGAAATACAGTTCATCATCTGAACAATTCTTTGCATGGTTACGTTCCGCCGAAGATAAATTGGCTGCAATTCGTCCAGGTACATTAAAGAAGTCGCAATTGGATTCACAATTACGTGAATTGGAATCGTTCCGAAGTGAAGTCTGGAAGAAGACTGGTGAATATGAAACAACTCGTGTATCTGGTGAAACATTCCTTGGTGCTTGTGATATTGATAAGGAACCAGTTAAGGGTGAATTACAAGACATGAAAGAACGTTGGGAACGATTGAATGCTGATCTAATGAAGAAACTCGAATCTTTGGATAAATGTGCTAAACGTTTGGGTGACTTTAATGATGAGCTCCGTGATTTGGATCATGCAGTTGGACGTTGTGAAGATCGATTGGCTGCCCATGATGCTTTGGGCGGTGCATCCAAGGATCCAAAACTATTGGAACGCGTTAAAGCTATTCGTGATGATGCTGCTGCTCTCAAGAAACCACTACAAACATTGCGTAAATTGGCTGACGATATTGCTAATGAAACTCGTGCTGCTGGTGGTGATGCAGATCATATTCATTCTGATGTTGATGCCATTGGAGATCGCATTGATGATTTACAAGCTCGGCTTGATGATCGTTGCGGTGAATTACAATCAGCCGCTACTGCCGTCTCTCAATTCAATGATAAGGTCAGAGAATTAGGTATCAGTTTAGGTGATTTGGAGTCTGCTGTTGATGGTTTATCACCACCAGGACGTGAAGTCAAGATTGTTCGTGGTCAATTGAATGAAGTTGCCACCCTATTGGGTAGAATTGAACGTGCCGGTGATGATGTTGTCGATGTTGAACGCGCTGGAGAATCTTTAGTTGACTCTGGATTCTCTACCGATACAATTCAAACTCGTGAACAAGTTGCTGGTCTTCGTAAAACTCTTATCCGATTGGAAAATCGTACACGAGATCATGAAGATGCTTTACAAAAGGCACTCGTTGCACTTGAGAAGTTCTACGACAACCATTCAGGTATTATGGAAGATTTGCAAGATGTTGCCAATCAATTAAAGAGCATGAAACCAGTTAGCTCTGAATTAGAACAAATTCGTAATCAGCAAGATGACTTACGCCGATTCCGTTCACGTACTTTCGAACCATTGGCCATTAATATTGGCGATGTGAATCGTCAAGGACAAGATCTTGTGAAATCAGCTCTTAACGGAGTGTCAACAAATCAATTAGAGCGTGATTTGGAGAAGATGAATGAATTATGGAACAACTTGAAGGATAAATTGAATGAACGTGAACGTCGTTTGGATGTTGCTTTGTTACAATCTGGTAAATTCCAAGAGGCATTAGATGGTCTCTCCAAATGGTTGAGTGATACTGAAGAAATGGTTGCAAACCAGAAACCACCAAGTGCTGATTACAAGGTTGTTAAAGCTCAACTTCAAGAACAGAAATTCCTCAAGAAAATGTTGTTGGATCGTCAAAATTCAATGTCATCATTGTTCCAATTGGGACAGGAGGTTGCTGCAAATTGTGATCCAGCTGAAAAGGCCGCAATTGAGCGTCAATTGAAGGAATTGATGGGACGCTTTGATGCTCTCACCGATGGTGCTCAAGAACGAACATTGGCTTTGGAAAAAGCAATGCATGTTGCCAAACAATTCCAAGATAAACTTGTCCCACTCACCCGTTGGTTGGAAGGTGCTGAACGCCAAATTAAGGCAATGGAAGTTATCCCAACTGATGAGAGCAAGATTCAACAACGAATCAATGAGCATGATCGTTTACATGATGAAATCTTAGGTAAACAACCCGACTTCTCTGAACTCACCGATATTGCTGAACAATTGATGGGATTAGTTGGTGAAGATGAAGCCGTTGGATTAGGCGAAAAGGTCCGCGGTGTCACCGACCGTTACACAACACTCGTAGATGCTAGTGAAAATATTGGTCAACTTTTGAATGAATCACGTCAAGGTTTAAGAACTTTGGTCTATGCCTACCAAGAACTTGTCGCCTGGATGGAACAAATGGAACAAAAACTTTCGCATTATCGTGTTGTTCCAGTGCACACTGAAAAACTCTTAGAACAAATGGATATTCTTGTTGAGTTGAACGAAGAAATTGCTAGTCGTGCTTCCAAGGTAGAATCTACCGTTGAGACTGGATCAGAACTTATGAAACACATCTCATCCCATGAAGCGCTTACTTTGAAAGACAAATTAGATTCATTGCAACGCCGTTATGGTGAATTGACAACAAAGGGCGGTGATTTATTGAAACGCACACAAGATGCTTTACCAATTGTTCAGAAGTTCTACAATGCACACAACCGTCTCATCGAATGGATGCAAGGTGCTGAAGGTGTTTTGGCCAGTGGTGAGCCACGTGAATCTGACATCACACGTTTGGAATCAGAACTTGGTGAAATGAGATCAGTTTTGGAAACCGTCAATCTGGTGGGACCACAATTGTGTCAATTATCACCCGGTGAAGGTGCCGCTACCATTGAAAGCTTAGTGCAACGTGACAATCGTCGATTCGATGCTATCGCTGAACAAATTCAACGTAAAGCAGAACGCTTGCATCTCAGTAAATTGCGATCAAAGGAAGTTACAGCTGATATCGATGAACTCCTTGAATGGTTCCGTGAAATGGATGCAACACTTCGTGATGCTGAACCACCATCAATGGAACCACGTATTGTTCGTACACAATTACAAGAGCATCGTTCAATCAACGATGATGTTTCTAGTCAAAAGGGACGTGTTCGTGATGTAACTGCTGCCGCTAAGAAAGTACTTCGGGAATCCCATCCAAGCGAAAATGTGTCTGCTCTCCGTGAAAAACTTGAGGATCTTAAAGAAGTTGTCGACACCGTTGTTCAACTTTGTGGTGATCGCTTATCTATTTTGGAACAAGCCTTACCATTATCTGAACACTTTGCCGATTCAAATAATGCATTCACTACCTGGTTAGATGATATTGAACATAAATTATCAATGCTCAGTATGCCAGCTATGCGACCAGATCTCATCACCGCTCAACAAGACAAGAACGAACGTCTTATGCAATCTATTGCTGAGCAATTACCAATGTTAAACAAGTTGAACGCAACTGGTAAAGCTTTGGCTGGTCTTGTAACCGATGAAGATGCCCATAAGATCGAAGACATTTTAGAGAATGTGAATGCCCGTTACGCTGGACTTAAAGCAGAGCTCCGTGAACGTCAACAAGAACTTGAAAAAGCATTACAAGAATCATCTCAATTCTCAGACAAATTGGAAGGCATGTTGCGTGCATTGGCTAACACTGCCGATCAAATTAATGGCGCTGAACCAATCTCAGCTCATCCACCGAAAATTCGTGATCAAATTGACGACAATGCCGCTATCATCCAAGATTTGGACAAGAGAACTGATGCCTTTGCTGCCGTTACACGTGCTGCAAATGATGTGATTAATAAAGCACCAAACAAATCAGATCCAGCTATCAAGGATATCAAGAAGAAGTTGGACAAATTAAACAGTCTATGGAATGATGTGCAAAACGCTACATCTAAACGTGGTGCTTCATTGGATGATGCTTTGGCTGCAGCTGAGAAATTCTGGAAGCAATTGCAAGCTGTTATGGACACTTTGCAAGATCTTGAAGAAACATTATCATCACAAGAACCACCAGCAGCTCAACCAGAAGAGATTAAGAAACAACAAGTTACATTGCAAGAAATCCGTCATGAGATTGATCAAACTAAGCCAGAGGTTGAAGAAGTCCGTCGTACTGGTAATAAGTTGATGAATTTGTGCGGAGAACCAGACAGGCCAGAGGTCAAGAAACATATTGAAGATTTGGATCATGCCTGGGATAACATTACTGCCTTATACGCTAAGCGTGAAGAGAATCTCATTGATGCTATGGAGAAGGCAATGGAATTCCATGAGACCTTACAAAACTTGTTAGCATTCTTAAACAAAGCTGAAGATAAGTAAGTATTTCCGTCACATTGCCCATTAGATTTGAAACTAATTAATATTTTGTGTTTTAGATTCGCAAGGCTTGGACCATTGGGTTCAGACATCGATGCAGTTAAACGTCAAATTGAACAACTTAAACACTTCAAGAATGAAGTCGATCCTCATATGGTAGAAGTTGAATCTTTGAACAGGTAAATATCATGAATATTTGAATATAAATTTATTAGAAAATTGTTCATTAACTTGAAAATATTATTGAATTCTTTTTCTCATACAATCGCGTGGATTTATAAAAAACAAATTCACAATTTTAATCAACATTCTCATCGTGTGTGATCCAATTAAAATGAATAAACTTGTTGAAACATTTTAAATTAAATATACGAATAATATTCTCGCATTAAAAATTTAAATTAAATGCGACAGGGTTGTAGACAGGCAAGATATTAGTTGTTTTACATAAATATATTATAGATGTTATTCCTCCCAATATTAAACTATCCATATAAGTTTGATGAAAAAAGCACGGAGCTTTGCTTGTTCAAAATTTTATTTATCCTCCATATTTCCCAAAACTTTGCATGGCAAAATTTAATTGAAAACAATTTCATATTTTTTCGATAAAATGCTATAATTGAGAAGTCAATGTTAAACAATTAAAAAAAGTGATTAGCTTGAGAATGTGTTTGCAAAAAGAATTGCTTTAGTTATTTATTTGCCTATAATACTAATAATTTATTCTATTTATACAGACAAGCAGTTGAATTAACTGAACGTACATCACCTGAACAAGCAGCTTCAATTCGTACCCCACTTAATACAGTTAACCAACGATGGGAAAACTTGTTACGTGGAATGGTCGAAAGACAAAAACAATTGGAACATGCCTTGTTACATTTGGGTCAATTCCAACATGCACTTAACGAATTATTGGTCTGGATCAACAAGACCAATAGCACTTTGGATCAATTAAAACCAGTAAGTTATGATTTAACCTAAAAATTTAAACAATTTTATTTAATATTAAATGTTTATTTTAGATTCCTGGTGATCCTCAATTATTAGAAATTGAATTGGCTAAACTTAAAGTATTGGCCAATGATATTCAGGCTCATCAAAGTTCAGTGGATACATTGAATGATGCTGGCCGTCAATTAATTGAGACCGATCGTGGATCAATGGAAGCATCTACCACTCAAGACAAGCTAAGCAAATTGAACAAACAATGGCGTGACTTGATCCAAAAGGCATCAGACCGTCAGCACGAACTCGAAGAAGCATTGCGTGATGCCAATGGATTCATGGCTGAAGTGCAAGATATCCTCAGTTGGTTGGGTGATGTTGATGCTGTAATTGGAGCAAGTAAACCAGTTGGTGGATTACCAGAAACTGCTTCTGAACAATTAGAACGTTTCATGGAAATCTACAATGAATTGGAAGAGAACCGTCCAAAGGTAGAAACCCTTCAATCTCAAGGTCAAGAATATGTTAAGCGTCAAAATCAAATGAATGTTTCATCAAGCAATCTACAACATACTTTGAGAACCCTTAAACAACGGTGGGAAGCAGTGCTTGCACGTGCTTCTGATAAGAAGATTAAATTGGAGATTGCTCTCAAAGAAGCCACCGATTTCCATGACTCATTACAGGCATTCGTCGAATGGTTAACCTCAGCTGAAAAGCAATTAGCTGAAGCTTCACCAGTGTCACGTGTCCTGGAAACAATTCAGCAACAAATTGAAGAACATAAAGTACTTCAAAAGGACGTCTCCATCCATCGTGAAGCAATGTTATTATTGGACAAAAAGGGAACTCATTTGAAATATTTCAGCCAGAAACAAGATGTTATTTTAATCAAGAATCTTTTGGTATCCGTACAACATCGATGGGAAAGAGTAGTTGCCAAGGCAGCAGAACGCACACGTGCTCTCGATCATGGATATAAAGAGGCCCGTGAATTCCATGAAGCCTGGAGCAGTTTGATCCAATGGTTGAAACAAACTGAAACCAATTTGGATAAACTCTCTGAAGAGGCTGCCAATAGTACTGAAGCTGCTAAGATTAAAAAGTATTTGGACAAGGTAAAGGAAACTCAACGCAATTTGTCTGGTAAACAAGGACAATATGATACCACAATGCGTACTGGTAAACATTTGATCGATCGTGCACCAAAGTCTGATGAAACAGTTCTCAACCGTATGTTGTCTGAATTGAAGGAAACTTGGACTCGTGTTTGCACTAAGAGCATTGATCGTCAACGTAAATTGGAAGAAGCTCTTTTGCTTTCTGGTCAATTCTCTGATGCTCTTCAAGCTCTCTTGGATTGGTTGAAAAAGGCCAAAGCTCGTCTTTCTGAAGATGGACCAGTTCATGGTGATCTTGAAACAGTGAGTGCTCTAGTCGATCAACATAAGAATTTAGAATCCGATTTGGAGAAACGTGCCTCTCAAATGCAAAGTGTGTTACAAACTGGACGTGAATTAGAACGCAGCGGTGAATCTCGTGATATCAGTAAGAATCTCAATGAACTCCAGAGCTTGTGGGGTGATGTTACCGATTTGGCTGGTAAACGAGGACGTCGGTTACAAGAAGCTCTTCGTGAAGCCGAGAAATTGCATAAACAAGTTCATATGCTTCTCGAATGGTTATCCGAAGCTGAACAGAAATTACGATATGCCGCCGCTATGCCAGATGATGAAAACTCTGCTCGTGAAGCATTAGAGATTCATACCAAATTCATTAGGGAATTACGGTCAAAAGAACACGACAAAGACGATACCATTGATCTTGCCCATTCAATTTTGAAGAAATCACATCCAAATGCCATACCAATTATCAAGAACTGGATCACAATAATTCAATCCCGATGGGATGAGGTATCCCAATGGGCTCTTGGACGTGAAAGTAAACTTCGCGATCAATTGCAAAGCCTTAAAGACTTGGATGAGTCTATTGAGGAATTACTTGCATGGTTGAAGGGATTAGAAGCCACGTTATTGAGTGAGTATCCAATGAATGCAATTGAAAATAATCATATTTTAATTACACTTTTTCGTATTGTAGACTTGGAAAAGGAACCACTGCCAGATGATATTCCAGCAGTCGAAAGATTGATTGAAGATCATAAAGAATTCATGGAGAATACGGCTCGAAGACAATCAGAAATTGATAGAGCGTGCAAACCAAAACAATTGCCAGCTGGTATCAAGGAAGCACGTAAACCAGTCCGTACTGGAAAAACACCAATGTGAGTACACACTTGATTGTAAAATTGCATCAATTGGTTTTACCAAAATTAACTTTAATACACTATTTGGTTTCGTTGTTTATCTTACTAATATTAATAATTTAATTATGATTTCTTGGCATTTTACTGATTTGCCATTATTTTCTGTTTTTTTTTTTTTATTTTATTTTACCATTGTATTATGTGTGTTAATGTATCTAATTGGGATATACTCATGAACATTTCGATGTTACTTAAAATGCACCTTTAAATGGAAATTCACATGTTAATTAATAGGCGAGGTTCAATCCACGATTTACGTGAACATTCACCTGATCGTGGAATGGGACGTAAGCAAAGGTTCGTTTTTATTAACAAACATTTTTATTTTATTAATTTGATTTCCTTATAATTTACTCTCGTTAATTCTAAGTTGTGCTATTTTCTATTAATGGAAATTACTTTGTGTGTGTTTGAACTATTTGTTTGATTTTCATTATTTGTGTGCCATTACAGTTTCAAGGGATCACGCGATCAAGGACTTAATAGCCGTCGTACTAGGTAAATTATTTGTTAATAGGCTAAACTGATTAATCAGTGGAAATTTATAGAATTTCCTTCAATGTTGTTTTAATTGTGTTTGAATTTGATCCAAATTAACAATGAATTTTATGTTTTTGCTTGTCATCAAAATAGCCGTCTCAGTCCGACACGAGATACACCAGACCGTGAACGCTTACCACATTACGGTCCTCGATTCTCACCAAGGTACCTATGTTATCATCTATAAACTTATTTATGTATTTTATGTTATACCTTTAATACTATTTTATTTTTGGATGGCTTCTATTTGGAATCAAAATCTATGTTATGTCTAAAGTCCATCTAATCTATTTATGAAATTATTTATTGTAGTAACACAACCGAGGAAGGATTCCGTTCACCAAGAGCTAAATTATTGTGGGATAAATGGCGTCACGTATGGATGTTATCATGGGAACGACAACGTCGTCTACATGATCATTTGATTCATCTAAGAGATTTGGAACGTGTCAGACAATTTGATTGGGATAATTGGCGTAAACGTTTCTTGAAATTCATGAATCATAAGAAATCACGTCTTACGGATTTGTTCAGAAAAATGGACAAAGCAAACAATGGTTTAATTCCACGCGATACATTTATTGATGGAATTATTAATACCAGTAAGTTTATTAGCATTTTATCTTTTAATGAAAATTATCTTAAATTGATTCTAATGGATATGGTAATTAATTTTTATTTTTAGAATTCGATACATCTAAATTGGAAATGGGTTGTGTTGCCGATCTCTTTGACCGTAACGGTGAAGGACTTATTGATTGGCAAGAATTTATTGCCGCTTTAAGACCTGACTGGCAAGAAAGACAACCTGCAACCGATGCTGAAAAGATTCATGATGAAGTAAAACGTTTGGTTATGCTTTGTACTTGTCGCCAGAAATTCCGTGTATTCCAAGTGGGAGAAGGCAAATACAGAGTAAGTTGCAATGCTTCGTAACTCACAAATTAGAAATCTAATCAATTATTGATAATTGTTCCTTTAAATTTTAGTTTGGAGATTCACAAAAATTACGCTTAGTCCGTATCCTTCGCAGTACTGTAATGGTTCGTGTCGGTGGCGGATGGGTAGCATTAGATGAATTCTTATTGAAGAACGATCCATGTCGCGGTAAGTCAAAACATTTTAATTTTTCATATTCATTTGTATCGTTAAGTGTAATCGTTAGCAATCATTATCATCAAAAAAAAAAAAAGAAAAGAAAGAACAATCCAAAACCATTAGTTAAGGAAGAATAGTATCGTAAGAATTCGGAAATGCCAAAGCAAAAACAAAATTAGTGAATACAAAGAAATCGAAATTGTAGAATTTAGAAATGGAACACTAAAAAAGAATAATTCAACTTCAATAATCGAAGGAAATGGTCATTTAATTTATATTAATTAATAAGAAACAAACAAAACCGAAATGGGTAATAATCTTAATATTTAACAATAATTCCAATAACAGATTTAAATGTACTGATTTAATTCAGTTATTTTATGTGTGTGTTTTTAACATTATATTTTGATAAACGAACAATTAATGTCTCTTAACCATTGATTAATTAATTAATTTGTTTTTTGATCTCTTTCTTTCAAACAAATTAATGCTCGTTGGGTGGTAAAAAAATAAAAATTCAAATTACAAAACCAATAAATTATGCGCTAATATAAAACAACAATTAATGATATTAATATTTGTATATGTAAATATACCATAATCGCCTTTAAACATTTAATTGGGGGCGATAAAATCCTAATTTATTCATATTAACACTTCCTTATTTACTTTTTGGTTTTATTAATTTTCGGTTTCTTTAATTTAACAATACAAAAATCAATTAATTTTCATTTAAACTTTCTTTTTGATTTTAAATTTTGGAATGAAAATCTTTTTTGATTTGAAATTTTTTTTGCGCATGTTGATTGATTTGAATATTAATTATAAATGAAAAACAATAATTTAGTGGCAATTGTTTTGCCATTACCGAATCCAAGTGACCCGAAACAGCATGAAGCTTGTTGTCCGTTGTGTAAGGATCACGACTACATGAACTGTAAATTTAAAAAGCTTTTTAATTATGTTACCAAATTGTCAGTAAATCAATCGATTCATCGTAGCATTGGTTCTTTGAAACAAAATGATAACTATCTGATGCTGAACGAACGAATCGAATGATTATTTGATAATCGGATTTTTATGTAATCTATGTGTGCTATCCGTTGTCTTTTAAAATGTAGATCAGTTATGTTTCTCTTAAGTTTTTTGTTTATTCGTTTTAATTAACTAACAAACTTTTAATTAATTGTGTGAAATAATAAAGTGATTTTCAATAGATTTCAAATAGAAATTTTCCATTATCTTAGTGGAAAGTGAATCTCTTCTACTTCTTCTACTTTGCTTGTGTCTGTTTAACTCTATCACTCTATGGTTTTACTAACAAAATTTTCATAGTTTTTGTTTTGTTTTCGTTATTTGGTAACGGATTTTAATAAATCATTTTGTATAATTTTGTTTTATTTGGCATCGACATTTCAGTTAAATGGAATATTATCCAATAATTGAAAAGTTGTTAGAGTTTTATGTATCATTTTGCAAGACTGTCTTGTTATATTCGTACAACGAATGTGTGATATTTCTATTAGTTGTTAAAATAGTTGTAAACCCATAGTAGGTGTTTTGTGGACTGGAAAATGATCCTTTTTGCTAAATGATTCAACTTAACTCTTGACTTCAAGCATGTGTGGTTTTGAGGAAAAGTCGTTAAAGTAAAAGGAAATTTTCTAGTGTTTAGTGTGTATTTTTAATTGTTTTTATTATAAAATATTTCGTCTTGTGGTGTGAGTTTCGTTTGCACTCATTATGATATCATTTACTTTAAGTTATTAGTTTTAGTGTTAAGTTTAATTGAATTTAAGTTTTATTATTGTAAATTATGTTTCTTATTTTTTGATTTTATTTTTTTTTTTTTTTTGATTTTTATTTTCATATTTATTTGTTGTCCTTGGTGTTGTCAATCCACCCAAACACAATTATCATTTCATATCATTTTAATATAATTTCACTGTTTTCTGTTTTTATTTCCATCTTTTTTTTTTTATCTAACTAAATTGCATTCCTTGTTTTACGTTTTATTTAATTGTTTATGTTTAATTTCACCTTTTATTTAATTCCTTTTTGTTAAATGTTCAATTGATTCTAAAACAAAAATTTAAAAAATTCATGAAAAAATTGTAACAATTGCGCCAATTTAATTTAACCCACACATACGAAATACTTTGTATCATCTTCATATTTGAATGTCCTTTCCATTCATCGACGATGTAAACAAATTTAACAAAAACAAAAAAACAAAATATGAAAATACATCATCGTAAACCAATTCATCTGAATAATCAGCCAAGGGACGTACAAATATTGAGTTGCGTGAACAATTCATATTGGCGGATGGTGTATCACAAAGTATGGCCGCATTCAAATCAAAACCGCATGCATCCAAGGAATCAACACCTGTGTTGAGCAGCCAAGGTCCAATTACGAAGGTAACATTAAAACAATACCTCTAGTCTCTCTTTCTCCTTTTCTTTGTTGTTGTTGTTTTTTTTTTGTGTTGAAGACAATTTACAGGTTCCCTCTTATTTGGTTTCTGGCGATAATTATAAACGAAATTATTTAATTTTTTTCTTTTATTTTTCACATTGTGTGTAAGTACCAATTTTCATTAGTTATCTCATTATAAATTCAATCAAATTATACATTGGGTATTGAATTTTGTTATTTTTTTTTTACAATTTACACCAATAAAAATGGCAAAAATTCCAAATAAGGATGATAATCACCGCATTCAAATAAGCTCTTTTATTCTAATAGCAAACGCATGTAATTTTATTATAAATATTATTCAAAGTAGTTGGTATTATTNAATCAAATTATACATTGGGTATTGAATTTTGTTATTTTTTTTTTACAATTTACACCAATAAAAATGGCAAAAATTCCAAATAAGGATGATAATCACCGCATTCAAATAAGCTCTTTTATTCTAATAGCAAACGCATGTAATTTTATTATAAATATTATTCAAAGTAGTTGGTATTTTTTTCAAGTGTTTTTTTTTTTTTTTTTGTTGTTCATATTTTTAAATATTTATTGTTGTTGTTTTCATTTTTGCATTTAATTAGTTTCTATGTACATACATGAATATTTCATAAAAGAAATAAGTTTTTAGTTTTTATTTACTAACAATTGTGCAGCATAAAAGTATTTCATAGTAAACAATCCGTAATGGTTGAATGAAAAATTGATTTTCTAAATGTTGTTTTATATTTGTTCAGTTGTGTTTTTATTTTTACATATAAATAATGTGTCCATTAGTAGGAAAATCACTTTTATTCAAAGTGAGATTTGATAAGGAATACCTCGTGTGTGCTATTGATAGAGAATAACTTAATTGAGGTTATGATTTATTATTTCTTATAAAAAAGTGAAAAATTAAATGATCAAAAGACTTCGTGTTAAAGAACAAGTTACAAATGGTTTAATTAGAATTTTAGTATAAGTATGAGAATCATTTTAGAAAATGTAATCAGGGATTAGAGAGTTCATTAGTCATTTAGTTAAATTGAAGCGTACAAGACGTGTTAGTTTAATTATTATTTTAAATATTTTTGTGATGTTTTTTTTATATATTTGATTCCAATTTTTATATATCACAACTGTGTATAGTTGATGAACACTTGGCTGAATTAATGCCAATCTTCGAGCGGTTACGTGCACAAGAGCAAATACCATGCGCTTTTCCATTACATATGGGCGCTGGTGGCACTGTATTTATACGCGGTGGCTCTAAATCAACACCACTTAGTCCTCATGCACCACATTGTCATCCATCCACACATTGGGTAAGTTATCGTTTGGCCAGGCTGGAGAATAATTGGAGGAGCACGTGAAATGCTGTGAATTTATTCGTATTGGTTATGAAACCAGATTGAGAGGGAGTCTTAATTGATTTCTTTTAATTTCAAATTTAAAAATTTTCCTTTTATTTGTTTCCTAAAAAAAAACAATTTTCTCTTTCTTATTTGTTTTTATTTCGTTGAATTTGAGTAAATAATTTAAATTATTTGTGGTTTAGGTACGTGAAAAGTCAATTCGTTCTGTTGCCATGTCAAGACCGTCACGGTCATCATTGTCAGCCTCAACACCTGACTCATTAAGTGATAATGAGAGCAGTTTGGGAGCTGGACGTTATACACCAAGACGTGCTCAATATACACCGATCCGTACTGGTTTCACACCAGGCGGTTCAAAACAAAATTCCCGGCCATCGAGTCGTCAAGGCTCGAAGCCACCATCACATCATGGCTCTAATCTTTCATTGGATAGTACTGGTAAGTTGTATCAGAATTATAATGATTATAAGGGATAAATGATTAAATTATCTGTCTTCATGTTCATTTAGATGAGCCATCCCGCATTCCACAACGTCGTTTAGCACCAAATTCCACATCAACACCAGTTAGACCTACCAGATTAGTGGTGGGTAGTAAAGCAAATGGTGTATCATCACTATCACGTCCACGTACTCCATCTGGTTCAGCCAGTCCGGCAGCTACTAGGTGAGTCTTTAATTTTTTGATTTATTATATGATAACCGTTCAGTTGAATTGAGCTAAATGCGCTAATATTGCATCAGTAGATAACAAAATGAAAATCTTTTAAAAGAATCAGTAGATTTGCAAATTCATTAAAACCTCTATTCTATATCTCTATCACGTTGAAACAACTTTCTTAAACTTTTAGTGATTCTCAAATAAACGAATGTTTTTAATCAGTTATTTTAGAGAGTTTGACAACAACTTTTTTTAATTTTAATTTTTAATTTTCTATAAATTTATTTATTAATTGCATTTTTAATTTTTCCCAAAAACAAAAAACATTTACATTAATCCATACTGAATAAAACAAAATATTAATGCAATGAACACAGAAACGGCGGAATGAGTAGAGCATCGAGTATACCGACATTAACACCTGGTTCAATTAATAGGTAAATGATCATAAAATCCAACTCATAATATCACTACTATATGTATTGCATTGAAAATAATAACAATTAAAACATTAATAAATCCCATTTAACGATTAATGAATTAAATGCAAATCAAAGAAGCAAACAAATTAAATATGATTTAATTCGAAAGCATAAAAACATTACGTGAAGTGAAACACATGAAATCATAAAACATACATTACGTGTAGATGAAACTTATTGAAGTGTTAAAATAGCATTGCTTTTACAACAGCTGAACATACGCATAAAATTGCATTAAGCGGATTCTGTTTAATTTTTTTTTTTTGAAATCATTTGAGTAATTAAAATGTCTTGTTATATGTGATTTACGATTCTTTTTATCTCTAAAGTGGCTCTAAGATACCAGTACGTAGTAAATTTTCACCGTCACCATCATATGAACAGCATAATTTTTCATTTGATTATCGTTCACCATTAAAATCGCAGAGTTCGGTGACATCGACCACTAGTAATACATCATCGTTGGGGTAAAATAGAACAAATTATCATGTGTCATTGAAAGAAATGTGTGTGTCACCCACCAATTGATGTGTAGTGTTTTATTGTTTCCTTTTTTCATGTGTGTTTTATTATTGGAAATTTTATAATTTTCATTTTTATATTTTCAATTATTGATCATAATGTTAATGATTTTGATAATTGAATTTGGGTGCCGTCAACCTGAGTTTATTGTTGTTTTTGTTAAATAATTATTTTGGTATCAAGATATGATGCGTTCATTTTCTTCTTTGATTTGTTTGTGATTTTTAATTGTTTTGTTGTTCTGTTATATTACTTACACCTTTCAATATCGTGTACTAATTTAATGTATTTCTTTCTATTTATTATTTAATTTTAAATGATAATTTAGGCGTAATGGTAGTGGTACATCTACACCATCTGGTATGCAAACACCGAGAAAAACATCGATGGAACCACCACCAACGATACAACGAAAAGGACGTGGTTCAACGCCACAACGAGAACCATTCCGACTTTAAAGATAAATTACCCTGTAAACTTCAATTAGTTTTATTATCGGGGGAAATTAAAAAGAAAAATGGAAAATGTTAAGAAATTAAAACAAAAATTAAACCCACTATGAGTTAAATACTAATCGAATTATTAAGTTATAACTACATAATTCTAATATATAAATCCAAAATGGAATTTAAAAAAAAATAAAAATATTATTGAATATATACAAACCTCTAGGCATTAACAAATTCTAGGAAAACTAAATGAATTAATTTTAATCCATTTTTATTTTGGAAATGGATAAAACTGTAGAACTGTAAGATGAAAACTAATAAGAATCGAATATAGTCAATCGTTCAGATGACAAACATTATTGGTTAATGAGAACATCCAGTAGAGTAAATTCAATCGTTAAATGTTACTCTCTTTCGGTTATTTTTTTGTTTGTTTGTTAAGAAGAAGAAAAATTGTAATCAGATTATTGATTTAATTTATGAAATATTTTCCAAAATGGGACCA
Organism: Coboldia fuscipes; assembly: GCA_001014335.1. Classification (NCBI taxonomy): domain Eukaryota; kingdom Metazoa; phylum Arthropoda; class Insecta; order Diptera; family Scatopsidae; genus Coboldia; species Coboldia fuscipes. The sequence continues at coordinate 274,551 of JXOR01000141.1, read as the reverse complement.
CACCATTTAATGTTACAATTTTTGAAGAATAGTTTCATTATGTATTATATGTTTGGTTTAATTATTTTGTAATTCGTTCAAAAGTTACTCGCCAGGTAACATTGAACGATTTGTAATGTATGCTGAATTCAATATTATTTTGGAAATTTAAATGAATGGCTAGCCAATGAAATTAATGAATAGTTAAAGTGAAAATATGAATTGATAATCTGATGAAAATGCAAATAAACGTCACATTCAAATGAAATTTTAAGTAAATTAAAATGAATGAGATTTAGAGTTGTACAGTTGAAATGAGATCGCCAGCTCATAAAATTGTCACTCTTGTGTGGAAGTAATCAAGAGTAAATGATTGATTTAATTGCAACAGGTAAAAAATCGCCAGTTTTTATCGCTGTTGTTGGTTGAATTAGATCAGACTCGGTGCCAATTATTTGTAATTATCAGTTGAGTTTAAGGCGTTTTGTTTGCATATTGAGAGAATGTTTTATCGACCCAGTTCAATGTAATAATGTACATTCAATTTATAATGTGTAACCATTATTAAGAATTTAGATTAATGTTTCATTAATTATTGTTTTTTTTTTCGTTTTTTTCTACTCTTTGTAATTTTAATTAATTTATATTATTCAATTTAAATTATAAGGAAACATAGAAATGTATTTTTTTTTGTTCTTTTGCGTTAATTATGTTTCATAACAAAATATGTACTACATTTACACACATACACCAGTTACATATTAAAAGAAAAAAAGATTAAGAAAAACAAAAATGAAAATAAGAAAATCCATTTAGGAAGTCATAATTTTAATTAAGGTGAAAAGTAATGTGTATAACGCATAAAAATATTTAATAACTTCATTTTGTATAACACATAAGATGAATTATATATTTGAAACATAATGAATAAAACAATATGCATAATTATGTACATTATTAACATGTAAGAAAACCCACAAAAAATATTTAATAACAAATTTGCTTAAAATAAAAATCTCAACAATCAAAAATTTATTGTGCGTTTAATTCTTTTTTCTTGTTTTCAGAATTCCATTCAACGTTTTTCGGAAAGAATTTGAAATCAAAAAATTCTGAAAAGTTTTTGTGAAAATTAGAAATTGAAAATTAAATTTCCCCTGAAATTTCCCCAGCCGAAAATACCCTCCTGCATTTATGGTCGCCTGTTACTTTTTCACCAAATTTTTTGAAATTTCAAAGGAAACTTTCCTCTGAAAATTCCCCAGCCGAAAATATCCTCCTACATTTATGGTCGCCTGTTACTTTTTCACCAAATTTTCAAAGAAAATTTTTCATGGAAATTTCCCCACTCAAAAGTATCCTCTTACTTTTATGGTTGCCTGTTACTTTTCCTGAAATTTTTTAGGTTCTTACAAGGATAACAAAAGAATGAAATTTTTTCACCACCAACATTAATAACAAAAGATTGTAGTTTTAAATTTTATTATTATAGTACAAACATTTTTTTTTTGAACTCTTTTAAGTTTACAGCATATTTTCTGGCGCTTTGAACTACTACCAAACGAGCAGACTGTTACATCATTCTTACTCTCTATGTATTCCAATTCCTTACAATTTAATAGTACAACTGTGTAATATGTTACTATCATTAACATAATTTACAAGGAATACTATTTCTAAATCTTATTGTTTTTTGTAACAAGTTTGTTAATTAGCGGTTAACCTTAATAAATTCATTGATATTTAACAGCAACTATTCACAACCTTAACTAAATCTAATCACTATTAAAGTACAACAAAATATTAATTATATTCTGCTTGATTTGGTTGAATTGTAACCCTAGCATAAGGACTGTGGGCACCAATTTTCTGTAACACATCTCTCCGGGATGGTCGTAATCCCATTACAACCAGCCATGTTGCTGCACCGCACAAAAGTAATAATAATAGCACCAGCAATCCATTCATTGTTCTAACCAACCACGAAGGCCATCGTACGCACTCCAATCGATCCTCATCAATTTCGGATATGAATTGTCCTCGCAACGATTTCGGCACTACACACACTGCATTTGTTTCTGTTACAGCTTTCAACCACTCCACATTGCAATCACATATAAACGGGTTTCCAAATAAGTCAACTTTTTCAATTGATAAGAACACTGGAAGCAGAGAACTATTCAATGTTGTCAAGAATCCACCACGAAGATTTAACGTTGTTAAATTAAAATCAGTTTTCTTCAAATATTCAGCATCACCAAATGCCAGAGCACTGAAGTGTGTTAAATTCCAACAATTCTGAATGTTCAATTCCTTCAAATTTGGCAAATCAACGAATGCAAAATCTTCAATTCGTGATAATCTGTTCATATCTTCCAGCACCAAACTCCTCAATTCTGGCAAATGAGGAAGAAATTTGGCGCTAATAGTTACGAATGGATTCCGGCTCAAGTCCAGTGTCGACACTTGTAATGGAATGTTTGGTGTCTCTAAGAAATCATTACTCCTCAATTGAATCTCTTCCAAGTTAACACCTTGTGATAGATCAATATGTCGCAATGAACAGTTATTAACTTCCACCACTTTTAGCATTGTTGTTACACCCAACGATACAAACAAATCAATATCCGGTGATTCAAAAGTTTCATTCAATCGTACATTATGTGACATAATCAGATGTTCCAAACTATTCAAATGTGAAAATATATTTGATGATAATACATTCAATCGATTACCAGCTAAATTCAAGAATTTTAAACTTTTTAATCCTTGAAATGCATTCATTGAGATTGCCTCAATACGATTCCATGATAAATTCAAATCGATTAACATCGGTAATGCTTCAAACATCGTTTCATCCAATTCAATTATTTCATTTTCCATTAAATCAAATAAACGTAACGATTCACTTGTAATTCTTGGTACAAATTTGAAACGATTCCATGATAAAATTAAATTTTCAACATTTGGTCGTAATGTTGTTAGATCAGTTGCTAACTCCGTTATATTACCGTACTGACAATTATAAGTAAGTGATAACCAAGTGTTGCCATTATTTCTAGTACAACTACAAGGATTTGTACACCAATCGGTAAGTTCAATTTCTATTCTATCGGTGGCACCATTCACAATAGCATAAAATGCCACAACAACACATAATGTATTCAGTCCTTTCATTTTTATGTCACATTTGTTATCTTATAATTTTAATCATGAACTCTCTAGTCGTTTTATATCGATAATTTCCACAGAAATATTTGATTTTTCTGTTACTCACAATGAATTCCAGTGACTTTTCGTTTCTACCTTAGTATATTCTCGTTCACAATTGTTTGTTTTTATAGTTTATTTTAATTACACGATTAAACTGCAACACCTAAAACAACACAAATTCAAATTAGTACACATAAAATAATGTTTAAATCACTACAATTAACTGCATGCAAATTAAAAACTGTTCAATTTAATGGCAAAAAAATCTAGTCACTTACACTCCGGTTAACGTTTTTACTCAACTAACCATCGCAATCAACAGGTTACGCATTTATCATAATCTGAAACGAAAAATGTATGAATTCTTGTTATAAATAACATTTCAAATGAATGGAGAATGTATACACGATATCATATTACTGATAAGAATACAATTACATTAATAGTTATACACAATAAAAATTTAACTTGACTACAAATTCAATGAGAATTACAATGTGTTGGTTAATTAAACTCCGATAAGAAATAAGTCGTTGGTACCTTTCCCAAATCGTCATTTGTTTATCTTTTTCATTGATAACGTATCGTCGACTGGATGAAAAATATAGAATTCTATGAACTTATTCAACATTTTTTATCGCAACCAGGTGTATAAAGTACCATGGATATTAATCCATAAAAATTTTAACTAAAGTGAGGTTACAACCTCCGACTAAATGATTAAATAAATTGGTAGTTCAATTATATTGTAATCATGTTGTCCTTTTAATCAAATACACTCAAAATTATCAATGATTTACTACTGAAACACCTCAATTAAACACTTTGGTCATCGATTGACGATTCTAAGGCGCGTTTACACTCACGTTATTCTAATCTTTGCTGCTTCTCACTCAATATTTACAACCAAACAAAACTGTTTTATTTTTAATTTATTCGGTTATGAACAAAGAGACGCTAGAGATCTTAAATGTATACACGGTAAAGCTTTCACGGTCGTAATAGATGTTTTATATTTCTTAGACACACAACATAAAACTTATGAAAATAAGAGAAAAAAAAACTTGATCTCGCGACATGTACACAATCAAATAACGATTAGACTACACTTTGTGATTGTATTCATTTGAGAGACTCTTTAGCCGTCAATAATAATTGTTTGTTGCTGGAAAACCGACGGGTATAGCAAACAAAGCCAAAGCCGCTAAGCATCTTATTTCAAATGAAATTCATCTCACGCTATGGAGATAACACTGTTATAAGTTTAGATTTATTAATATTCAAATAATATGATTCTGTGTTAGAATAATGCCCACCTTCAATAGGCCAGAAGCACTCGCATTTGATTTAGAAAAAATAAAAACCGAACACTACTCAACTGGAATTTCAATAAAACTACACTGTAATTCAGTTGTCTGTTGTTTCGTTAATCAAGTAGATGTTTTCGTTAAAGCTTTAGTTTTACTAACTAGTTTTCATGTTCATCTTATTTTGTTTCATTGACCAGTATATCAACTGTTTGCGAATCACCATTTTATTATTCCCGCTTATTTAATTTTCTTTACTGTTCCTGTTTTTTATTTTTTTATTTTTTTTGTTAAACATTAAGATCACTACGCGAATAATCGAGACAAAATAAAGATAAAGAAACTAACGAAAACAGTAGAGTAACACAAGTATATAACAAGTATATTACGCGGGTGTTGTAACTAATTTTAATATTGCAAATAACTCATTTTGTGTTGTTAACTAAATTAAAACGAAACTGATCAGATGATAGTTAAAACTAAACTGTGCTAAAACGTGAATCATTGGATAAGCAAAAAAACGAAGTTAAAATTTACTTACTAAATATTGATCAACAGTGAATTTACATCAATTATAATTGAAAGTTGTTCATTAACTGCGAATCAATTTCCGTTTTATAATAATTTCTTATTTACGATGAAATATTTCAATCGAAATGTAATTTAATAAAAATTATAAATTTTATGTTAAAACTACGCTGCACTGAATTTAATCGTAAAGTTTCAATTACGATCGCTAAACTATAATTGTTACATACTCAAACACTTGAAAACAGTGACTGAAAATAAGTGGTTGTGTGGTTTTGCAATCGGCTAGTTCAACTACACACGTGAATAAAAAGTGAATATTTTATGTGTTTTTTTTTTTACATACGAATACAATTGAGTTGTAATTGAACTTTTATACCTGAGACTAATAGCCATTAAATGATACATTTTCAATACGAATCACAATGATGATTCACAGGTGCGGTATTATATTGATATTTTAATGAATTTAGAATCACAATATTCATCAAAGTTTAAATTATTTTTGACCAAATTGAATCATACAATATTGATTTGTTGTGACTTTTCGTTTATTTAATGTGAATCAATATAAACCAAAGTTAAAATAAATGAAATTTATGAAATACTGAAATGATTTTATAAATAGAAATACCCAAATCACCTGATAAATTCAAATGAACAGGAATTTTTATAAAACCAATTGTTTGATTGATTGGACTAAATCAAAGCAAAAACATTGTCTCAAATAAATTTTTGCTAAGTGACAGTTTTAAGATACTCAATTATTTTTATTTAACGAAACGAAATTAATAGAGTTCATCAACAATGAATTGTTGTAATTCAACTGATGTTGGCCAGGAAATGAAACCAATCGATGGTGTAAAAACAATAAAACATTCGGGCTATTATTACTCAGCTGCCCGTACAAATGCACCCGGCGGTCAAATAGTATCAGGTAATTGTATTTCGATTTAACGAACCTCATCATCTTAGTAATAACAGAAATTACATTTATGAAGGAAATCTAACAATAAGATGCCAATTAAAGTCAATTAAGTACGTTATAACGTTTTATTTCATTTATATTCACTCGATAACCTGAATTCACTCTTGGCTTCTATCTGATATAAACCAAATGAAGTACAGAGTTCAATATCATTAGCATATTAGTGATGTGCCTACACCCAAACGGAACATTATCAAAATAAATGAATGAACAAGAGAATCAAAAGACGCACCCAAATAATAATCGGTTTTTCTTTTTGGCTGCCCCTTCATAAATTCTGTTTTTCAGTTTCTTTCTAAAGCTTTATAACCATTTTGATCTTATAAATCAAATTAAATTGATTTCAATCCATATCTTAATACATAACGATAATAAATGTATGAATTCTACTGTGTATACGCATGAATGAAATAAAAGAAAATATTATCCATTTACTTACAATCTGATATAAAAAATTGTTCATTCGCCCATCGGCTGCTGTGTAATGATATCGTTGGACAGCGGCACTAAATCAGACCCACTTGACCGCTGAATAATGTTTTAGTCGCATTAAATTACAGTACTGAATGAAAGAATTGACTCCAGTTTATCTGTCACACCGATGACCGTTATGATACGCTATATGACACACCGAAAGTACGTTAACCACTGAAATGATAAGAATGTTTTGAATTAAGCATGTGTAGATTTTACATAGAAATTATATTACGATTAAACCAAAGCTTTATACCTTTTTGTTTGCTGGCAATTTGAATATTCACTGGTAATAAGTAAGAGTTATAGTCTTAATTCACTTTCATAAAAAACCGGTTAAAAAGAAATGGTTAGAAGCAGTACACACTTTCCTATTTAAATGCATACCATAATTGACTGAAAATGTAACCTCTACACGGTCAACTCTTAGTTAAATAATGGAAATTTTAATTTTTTGATGATATTTCTTCTTCTGTTTTCACTTTACGTAGAACAACATTATGGCTGCTATAGATTTGGATTAATTGTAGCTGTTATTATAATCATATTGCTAATTGTGTGTGCTGTTGTACCAATATTCTTGGCCACTGATGATGCTAAAGTAATTTTGATGGGTGTGTTAATTGCACTCTTCATTGTTAGTATATTGGTATTCTGTTATATTGGATGGGAACAACGTAGAGCTGCTCGTCAACGATTGAAAGCCCGTCTTCAACGTGATGAAATGAAAGATCAAGAAATGGTAAAATGTGATTGAAATTCATTACTATTTGATGCCTGAAATTAGATTATGGAATGATGTTAATTAATAGACATGTTGAATTTTTTGATTTACAGAGTAATATGAGACGAGTGGCTGCATCTGGACACTCAGCTAGTCAAAGTTCTTGGCTATTTGTTAGCGAAAAACCAAATGACTATTATAAGACAAGAACATCATCACCACCACCTGTTTATACGACTGTATAATAAACTTTACAAATAAAAAAAAAGAAGTTACATGTAAAACGCAACAAAGAAGTATCACTTCCCACTCCTGATAATGTTCAAGTGTTCAACTGTAATCTTAAGAAATCACTTATTTTAAAAACTAAGAAATAAATGAATCGTGTCTGTTTTGTTTTATATGAATTTCATGTTTTTTTTTTTTATGCTGTATATTTCATAATACGATTATTGTAATATTTATGTTGTTAATTACTTAATATACATACATTACTTATCTCATTTCAATCAAATTATTATGCTTCATTAAACTCTTGAAGTGTTTTTTATTAGATTTTTATTCTTTGAATAGTTTTTTATTGTTTTTTTTCTTGTATTCTTGGTATTTTAAATTCTCAATTGCAAATAAAAGGATGAATTAATCCTCTGCTTACTAATTAACAGTTACAATCAAGTTTTTTTTTTTCTTTTTTACTTACTTGTAATTCAATTAAATTAAATTTTCTTTTGTTATTATAATTACATTTAGAAAATTGTTTTAAGAACTTATATCACTATTACTAAAATGTTAAATTCAAGAATTTTTTTTTTAATTCATTTTATCTACTTCACTTATTGACACAATATTTTGTTTTATGAAAATGTACAACGTTTGTAATTGAAGTGTTTATTTAGCACTAATTCAAATTCATTTATTAGTTATAATTCAAATAGTTTAAATAAATATTAATAATTCTTGTGCCATTTTTTAACACTTCCACTTCAATTACAATTTAGTTAAATGTGTCCATGTGTATTCGTTTGATAATTACATAACCTTAAAATATTTTATTTGTGATCCCTGATACCAACCAAACGTAAATAACTAAACTTATAAATTCTTAATTTATTTACTAAAATTTTCTTTTCATTTTTTTTCTGTTTCTTTAACGATATTATTTTGTGTATCGATATTAATCACTTTTCCTTAAATTTTAATAAAAATAGTGCACAATTGTGTGTAATTCAACAACCAATATAATGAAATGTAAATTTTTTTTTAAACGAAAAAGGAATAATTTTTTCTTTTATCAAAATAAAAATAAAGACATTAAACAGATAAAATAAAGAAGTGAAATAGACTTACTTGGAAATAATAAAACAAATGGAATGCTGTTGATTTCTTCTAATTATAGATAATATGTAATATAGCGATAGAGAATATACTCTTGATAAACTTAAATTTTGCTTTTTGCTTTTTGCTTTCTTAGATTTTAGATCACTCAGTTTTTCGAAATTTGATTTACCCCATAACCAGGCATATTCTTGTACATTTGCAGTAATTCAGGTGGTATTGATTGCATCCATGGATTTCCGTATAATGCTGATAAGTACATCGACGATTCCATCATTGGATAGAATGATAAATTTGGTGGTGGCATACCTGGTGCACCGACGTATTGTGATTGCGGTGGACCTTTCATCATCGATGCCGGTGGAAAACCCATTGGATAAAATGGGGGCATTTGATAGCCACTTGGCATTGGTGGATACGATGGCACTACTAAATTAGACCGATGCATTGATGACGCTAACATTTCAGCACTATGAGGAACTGTATCCTTTGGCACAGAATTATGATTTAAATTATATGAAGAAGAACTCATTGGTGGCGGCATTAATTTCTTCTCAGAACTACTTTGTGATGGACTCTTATTTATCATTTGGTCGACCGTTAAAGTAGCTGGTTTCTTTTTAATATTATGATTCTGTGAATTGTGAATACTTTGCATGTACGTTGATTGCAGTGAGGTCGGCGTTGAATTAACACTTGGTGAATGTGTAGTCGTTGTTACAGTTTGCTTTGGTTTGGTGTGTTGAGGTGATGGTGGTGGCGCAAATGTTGATGGAATATGATAAGTAGCCGTTGTACCTGGAGGTAAATTAATTTCTGGGTGAGCTTTAATCGGTTGCTTCTTCAATGGTAACGGTGAGGATTGTTTGCCTATATTTCCCATTACACTCAATGGGATTGGTGTTGATTGCGGCTTCTCAAATGAAGTACGTTTGGCCAAATTAACTGGCCCAAATGGATCTTTTGTTAAATCTAATAAATCGTTGGCCCGTTTTTCGGGAATCGTAGGTGGTATTGCCAATTGTTGTGTCTTAGGCTTACTATTATGACTTTTTAAACGACGAATTTGTTCATGTGGATCATCGAATATTTTATTGGTACGCATGAACATATTTGATGTTTGATGATTTATCACAAGTGCCGGTGGCTTATTAACACTAGGTGGTTTCGGTACTCGAAGACCCACCTCATCTGTAGATCGTGAAGGCACAGTTTTACCATTGTTCATTTGACCGGTATGAGAATATGGCACATTTGGCTTAGGAATATTTAAATCTGTTGAGGCAAACGGTAAGAAAGCACCACCTTTACTGATTGGTGTCACCTCCAATCCGCCTTCACGTAAAATTTCTAATTTACGTTTCTTCATCGGTGGCAATGGATTTGAGTCAATTGATGAATTTGATTGTGTTCGAATCCTTGAATTTGTTTTACCACCATTCAATACATTCTCTCCATCACTATCAACTACTTCAATTACATCAGATGGTTTATGACCATTTTTATTTGATGCTAAAATTGGTGTAATCGTAGTTGTCTTATTGTTTGATAAAAAGGTAATATCCTTATCCGGTGGTGCTAGACCGTATGGTTGTAACATTGCAGCTGGTGGTATTCCATATCGATAGTCCATTAAACCAGCCCGATCTAAATAGGGATCACCATATTGACGTAAATGATGCGGTATATGGACACCATTCTTGGGACTATCCAATTTATTTTTAACCACCTGTTCATCAGAATCACCGGATTGAATTTTTAATTCTTGTCCACCATAAGCGTCTTGTTTTATACTACAATTATAATCTTTATTTTCACCATTTGATTTACCAGACGATGGTTGTACGGTGATTTGTTGAATTTGTATTTGATTTGTTATTTGAATTGGATTCGTATTACCAGCTATATTTTGACTAGGTGTTGATGCTGTTGACACGTGAATACTAGACGGATGAATTGTGGTCTGGTGTACATTTATTGTCATATGAGGCTGTTGTATTTGGATTTGTTGTTGCTGGGGATTCGATTGTTGTGACTCATGGGCCGGAGAGCCAACTATCACAGTTACTGGTACACCATTTGGATTCGACATACTCAAATTCATACCTTTAGTATCACTAATTTGGTTTGATTGATGCATCTCTTTGGCAGCTCTCACTTTCTTTTGTACATCCGTCATTCCATTGTATGTTTGTTCAAAATCATTTTCCTTCTTTATCATATTCAAATCTAATACTTCCGATTTGATTAAACCTTCTGTTTCCATTAATTTTGTTCGGTTCTGTTGTTGTTCCAAATCCCATGGTAATATTAATTTTTCATATTTTCGTCGAGTTATTGTATTTGATGTACCATTGCCTTTGCCAAATAATGTGCGCCACAATTTCTTTTCGCTTACCACTTCGTAGCCACCTAATTCTTGGACACGTAAATAAACTGCATATAAATCCACATTTTTAAGATAGAATGAACTTTTCGGTATCGATTCAATTTGATCTGGCATACTTTCTTCACGTCTCTTATGAAATTCCATTAATTCCAGCAAAAAGTCTTCAGATAATTTCTTTTCATATTCACTCTTTGTAGTTTTACCATTTGATTCACGTTTTATTTTTAATTTAACGTCATGCAAACTCTCATCATCATCCATTTCATCCTCTTCCTCTTCACTAATATCATCCTCGTCAATTTCACCCTTTTCCTCTTCACTTGTACTTTTACTTTTACGTTCAGACGTTTTTCTATCGCTAACCATTTCGGATTCAGAACGTAATTTTGTACGACAAGGCCTTATGTTACGTCTCAAATGTGATTTGGCTAATTTTTCTTGAATCTAAAATAGAAAATAGCACGAAATAAGTCACATATTAAAATAGGAAATGTCAAAAAAAAGAAACTCACCTTTTCCACTGAACAGGCAGACACTTCGGAGGTCATTGAACCACTATCCGGTGAATCTGTTCTTAATCGTAATGACGGTGAATCAGATCGCATCTTCTTTCTACGTCCCCTTGGACGTCCCTTCAGTTTAGGCGCTAAATGATTGCACAGCAATTCATGTGTTTCAATGTCAGGATAATCAATCACTTCCTACAAAAATCCATTAAATCATAAATAACACACTCAAGCATAAAATAAATATACGGATTAGATTAAATTCAATATCCACAAATCGATGATTATCTTAATAGACCTCACCTTACAAAACATCACTCTAGTATTTGGTGATTGTGCTACAAAACCGCACAATGCTTCAACTAACATCGTTCTCATCCATTTGTCTTGTACACCTTCCAGCCGTCTCAAAGTAGCTCTATAACGACAATATCTGGCATAACTAAGCACTGCAACTTGACTCTTAAAAATTCCATCTGTTTCAAAATGAAAGAATAAAAACAATCAATTAAGAGAAACGTAAAACATTGGATTAAAATTTACGGCTACGAAACCATACGGAAATACAAAAAACAATCAACATTCAATGATTTCATATATTTATTATAGATCAGTAGTTGTATTCATAGAAATAAGCCGATGATATTAAACGTGTCGGGTTATTGGTTCCCATTGAAATTAAAAACCACAAAAAAAACATTAAGACTACATCATCTCATTCGACTTGAAAAGTGCTTAATCGTCTGCCATCTAAAACTTCCCCAGAAGGTGGCCATAAAACAATCCAAATTCTATCATTTAACGTGATATTTTCATTTATTTTCTTGTTAAAAAGAAAACCCAAAAATTCAATTCGGAAAATTTTGTTTTGGTTAATTTGATTTCGGTTATTCATAGAAGTGATGATTTAAAAATACACAAATTTTTTCTACAAAAATTCATTATTTTATGTGTAATTAATTTCGTTTTAATCTTTACTTTTTTTTTGTTTCGTTTGCGATATGTTTAAATCCGTTCCACAAAGCATAAATTAATACACCACATAATATTTCTTGTTTATTCGGCAATTGTTCGGTAGTGTAAAGGAAGTAGGTAATAGACTGCCATTCAACTACGGTTTTTATAATGAAAATGGTTTTATATCATACACAAACCGAATTGTTTTTGCTTTCATAAAATAACCAAAAATCCACTAGAGCTGCTAATTATTGTATAAAACCCGAATTGTAATAGAAGTTTCGTGCAAAAGTAAAGAAAAGACATAATTATTTTGCTCTATTCTGTCAGTGTTCATTATTCATCAAGCAAAACAGTCTTTTAAAGTCTTCCATATCGCCTATTAATTATCAAGTACATCCGTACAGTGAAAAGGTGGCACAGTTTTTATTATTTTCGCAGTGAAATTAAGTTCTTCTCGGACACTTTGTTATTTTTAAACGGAATATCAGTTTTTAATTTCATTACCATTAAATGTTTTAAAACCGATTTAATCATCACACCAGAAACAACCGATTACAGCAATAACATAAAACGATTTCCACCTGTGTGAATTAAGCAGTTACGTATTTATTTAAGTGAATAAGCAAGCACACGCGATTTCATCTCTTTCAAATATACACCACAACTACTTAAATTCAAAAGAGTAATTTATAATAATTTTTTTTCCTTCTTCTTTTTTATTTTCTTATTTTCTTATGAAAATAAATAAATGATAATCATTTAAAAATAAAAATAACAGCAACACAGAGAGAGAGAGAGAATCGGTAGTAATGCCTTATGTAAGATCAATTTTACTAATCGTTGTTGTTGCACTTGCTAATTCAACGATAAAAGGTGTTGAACAATATACAGCAGTCGATGAAGCGCCACTTCGAGGTCAACATCATCGTACATATGCGGTTCATGTGATTAAAGAAAACGATATTCTTATGGCCACCGTCTGTCATTGTATGACACCACAACATTGTGATGATACCAAAGGCAATATTGTAATACTCCAGCAGTAAGTAGGTGTTTGTTTTCTTTTCTTATATACATTCTTTTATCTTCTATGTTCGGTGTCTTGTCGACTTGATTCCTCACCTTGTCGGATGGCTTACTATATACTAAATACCGATATAAAATCTACTCATCTTTTATTTTACCCTTTTGGCTAAACAGCTAAACTTCAATAGCATTTTTGCCAATATTTAATTCCATGAATTATAAAAAAAAACACAAATACGAGATATTTGAAACGTTTTTATAAAATAAAAAAAAAAACACATGAATATAACCCGAGAATAAAACAGAAAACGAAACATAATTTTCATATTTAATACAGGTACAGATGTCCAACAGCACTTGTATGCTGCGCATCCAGTTCATGGGATCAAGAGATTATCAAACATAAGATTCCACATGATTGGAATCTTTAAAGAGACGCACACCCAATTCACTGTATATTCTTTTCAATGCGACATTGTTGATTGGCATAATAAAATCACTTTAGAATTGCTAAATTTTTCGTATTTTTTTTTTTGTTTTATGTTAAATAGTATTAAATATGCTCGAAGCATTTCAATTGAATTTTGTTGGTATGACTTAATGTTTAATATTAATTTAAGTGGTTATTATTTACCTAATTCTTTCTCCTTATCGACGTCAGCAAAATCAACTTGGGAATGCTTTAACATTATTGGTTTTCTATGTGTTTGTATTACATCACTATTTTTATTATTTGGATCACACACGTATGCAGCCTTCAATCCCCAATTCCAATCAAGATTTGTATCAATCCATGACAAAAGATCATCAGCTCGTAATACAACACGGTCAGATATTGCAATCACTTCATCCTGTTAATTTAAAAGAAAAAGGATATTTTAATTTAATAATTTGTTTGTAAGGAAAATCATTTAGATTATTTATAATACATAGAAGAATTTTTTCTAAATTTGTAGACAATTCTATTTTAATTTTAAATAGAAAATTTGAAATTAGGTCATTGTTCTTAGTTCTCTCAGGGACATTGAATTTTATTACTTTTATTGGAAACTTATATCCTTGACAAGTTATAACGATATGTAACCACTACCCTTGCAATCAATTGTCAGTTATAAACATTGGAAATTAAATTCAATTTATGATTTCAGTGTTCATAATGTTCTAATAAAAGGTTTTCCATTCCAAAATCCCATCACTCATACTCTCCAACGTTATAATTACAATAACTATCAATAATTTGTAGATTAGATGAGAACAAACATTTATAAACAACCTGAATAAAAGAAACCCACTGAAATAAAAATTTTATTATTCCAACCTATTAATGTTTGTTTTATTTCCACACGCAAGGTGGTATCTTCATCACAACACCATTCCCCCTCATTCTTATCAATAAAAATTGATATTAGAAAGACGCGCCTCGCATTCATCCTTAATAAGTCTATTAAAATTGACCGTATCCGATGCCATACGGTATGAATATTTAATAAACGAAAAACACCGTTGCCCACTAAAATCATGCACCAAGCCAACAAAAGAACATTTGTGTAGAACAACAACTTTCAATATTTAGTCTAATGGTTTTTCTCCCTGACCACCCATCAACTATCCCTGTATACAGTTTCCATTTCCTTCTTCCCCACCCCCATCCATGAAAACCAAAAAAACAAAGTTAAATGGCAAAAACAGTGTTGTTCACAACCATTCAAACAACTGGCCACATTAAATTATGTGCCTAATATTAATGAAACATAAATTCTACATGGACTCTCTGTTACCATACATACATAGAGAACTAAAACTCTTTAACCAGTCATGGCACGCAATCACACAGAAAACAACAGAATAAACTCAAATAATTTTGTTGTTGTTGCTGTTTTTCATTTTCACGAAACGCGCAATTATAGTAAATCCAAGTGAAGAGGAAAATATAAAAATTTGTAACAACAAAAAAAAAAGTGAACATTTGGAAAAGCGAAAGCATTATAAACATTTACAGATGAAAACTAACAACAACTGTACTATCATGATACATAGTCTTAAATTGGAATTCAACTAGCGCAAAATAAAACTAACAACCAAGTGCGAAACATAATAATAATTATACAGAAGAGGCAATGGTAACAGAAGAAGAAAATTTATGTATTAAGAGATTACGATTGTAAAAAAAAAAACTAAAGTGTAAATGAATAAGAAACATGCAAATATTTATCAGTTATAGTGGAATTGTAAAGAAAACTGTTGAACTAAATACCATCCCGTCATGTTGAATTCCAATTAAAAATACAAAAACTTAAATGAACAAAATGAAAATAAAAATGATTAATTGTGTAAATTTTATTGACCCACAAAAATATTTAATTCTGTTTCCTTCATACAATTTCTAGTGTTTTATTTCATTAAAGATAATGAAATACAATATGACAGATTCAGTATTTATTTAAAACAGTTGAAATCATCTAATCGTATGCCTTTGTACAAATAATTTATTTTTTATTTCATGTAAATTTATGTGTATCCACATCAATAAAATTGACAAAGTAATAATAATTTTAAATTTGTTCTATAATATTGAAAAATCATTGAATTGTAATTAAACGTGCCAACCATTTCGAACATATTCAAATGAAATTCCACATCATCTAGAGGCAAATTAATACATAACTAATCAATACACTTTAGAATTAACATATTCAAGTGCACTGGATTGAATTGCAACCGTAAGGCAATTTATCATTCATTTTTATTTTCGTTTTTTTTATCTCTCCATAATATAGAAGAGTAAAAACTAATCAAGATAATAATAATGTAACCATTAAAACCACAGATTAATTACAAACTTTAATATCCAAATATAAATAAAAATGAACGGAACCAATCGTAAACTAGTCAAATTCAATAGAAATAAATAACACAACTAGAAGTTAATAAGTTCAATTGCCTCAATGACTTTTAACAAGTTGTACTATTCCATCGTCAGTGTCTCTTTAAATGAAACAAAAAAAAAACAAAAAAAAAAAAAAAAAGATTTTAATGAAATCCATTTAACTCCCAGAGTGTATTTACTAAAGAAACATTAAGGAGGTAAAGAAAAGCAAAACGAACGCATTAGTGAAATACATTCCAATATACTAAAACTGAACCGCGTCATATTCTTCGTCGTCACACAATCATAATAAACCGTGTTAACTCTTCGATGTCAAACGTCTACCAGACATATACAATACTATTGAATTTATTGGCGCATTACAACAAATAGTAAGTTCTGCAAGTATCACAAGAGAATTCACTCAACCATCAGACAATACGACGGTATTAACATAAACCAATGGCGTTGCTTGCAAACTAAAGGACACATGCATTTATGAAATATTTTTCCATTTCTTTTGATTATTTCCTTACTTTTACACACATTCAGTCATCATGTGACTAAAACATTATTACAGAAAATTCAACTATCACGAATTTAATATGTAAAGAACATAATTCAATTGAAACGAATTCATTTTCATCGATTTTACAATGGAAAAATATAATTTTAGCTATTTTGACAGAATTAAACCATTCCGTATGTCTTACCAGACAGTAAGAATACAAGATATCTACATAAAATTTGATGAAAAAAAACTAAACCATTCAATCAATCAATAATAAAAATGTTGAAATAGTTTTCTTCTCTTTTCGATTTCTCCATCTATTAAATATTGAAAAAAAACTTTTGAATGAGTTTTCTATCAAAAAATTTATTTTCCTTTGATATATGAAAATTTTATTAGATTTTAAATAACGATACTTAAAGACGATTGAGTAATGTGTTCAGTCACACCTTCGTGTCAGTTGGATCTACCAACATACAATATTGTATGTTTTACTAACTCAAATTGATAGTTTACATTTGGGATTTAAAAGTATACCTCAAACAATATGATAGATGAGATAGGTGGCCAAACAATTCATTATACTTTTTTAGTTTTTCCTATGATTGTTACATTACAAATTAGTCTTGAAGCATTCATCTTCACATTAAATCATCACGGTAACATTAACGTAAACGACAAGAGGTGGAAGCATTAAACGACCACAGAAACAAAAACAAAAAAAATCATAAGAACATAAGAATCAATAAGTTCGCATATTTTCTCATTTATAATTCGCATCTCGGTTTAACGATGTACAGTGTGTTTCACTTTTTTATACAAAAAATATATCGACATCTGTTGTGAGCTAAATAGCAAATGAATAAAAACGTATAACGAATTTTTTTTTTATCTACTTTATGAATACACAAAACAGAGTCTCAATATCCGAGGTGAAGGTGAAGAACTCATACATAAATTAAAATTATTCAACGTTCTTTCACATGGTTTGCGAATTTTTCAATCAAATACAAAAGAAATAATAACCAAATCCACTGTGTACTAAAACATTGTGAGTAGATAGAACTCATAAAATACAAAGAAATCAAGAAACAAGTGAAACCCAAAATTCGTTAAATTCCACAAAGAATCAATAATTCTCAATCTGTGTTTTGTTTGACTATCTTCTAGTGAATTAATTAAAATTAAAGACAGAAAAAATAAAATAAACTCTCGTACAACAAAAACCACCTACTAGAAATCACAATGAATTGACTTCATTTCATTGAACTAGAAATAATAAAGACGAATAAATTATTATTAAAACAAAACTCACTATGAATGTATGAATACACAGTATTTGTTGGTTTACAAATAAATAAACCATTTAATCGATGACACACTATATTTCAATTCGCAAACTAAATCATCTTATTATTAATACAAATTGATGAATATTTTATTATTGCAGTAAATAAAAATTCATTTAATCAGGAAACTACGAGTATCTGATGTTCTGAATATTCTAAAACTGGGAAATCACCTTATAAAATTAAATTATCAACAACGAACAAAAGGAAAAATCAAATTTACAAAGTTTTTCTCTTTATTTTTGTTGTTTCTAGTAATCTTAATCAAGACCGTAATATGACTTCTTATGAAAATTTATATTCAATGCGCGTTATTCAAGACAAAAGCAGTCAAGAATAAAACATGAAACGAAAATATTTTTACATTTTTTTATTCCAGGGGTTATGCCAACAGATAAAACCAAAAAAATAAAACTTTTTCAGTTTCCTCAGGTAAGTGCATATCAAAAACCATCAATTTTTCCTTCCTATTTCCAACCATTTGTTTTTCTTTCGGGTTTTCAATAACCATAATTCCCCATTTACACACAGTTTTTTTTTCCATTTGAGTTTTCTCGACCTCCCCCATTGTGACGGTAAAACCCCAACCCAATGAACTCATAACTGAATGATTCTTATTCTTAGTGAATCATGTACAAAAACAAAATCATAAGAGAAAATTTAACCAATTTTCATGTCATTATTATATGGATAATTTTCCGTTATACGGGAGTAATATAAATTGTCGACATTTAATATTTACAGATATTATTGTAACACAAAAATACATTGACAATGAAGATGATTTCAATTTTAATGCTTTACCATCAGTATGCGGTTATATAATGTCATTGGACTGATACCGAAATGTCTTTATACATGTTACATTGTAGCATTTTGTATGATGTCAATCAGTTGTTGCCAATGTATTTGATATAATTCACAATTCATTGAAAATATTGTGTTTAATAAAAGACAGAGAAATAAAACCATATCAGTTTGACAACAATGGTAAAACTTATGGGCCAAAAATAAAATCAAAATATTCTGTTAACGACATTTATCAAAATTATTTATCAATGTGAAATTCAATAAGTTTTCTCTTTTTGTGTTTCTATAAAATACAAAAACAACACGAATAATA
Organism: Coboldia fuscipes; assembly: GCA_001014335.1. Classification (NCBI taxonomy): domain Eukaryota; kingdom Metazoa; phylum Arthropoda; class Insecta; order Diptera; family Scatopsidae; genus Coboldia; species Coboldia fuscipes. Next base: position 255,273 of record JXOR01000141.1, on the reverse strand, counting down.
ATCGACATCATATTGATGTTTTACTATACTCATACCACCTTAGCCTAAGAATGTAACAAAGTACGAAATTTTACAATTTTCCATTAAAAATTTGTTACAATCAATTCCATATTGATTACATTTAAATGGTTTATTTCATGAAATTTATTAAGCAATTTTCCATAGATAATCGTTAGATTTGATATTATAATTCTTCGTAATCAACAATACAGTGAGTATTAAAAATGCCATAACGAAAATAATCGCGATCTTTTAAATGATAAATATTTAATGAAGAAATCAGTAATTTACAAATTGATTTGATTTAGAAAATCCATCATTGAAAATTTACTAAACAATAAAACATTGTATTAAATCCATCGCACTTTAGGTATTGCCTTTTAATACCTTCAATTGATTTATTTCCTTCACTAGTCGTTATTATAATTTATCACCCCACCCCATTACTAATAACTATACACATTACATCATTTATCACATACCAAATACACAGTGAAATGGTAATAGAAAAAAATCATAATTTATTTAACTCTTTTTATATTTAATTTATTTCAATAACTTTAAATTATATAAATACTCTTCCCTGCTGATTTCTCTGTATATTTCGTTATAAAATAAAATTGCAGCATTGAATTCGATGCAATAAAGTAGACAGAATAAAGTAGAAATAATAAATAAAAATTAATTTAAGCCAATGTATCGTTAAATGATGTCGGGTATCATTCAGATAAATCGAGTTTATCGTATTATATGTATAAGTAAATGAAAATAATTCATAATTTTTTTTTCTATTCAGAATCTCGAATCATATAGACAGAATCCAAAAATCATATTCAATTCAATGCTTTTCATATTCAAGTACAACAGTTTTCTACCGTTCATTCGTATTTTTGCATAAGTAATTCAAAATGAATTTAATAAACAGAGAGTACACAGAGAATGAATTACAAGAAAATATTTCAGCCAAAGTATAGAATATAATAAAAACATGACACACAATTCAACCATCGTATACAATCCGTTTGTGGATGGTTCATAAACATTCGCGTAAATAAAATTTAATCAAGAAAAATAAAAAAATTTGTGGTGTTATAGCTTCACTTATGTGAATAATATGCTAATTAAATGCCAACTGAATGAACATCATATAAAATATTATTATTTTATTTCTCTTTTATAAAAAAAAAAAAATATTAAATCCCACTTTTCTTATTGGGTAAATAAAATGAAAATGAAAAAAAGAATTCAAGGTGATAAAATGTTGATTAAATATAATCGACATAATTAGTCGTTAAACAACTGAACACTTTCAACACAAAATTTCAGTTTTAATTTTACTTTCTTTTAAGTTTTTAATTCTCATGTGATAAATTAGTCATTATAACAGATCACAGAGATTTCTAAACACAAATTTTCATTTGAAATAGATTTTAGTTTATTACATTACGCATTTAATAATTAATTTATGTATCATGAGACGCTATAGCACAGTTGTTTCATTCCAAAATGTATTTAATTAAAATATTTATAATTTCATGCTTCGAACATCATCATCAAAGGAATAAAAATTATTCGTTCAATTGCATTGTCAACGTACCATTTCAATTAATCATTTATTATTTCTCTTCAATTCGATTTGGGCTTCTTTTTATTTCAAATTGATTCTTCTTTTTTTTTTTTCGTAATGTAACATTGAACTAGTTTCACTGAAACATAAGAGCATTCTCTCAGATAGTTTAAATTGTATGATTGAATACGATGGGCAATGTAATACAGTGGGAATTTGATTTCAATCTGGGTTAAATACTGTACATTTTTATTTTACAAAAATACAATTTTATATTCATCAATGTATTCGGTTTACCTTACCAATTTCACTGAAATTACAATCTTACATTGTTACTTAACAGTCAGTTAGTGTGTGCACACAATTATATTGTAACAGAGGGAGGAAATTCAATTGAAACAGAATGAGGAGAAAATGAAATTACAAACAACGAAAAATTCAACGGCATCAGAGAACCAGTAAAGATACATTGTAAACGATTTAAAATACTCATATGATACGGTAGCATAATTGAACGCGTTTGTCCATACATGACATGTTCGATATATAAAACGAGGGCACATAACTTATGCTTGGTAATTCATTTACAATATACGGGTATGTAATTACAACAAAACCACTGGATGTTATTACTTTAATTCTTTTTGTGTTTTTAATTTTAAATTACCCAAAAGACCAATATAAGATGAAATATAAAATACAACTTTGTTATTTCATTCATATAGTGTCATAACGTAATATTTTAAAAAAGAATCTCAACAACAGTGTCTTTCATTCAATAAAATAATCACTTACAATCTTGATATGGACATAAGTATGATTACATAAAATCTTAATTACTTGAGAAAATAAAATAATTCAATAAAACTAAATATAAAAATCACAAAAGATATACATAATATCACAATTGCAATAAAATACAGAAAAGAATTTAATCATAATGAGTCCCTTTATCAGATTTGCACAATTTAAATTAGAAAAAAAAACAAAAATCTTTTAATACATCAACTTCCATTGGAGAAAACGAAGACACAAAATCATAAATTAAATCCTCTCATACTCTCAGTTCACTTCCAATTTGCAACCAAACAAATAAGTCTACTTCTCGGCTCAATTTTCATTTACTCTGTGCTTTTCTTCGCTATTTATTTCGCCAGATTCATCACTCAACCGTTGATGATTTCTTCTTAAAAAACCTACCAGCTAACAAAAAGAATATCTCCAAGATGACTATTCCCAAAGAAAAATAAAAATACCAAATGGAAATTGAATCGTTGGAAAACAATAAAAAAGAAACAGCACATAATGAAAAATTCTAAATGGAACAAAAAAAAAGCATTCCATTTTCTTCGACTAGACATAGTCCATGTCATGAAATTGAAACATGAATTACAAGACACACTATAACGCGTACAGATCTCATTAACGTCATAGAGAAAAAACATACGTACTCGTATTTATACACAAAGGAAAGCATTTATAGTAAAATGAAGAAAAAAACTGTTCATTTCTTTTCAACACTCATAATTTTCACATCGCCTCCAATGGCTCCAAACACACAAATATGTTAAATTGTTAGTCACATTCAATGTAGAACCTCATAATTTTCAATTTATGAATTACACATTCAATTAATGTTGTTTCATTTATACAATAAAATGTTGTGTTTTATATTCTTTTAAATACGTTAAATAAAGAACTAAAAAAAATATATAATTTCAATGAAAATAATAAACTCTGTTAACCATTGTAATTTATTTCAACAATTGGCTTATTCGTAACCATACACATATCCATTGAATAATAGAAACAGTGTATGACACATACAAACACACCCGTTATATTATTTTCGTTTAATTGTGAATAAAACGCGCAAATATACACTAAACAATAACATTACAACGTTTTCACTTAATGTACCCAAACATACGGTGGTAAAAAAATAAAGGAAATGAAATTAAGTAAAGAGAGTACTTAATGATGAATATATCTGTTTTATATATTTTTTTTAAAATCATTCCACCATTCATAATCTCTATGGTGTTTTTATTCCGTCTCTTTCTGTATTTAATTCTTTTTCATATTTTTTCCGTTTGATTGTAAATATGATTTCACTTGTTCTCCCTCTCACACCCATTTTAGTCACAATATATCAGTGACTTTACATGAATTTTTATATATTGTGCTTAAAATGACTGGTAATGGACTCATTATAATAATTATGATGCGCATAAGGTGAAATATCCATTACATCTTACGAAAATAATTAACATTCACTTTATTGTTACTGTCTACTTTAATTTAATTTAATAATTTCTTTACATAGCATTTCTGATGTATTAAAATGATTACTTATTTACCCAATGAAATATGTCAAGTGACAATGTATTGACCAAAAAATAAATATCGAGTGTATGGCCATTGAAATTTAATCTTTTAAAAGAGTAACACAAAACAAAAAGTAATAACTTATAAGAATATTTTCATAAGAAATTAAACTGATTTCATTCCAGTTTATATTTAACCATTACAAATGATATACACTTAAGAAAACAAAACAGAAAATAAATAAACTTTAAGACTAAAAGAAAGGAATAATAATAAAAAAAAAACAAATGTACATATAAGAGCCCACACAAAAATCAACATACAAGACGCGTTCATATTTTATATGAATCAAAACGACAACATCAACCAAGATGCAACATATTTTCTTTACCATGTAATTTTCATAGATTTTCCTACGTAATCTTTTTGCAAACAAAACGGTCCATATAGAATATTTCGCACTGACTGAGCAGAGATGAATAAAGAGCATAAGGAAAATCATAGAAGAAAACCCGAATTCACAAGACACATAAGACGATATAAAAAAAAAAAAAACAAAATAAATAAAAAAGAAAAGATAAAAATTCTTTTAATCGAATGGCATGCGCATAATGAAAAACAACATAATGTTTACCTATCGATACACTTACGGTATGGTACATGCAATCAATTTATTAAACAACATACACATTATAATGTGCTAAGTGAACATAACTAGGCATTTTATGGTGCAAAATAACATAAAAAATAAACTTTTTTAATTCACTCTACTTTAACATACTGTCTTCCCCATTTCACATCAACCATAAATGTTAGGAAGATGGTAAAATATAAAATACCATTGAATCCCCTCAACACCTTAGAATAAATTATTTCACTTTAATGAAATCGAAATCAACTTCTTCTGTTTACCCAATTTATTATATATTTTTTTTCTATTCGCTTCATCAAGTCTTGAACATTATCGTTTGATTACCATTAATTCATCCATAGCGTAGAGTACTTTATTATGTATTCGAAAACATTGTTGTTGTTTTATGTAGTTATTTCTTCTGTTTTATTTTTATATTTTAAATTCTTTCAATTATCCCCTCATTCATTCAATTAGATTACAAAACATTAAAAGTTCATGATACAGCAACTGAACAATGCAATGAATAATATTGTTACTGTTGTTCAACATACACAAACACAACAAAAACTTAAATGTACATTATGAACACGAAAATTCATTATAGGTTTCACCAATTATAATTAAATATAATTGCAGTTTTTTTACCTACAAAAATCAACTGTTTGTTATTGTTATTCATTACTACTTTATAAACGTGATTTCATTTCGTTTTTTAATCTGCATCAAAAAAATCTTATCAAATTATGTTTACTGATTATAAAAAAAAAATTACTTAAGTACTCATAATTAAGTACTGTGATTAGCACAGTTAGTTATCTGTTTCACATTGTTTTAAAAAGTCAAATCAATTGAATAATTTATGAATTTTTTGTTTATCGTTTCTTATCTCAATTAAAATGAATAACTTGATGAAAACAAAACGAATACGATTTTATCAGTAGTTTATTTAATAACAAAAAAAAATTAAATGGATTTCATTCATTTACATCAGAAAAGTTTTCTATCCATCTTTCTAATTGCTTCAAGTCACACATAAGCCAAAATACTTAGCAGTTCATTAATGAAAATAAAAATTAAAAGTGTAAAATATCAAAACAAGTTATGAAATTCATTTGAAAATTATTCATATCAATCATGATAGAATAAACATTTTGATTAGATTACAAGCCTCATTTATAGATCAGACACTTATAACTGAATTGTTCTCAAATAAAACTAATTATAATTTCAATACGACAATACCAATAACCAATTTAACCAATTTTCCGTAGCACAAAACCCAAAAAAATAACGAAACTAAAAAATTCTTCTATAAAATGAGAAAATCAATAACACCCATAGTGGTAGACCCCCTCAACAATATTCCTTTATCAAAATGTGATTCACCCCCATTGACAATTTCTCCGATTATTTGTTCAATGCTTTTGTAACCTCATACCCAAATAGAGTCAATAACAACTTTGAAAATACATTCCGTCTATATTTAATATCAAATGAAAACATAAATGTACAAATATCTGTTTTTCCCCTAGTACGGTTTAAATTTTTTTTTTTTTTTTGTTTTCTCTTTATTTTTGGGCCTCTATCCAAAATTTTCCTATTGATATTTTTCCCATTTTCTTTACGTCAAATACAATAATTTTGCTATAACAATATTGTGTAGGCGCATAGGTGGGGATGATGGTGAAAACAAATCAACCCGAATAGAATGAATGAACTTTAAATAACTACCGTTTAACAAAAACATAAAGTCAAAACATCAACAAAAACTGCATTCAATTTAACTTTAACAACAAAACAAAAAAGCTCAGTTTCTCTGTTCATTTTTTGGCTAAACGAATAAACGAATTTTGTTTTCGTTTCTTTTTTTTTTTTTTTTCATAAAAACCATATGACCCATAAGAGGCCACTTTACCAATTATTTAATGGAAAAACTCATGACCAACACACAATAAGCGGTTCATACATTTTCATGTGGACTCATAAGACATGTTTAATGTTTTAAATGATGTTATTTATTTATTCACTGTATTCAAAATATAAAAAAGGTTTATACCTTCACATATGTCTAGGTCATATCATCATAAATATATTCATTCGTGTAACCATTACAACATATAGTTTCATTTTCTGTTTATTTCTCACTCAGTTTCAATTTTATTTATACATTTCTTTACAGTCTTACAGTTTGAGAAAAGTTCAAAACATCCCCTTAGTCAACTCATACCGCCCAAAAATCAAAAATACATTCAAGCATACACCAAAATTACAGAGAAAATTTCTGAGTGGGTGATTGAAATTCACTGTCTCAAAATATGCCCAAATAAAAACTCGAAAATAAAAGCATAAAATAATAGAATAACAGCATTTCATTGCAAAACGGAAAACATACAATCGTAATCAGAAATTTTTCGTTTCTTTTTTATATCAGAAAAACTTAACGTAATAAATTATAATGTCCTGTGAACAGACACAAAATTTTTCTTCAGAAAAAAAAAAAAATAAAGACGACTCAACCCTATGAACCGTTTAGTACAATGAAACCAAAATCTCATACTCAAACATTAATTTCTATCGAGTAAATCCACTTTTATCACTCATACTCCATTTACCGATGAAAATAACAGAAAATAAAATAAAATTTTCATCATGTGATCAGCTTTTATACGAAAGGAAAAACTTATTTTTTGCTCCTCAATATTATACACACCCAACCAGTTCGTACCCATATTCAGAAAAGGATAGCACAGGATAGCAGTGTAACATTCATATAACCCCACAACTTTGGTACAAGTCCATTCGCACACTGAATTTTGTGAAGTGAAAACATGATATAAAATGACTAAAAAACTTTTCTTCTTTTCCTTGCTTCTGTCTTCTTTTTTTTTCTCTCCCCGTGTATACACAGGAAAAATTATTTTCATTTTCATTGTAACGAAGATGGAAAAACTGTACGGTTTACGGAATGTTATATTCGCAACTTCAAACGATTCTTGATTTTATTTCATCACAACGTCTTGATGTTTATGTCATATTGAAAATCAGAACGATAATCTAACCAACAAGTACCACATTTTGTACATTTAAGTTTTGTTACACCACACAATTGTTAAGAAAAACGTTTCATTTTTATTTTCTTTCTCCATTTTGATGAGATCACCACGTCATCTGCAACTAGCGTACCACAATTTAACTATATAAGAGGGGAATTTAGTGTCACAACAATATATGAAGATAGCCAGTAAAAATAGAATCAATACGATTTATTGATGACAATAAACCAGACCAGTGATAGAAGGCAAAATAAAGGGAAATAAAACACTAAATCTAAAAGTAAATCCGGAAGAGTACAATGAAATACAACATCTTTGCTAAACTACAAAATAATGCGACACTCAATGTGGGATGAAAAACAACTTAACCAAAATAGCAAGCAAATAGTTCACATGTACAATGGCAATTGCTTCACTTAGTCAGTGGACAAAATTAATTCAACCAGTTTGGTTAAGATCCTTAGATGATATCATCTTAGATTTCACTAGAACACATAACACCCATGTTCTGTTTTCGTCTTACGAAATGTTTCTAAACGACGCCTCATTATTTAACCACCAAACAACAAATAAATTAGAATTCTGTCTTCATATTCATTTAAAACTCTCCAGTGTAAACTTGTCTTAGATACAACCAGGTGTGAATGTTTCAAAAAGACGAATAAAATCTACAATTTTTTTTTACCTCAAATGTGGAAAACAAATTTTCCATCTAATATTTTCCCTATAGTCAACATGATTCGATTTCCTTATTTCAACACTAGAACCACAGAAATCAATGATAACGATATATGCGACAGCTGAGAAACAAACAACTCCAGAACAGATGAAAAATTATTAAATGGAAACAAAAAAGAAAATGTACTTTTCGGTGACATAACATCAAGGCCAATAGAAATAACGAGTAAAGGATAATAAAAACTGATGAATGATGTTCAGCAAATGCACTTTTCACAAGTTCTAACTTATCCTCTTAACTGGACAAGTTTTTCCATTCATTCGTAAAACATTCTTTTACAAACAGATTCTTCAATCCATTTACAACGAAACCATTGACGAGTAATCGTTTCAAAACTCATTAAATTCAATTCAACAAACGTTTATGGAAACAAACTCAAATTCATACACCATACAGCCAAATGAAAATCTTAACATTTTTCACTTTATGGAAATATTCCACCAATAACAGTTTGGAAAATTGTAAATTATTTTCCGTATCGTTTATTCTTCTCATTTCCAATTTTTTTTTTTCCATTTTCATTTTTTGCCTTCCAGAAAATTTGCCAACATTATTATGAAATCGGATTGAACAGTCAACATACCAAAAAAAATAGAATATTTAGTTCATTGGAATCATTTCTATTGCAAATAATTTTACTTGTGGTTTGACAACGACAATGGAGGAAATGAAAAAAAAAACACTGAATTCAATGATTGTCATACCACCCCACCATTAGTAACAAGAATTAGAATAAAAAAAAACTCAACCCAAAAAGATTATGGAATAAAGAACATTTCAGTAATCATGAATCAAAACGATGAATAAATTGGATTAATCTGGATATTCAAATAAGAATTTTCTTTTCTACTTCTTTAGTTTTTCATTATTATTTCTTTAGTCTTTTACCATTACTATGCACTTTGCATACACATATTTATTATTTAAGTACTGTACAGCTATGCAACTAGATCCCATCACATAACTCATATTAAAATAAAAACTGTGTAATCTCAACTAACCAGGATAATGTTCTTATAATATTTGTTAGCCCATAAATGGGAATATAATATTCAACACTGTGAATAGCCCCCAATTGCCAAGAAGTTAATACACCATTCACAGAGTTACTTTTATTAAGGGAAATGGACGCTCGTATAAGGTATAAAATATACACAACATGAATTAACTTTAAAAAGGGAATTGCCATCAAATATTATATTTCATAGCTATTGGAAGTTAAATCAGTTTTCTGTCTCTTCTAACTGAAACCAGAACCGTCCATAAGAATTAGGAATGAGTTACCATTAGCTCGTAAGGAAAAACCATCGAAGAATCAAAACAGAAAAAAAAAATCAACATTTACACAAGGAATTTGAACTCCAGTTATGTTCAGTCTATTCCATTAATCGTAGATCAAAATTATATTCTTATGCTTTTGTTTATGTTCATTTTACTTTCGGTTCATATTCAATTCTTGTTCATAACAATTCTAACGGGTAGTTCACGATTAATATGCTTCCACCCCTTACCACCCCAACATCATTAAATGGAATACGATTTTCGTTTTCACAACAAAAAAGAAAATAACAGGCAGCATAGAAAATAAAACCGATTCAATTTCAATTATGTTTTAACAAAAAGAAAGGAAAAAAAATTACTCATTTTCATGTCCCAAGCACAAAACTTTTTTTTTCCTTATTCATTGCTCTGTATATCGCATTTCAGCGTCGATTTACAACTTGTTCCCGGTGTACATTTTAGTGTCACGACCCCACAAATTATTCGGTTATATTTTTATTTATTCGTCACATTTTCTTCTCTTTTCTGTTTGTTGGAGTCTTTATCCAAACCATTTGGATTGTTGAAAAGGACGCGTCTTTAATAGGGTGGTCCGCAATATACGACAAATAAACCCCACTCAATCTTTTCGTTTGTTTTCCATTGAAGTATTCGTCCCCCTTTATTACCAATTTTGTCTGGGAGGGATTTTTTTTAAAAACGAAGAAGTAACAAAAAAAAAAAAAA